>JAINTL010000052.1:0-384911 GCA_019916065.1 Vitellaria paradoxa
TCCTCTGTCTACAATATATCAATAATTACAATTACATAAAAGCGCACATTACAATAAAACACAATCTGTCAAGTTATATTAATTCTCTAGTATAATAAATAGAATCTCATAAACTTAAATATATACAAACTTATAATTTTTAGCATAATACCAAGTCTCAGCCTATTGTTGAAACTCTATGTCCTTTTACACAAACTCAAAATATTACACGTGATTAAAATAGGGAAACAGACCACTCAAAGTCTCCTTAGGCACTGTAGTCACTCTTAGATTGAACTTGAAAAGTGTAAATTTAGGTGTGAGTGTCACCCACTCAGTGGAGATATTAACCTTAAGATAAATGGTAATAAATGCATTAGAGGTAATCTACAATAATTATATAAACAATTATCCCACAATCAAATAGTAATTAATTCCAATGTATCATAACAGACTTATCTCAACACATAATTCCTCGTGACATTTTGTTTATCAACTATTATCATCATCACTAGGCCCTAACTGGCCATCTCATAACATATGTGCATGATGAATGATTTAAATAATAATGCACACATTTAACCCCATCTAGCCTATGAGTTGAGCACTGAACTATAGGCAGTGGCTTTAATCTAACATATCCCATTAGCCTCATCTGGCTTGGCCTCATTATTGGTCCCATCTGACTTGGCCTCATTTGGTCTCATATATTTTTTTTCTTTTTCTAGCCTCATCTGTCCATATATATTTTTTTAGCCCCATCTAGTTTGATATATTTGGCCTCATCTAGTCTAGTTTCATCTGACCATAATGAAAGTGTAATGCACACAATCTATGCCGATATGCAATAATATGTTATTCCAAATAAAATTTTACTTCCCCAAATTTATCATTCAACAATAATCACAATTCATATCTAGCACAATTAATCCAAAATATTCAGCATTTCACATCAAAATAATTAATTAATAACAACAAATAAACAGATAAATTTATTAATTTAGATTTAATATATTTTACCTTTAAGTTTAATACGCTCACCTGAATAGTAGATATTAAGAGAAAATCAAAGTATTTGGATGATTGCTGTTGATTATCTTCAAGTCCTAATTTTAACTCAAACCAATTATACCAATCAGATATTGAATAGTTAAAATAAACCAAATTAATTTATAATATAAATTTAATAAATAAAAGGATCCATTATACCCTTAGCATATTTGATTTAGTTAACCTCTTATAGAGTTAGTCTTAAATTAATAAAATAAAATAACTTATCTCAACAATCAAGTCAAAATGCTGTAATAACCTGAATTTTTTCTTAATTAAATTGCTTAAGTGTGGTGGTGATACTTGTTATAGTAAAAATCTAGAAATTTGAGGATTTGAAAATTTTTGGAATTGGTTAGAAAGATTTTCGGATTTAATTTCACCCTATGTGGGAGTTTAATGTAGAATTTCTAAAATTTTTATCCAAACACTTCCTAGCCCAATTACTTATTTGGTTCAAACCAAGCCCATTAACCCATGGGTCAACCCTTTTCTTTGACTCACCTCAACTTACTTCAACTCACTTTATCACTCAATGAGTTGACTCATGAATAGTTGCTCTAAATTATTTCCCGATAACTTCATTTTCCATCTTCCATACACTCTCACCATCTTTCAAAATTATTTGACTAATTAGACAAAGAGAAGACACTACATTGATGACCTTAAACCATCTTTTTCAAATTATTTAGCAAACAATTTAAAGCATTTTGTTTGAAAGCTAGCATGATTTAAAGCATTTTGTTAATTTATCAAAAAGCTAGCATGATTGTTTAATTTGTCAAAAAGTTAGCATGATTCTCGATCATACCATCCATCTTCACCCATCCTCCAACACCTATCTTAAATGATGTGGCTAGATAGTCAAAAAGGCTAAGCTAGATTATTTGTATTATACTACCTAATGCATAATGCTACTTTAGTGGTTTTCAAGTCTAGGTAAGCTTGTTTTTCTCTACTGACACTTTCTCTACACTCCCTATAAATTGTGTGTCTTCAAAGAGAAGAAATAAGAGAGAAATAATAATAAATTATTAATTAGTGAGGTTGAAGATTTGGTGTTGCTTGGAGGAAGAAGAAAGGCTTGGAATTTTTCAATTTGGGTGGTGTTCAAAGCTAACTCATTTTTCCTTCTCAGACTTGGTCATTAATATCTCATTGAGGTAGGATGATGAACCTCCTAAAAATATTTGATGCATTTTCTGGTTTGAAGTATGAAACTTGATTGTGATAAAAATAAATACCGTATATTGGGGGTAGGAAGCCAAAATTTTGACTGATATAACTCAGTATGCTGACAGCTCTCTATTTGTAACTTCTTATGTGCTTCTGACCCCTAAAACGGTGGAATTAGGCTTCGCTAAAACATAAAAGTTGTAGCCCTTTCAGTTTTCTTTTCAACCCAAAAGAATTGCATCAATCCGATTTGTGAGTCAAAAGTTATGCCCAAAATACTGAGCACGTGTAAAACTGTATTTTCTGAACAAACTGAATTCAAAGCTGTTTTTGTACCTTTAGACCTTAGAATTTTAAAAAGTGTAAAACATGAAAGTTGTAGGTCTTGAAGTCTAGTTTCTACAGATATAAAGTTTATAGATATTGGAGTCCTACTCTATTTTATATGAATTTTCTTTCAAGCTGCTATTCTACTTAGCTTTAATTGATGCTTGTTTGGATTTGTTTAGAATATTATGTTTAAAGATTTATTTAAATTTCAATTTCCTTCTGTTAGTTATTGTCATGTTAAAATTTATATTGATATGAAATTATTTTAAACTGATATATATTATTTGACACTCTAATATTGATGATAATTGACTTAGATAATCAGTTTCATCATGGATAGTTGGATGACTTATTCAAACTAAAATGCTAGTATTTGATAAAATGCCCAAAAGAAACAATGGACTTGTTTTTTTCATTTGGTCTTTCTTAAATGAATTTGATTTATTTTAGGCATTGTTTTGTCAACTAGCAAGTTTATAACTATATTTTTATGATTAAGTGAATTTAATGAAACTCATTTAATACCTTCCTAAACATTGGAATAATTCTGTGGACATTTGTGGATATCTTGAAGCCAAAAACCTATGATAAGGGTTTTATAAATAAGATGATGATTGGAAATTTATTTAAATTATTTTGAATAAAATAAAACTTATCAATTTTGCTAAAAATTAAATATAAGTCCAAGAGCTATTTATTATCTTTATATTCCATAAAATAATAAAATAAAAGGTAAAAGAAGCAAAAACCGAGATTTGCAGCCAATGAGGTTCGAACTTGCGACTTTAAATCGCAATTAGGGTCGCCCACCCACTAAGCTACCAACCTCGGCCTAATTAATATACCATTAGAAATAATTTTATTCTTATCAAATTTGGTACGGTAAACTTGTCAAAACAATTAACTAAAATACTAATTCGTATTCTAAATTTTTTTTTTTTGCTACTTGTTAATTTACATATAGTACCTACCTTTTGATAATGATATTGATGACTATGTTAAATCTTTGATTTATTGAGAATTACTATTAAATTGGATTAGATAAAGTGCTTAAAAATATGCATATGAGTGAATAATCCCACTTTTGATTCATCGCCCGAACATTGCCGGTTGTTATTAAAATGTCTGATTTCCATACAAGGTACCCTTGGAATGTAAAAGGGTGAGAAGAAATTAAGGCACTCGTGCTAAAGTTATTTTTGGCAATGGGGTGATGGGTGGGTAGAAATGGCCTTTTAGATGAAGATGGGAACATGCATTTTATTTGGGAGATGCTCCCTTCTGACCTGGCCAGTCAGGTAGCCGGTCGCGACGGCTAGGTTTTGGTAGGTGACACCGTCGGTATGCATTGGATGCTAAGCCCGTAAAGTCACTGGTTCCCAAGGCTGGGGGTAGAGGAGGATAGGAGTATGATTATCTTAGGATTTAGATTAAACTCCTTTACAAAATTTTACTGTGACTAGCAACCTCTCTTGTTATGTATGAATGATGTGTTGGAATTATTTAATTATATTTAATTCCTCTCGATGATATTTATAAAAATATATATGTATATATGAAACCTTATCGCTACGGGGTTTGATCCCGAGACCTTGAAGATCTAAATCTGAGATCCCTACCACTGCGACACAGACTTCATTGTGGTACACACATCAATATTTAACTATTTTTACAGTAAGTAAATAGTAGTTACGGTGACGGTTTCATCGAACCGTTGTAAGTATAATTTACATTATTCAGTTGAGATCTATTGAATTAATTGTTGCATAAATAGTATGCCACCTAAACACATTCACTTGATACAGTGTAGTATTACAACCACTGGAGATTCTGATTACTGGGCTTTAGTAGCTCACCCCTTGTGGGAATATTTTTTTCAGGATATTAAGCACAGGGATACAGAAGATGAGCTGGAAAGAGATTAATTTCTCTTAAATATTCCATCAGAAGAGTTATCTATTTTTTTCTTCTTTCCTGCGCAGAGCTGGAGGACTTTATTTTTGGTCTGTAACAATTGTTGGATGATTGTAATTATTAAGCATAGACCTAATTTGCTTTTATTTGGTATATAAGTTAATCGCGTGGTTGGGACACTTAGATGGCTCTGTAATATTTTTCTATCTTTATTTTGTGCCCTGTAGTTGAAATCCCATCAAATGGTTCAGTCCAATGACTTATAATATTGTTTGGGATAAACAAGGGATTTTGAATATCTTAAATTTTTTGCGGGTCAACCCCAATTTGGAGGAAAATTCTGGGGTGTGACAGCGTGTTTATCATCTTATTTTTATACCTAACAAATAAATCCCAAGTCACCCCTGGCATTCGGTTATGAAAATCTGGGGCGTGACAGCTTGGTATCAGAGCCATAGGTTTACGATTTACCTAAGGGTAGTGGGGATTGGGTATTTTTATACTTATTGCGTGTATTTGTGTGTAAGTACCAACTAACCCGTCAATCTTATATAGAATGGAAAACACCGGAAGAGGCCGTGGACGACCCCGAAACACAGCCGAAATGGGGCGCAATCGCAACCAACAAATGCACAATCTGCAACCACCACCAACGTTACCAACGAGATGGCCCAAGCTATCCGGGACATGGCGACAGTTATGGCCCAATTCATACAGATGAATCCACGAGCACCGGCGGCAATGCCGGCGCGGCTGTAGCGGGTAGCACCAGTATACCACCAGTAAGAAGGCATGATGACCTGAGAAACTTCTTACGGTATGACCCACCATCATTCCATGGCGAACCCGAACCAGTAGCAGCTGAGAACTGGTTCAAAGAAGTCTCTCGTATTTTAGAGACTATGGGAATAACCTGTCATGCTACTAAGATAACCCTGGCAACGTTCCGGCTACGGGTGATGCATATGAATGGTGGACTTTCGTTAAGGAAGTCACGACCCTGCAACCATGACCTGGGAAAGATTTGAAGAATTGTTCATGGATCATTTCTTTCCACAAACTTTCAAGGATGCTAAGACACGGGAGTTTTTATCCTTGAAGCAGCGTGGCATGACCGTTATGCAGTACGAAGCAATGTTCGCTAGTCTGTCCAAGTATGCCCAAAATTTGAATTTAACTGACAAGGCAAAGGCCGATCAGTTTACATGGGGCTTGCGGACTGACATTCGAGGGAGAATCATTGGTATGATGCACACTTCTTATGCTGCAGCTGTGAGGGCAGCCATTGCTGTGGAAATGGAAATGCAAGACACAGCCAAGCTCAAGGGATCAACGTTCAAGGGTTCAATCATGAGGCAAAATAAAAATGCTGGACAAAAACGAGGTAGATTCTTTGAAAACAACAAACAGTATGGTGGCCAACCGCAAAAGAAAAATAGGAGGGAGTCAACCTCGACATCAGCAAAAGGATCCAAATGCCTGTTACCAGTGTGGGCAACTTGGGCATTTTAAAAGGGATTGTCCTCAGAGGGCAATGACATACCCCAAGCAAAATCAACAGAATTTACAGAATCCAGGACCAGCACGAATCACCTACCCACCTCCACAACAACGTTTTCAACAAAGACCACCTTTTCAGAATCCTAACATGAACCAGCAAGAGGACAACAGAAGAACAATGGCGGAGGACGAGGTCGTGGTGGAGGAGGACCAGGGCCAAGAAGGGATAATAATGTTCCGCAGGGACGCGTATTTGCACTTAACCATTTGGAAGCACCAGAACCCATTACAGCGGTACCAGAAAACACAGTTATTCAGGTTACCTCATTACTCTTTAGTACTTGGGTGGTAATCCTAGTTGATACTGGTGCTTCGCATTCCTTTATATCATCCAAATGTGCATGTTCATTGAAGTTAATACCAGAGGAATTAAATGGAACCTTAACCATTGATTCCCCTCTGGGAAATAACACTGTGGCAAATAAGATCACTAGATCTTGTGCGATCCAATTCGGGGAGATCATAGTAGAATGTGATCTTATCTGGTTGGATATGAACACCTACGATGTCATTCTAGGAATGGACTGGTTGTCTTTACACCAAGCAATTATTGATTGTCATCTGAAGCGTGTCTCGGATTCTTCCATCAGGAGCTCGATTCTGTATCCAAGGAGATTCCCGAGAAGATCCAATTATATCCCCAGTACATTCTCGAGGTTGCAGGCAATTAAATAGCTTGCTAGCCAATCTGACTTTGAATGAGGAGCTTCCACAGACTGCTCTCCCTCGAGTAGTTTGTGAGTTCCCAGATGTTTTTCCCAAGGAGCTTCCAGGTTTGCCACCTCGGCGGAAATAGATTTTCGTATAGATCTACAGCCAGGGGTTGCACCAATTTCAGTAGCCCCTTACCGAATGGCACCAGCAGAACTTCAAGAATTAAAAGTACAACTTGAAGAATTGCTCCAGCTAGGATTCATTCGACCCAGTGTTTCCCCCTGGGGAGCGTCAGCTGTTTTTGCAAAGAAGAAAGATGGAAGTTTACGGCTATGTATTGATTACAGAAAGCTGAACAGAGTCACTATCAAGAATAAATACCCCTTGCCACGAATAGATGATTTATTTGATCAATTGAGGGGTTCACTATTCTTCTCTAAGATCGATCTTCGATCAGGATACCATCAATTACGTATCCGAGAGGAAGACATTCCAAAGACAGCTTTCCGTACGAGATATGGGCACTACAGTTCGTGGTTATGCCTTTTGGACTCACCAATGCGCCAGCAGCATTTATGGATCTTATGAATCGTGTTTTCCGTCCATACCTGGATAAGTTTTTTGTAGTCTTTATTGACGACATACTTATTTATTCAAGGATGAACGGGAGCATGAACAGCACCTTCGTATCGTCTTACAAACTTTATTAGTCACCAACTGTATGCCAAGGCTAGCAAATGCGAGTTTTGGCTAACAAAAATCCATTCTTGGGACATATAGTCTCAACAGATGGTGTTGCAGTAGACCCAACGAAAGTAGAAGTCTAATGTGGAAGCAACCGAAGAAGTCAACGAGACAGTCTTCGAGATAGAAGTTTCCTCGTTTGGCAGGGTACTACCGACGGTTCATTAAGGACTTTTCTCGAATTGCTGCACCCATGACGCGATTAATCCGCAAGGATGTCAAGTTTGTTTGGGATAGAAATGTGAAAGAGCTTTTCAAGAGTTGAAGGCTCGATTGACTCAAGCCCCAGTTCTAATCATACCAAACAGGGCAGGTTATACATACTGTGATGCCTCAAGAGAATGGATTGAGTTGTACTAATGCAATTAGACCATGTAGTCGCTTATGGTTCTCGACAATTGAGAAACCATGAGAAGAACTATCCAACCCACGATCTAGAATTGGCCGCAATTGTTTTTGCATTGAAACTTTGGAGGCATTATTTGTACGGTGAAAAGTTTGAAGTCTTTTCAGATCATAAGAGTCTGAAATATCTATTCACCCAATGAGACATGAACTTGCGATAACACGCTGGATGGAATATCTGGAGGATTTCGATTTCACCCTTCAGTATCATCCAGGAAAGGCGAATGTTGTGCAGATGCACTCAGTAGGAAATCACATTCAACATTGGCGAATTTGGCAGTGTGGGAATGGAAGATGCTAGAATCAGTGAATGAATTTGAAATTAGATTTGATCAGGGAAATGCTATAGTGACAAGTTTCTCTGATGGCAATTCCCATGATACTTACTAAGGTGATCGATGCGCAACAACATGATGAAGAATAAGAAGATGGCAGCTCAATCTTGTCTGGAAGATTATAGAAGGATGGACACTTCGCTCTGATCAAGGACTACAGCATTATGGAAGGTTGTATGTCCCGAATTCTGATGGCCTTCGAAAGGATATTGCATGAGTTCCATAATTCAAGATTTGCCATTCACCCTAGAAGTACAAATGTACCGTGATTTAGCACGACAGTATTGGTGGAAGGGAATGAAGAAGGATGTTGCTCGATTCGTAGCTAAATGTCTTGCTTGTCAGCAAATCAAAGCAGACACCAGAAACCAGCTGGATTACTCCAACCTTTACCTGTGTCCGAATGGAAGTGGGAGCACATTGCGATGGATTTCGTCGTGGGCTTACCTAAGACGTTGAAGAAAATAACTCTATATGGGTATTATTGATCGATTAACAAAGTCAGCGCATTTTTTACCAGTGAACACTACCGACACACTCCAAAAGCGCAGCCAGCTATATATTCGCGAGATCATCCGGCTTCACGGAACACCAGTCTCCATAGTATCTAACGGATCCATTATTCACAGCTCAATTTTGGAAGAGTCTGTAGGAGGCTTTAGGCACTAAATTGACCTTTAGCATGGCATTTCACCCTCAGACGGATGGACAGTCAGAACGTTAATTCAGACATTGGAAGATATGCTTCGTGCTTGCATATTAGACTTTAAAGGAAACTGGGAAGAACACTTGCCATTGATAGAGTTTGTGTAACAACAGCTATCAAGCAAGTATTGGAATGGCACCTTATGAGGCATTATATGGGAGGCCATGTCGATCTCCTTTGTGTTGGACCAAGGTAGGAGAATCGGTGATGATAGGACCTGACCTGATCAAACAAACATCAGAAAGATTGCTATCATTCTCAACGTCTACTTACTGCCCAGAGTCGTCAGAAAAGCTACGCTGACCGACGAAGACGACCTTTGGAGTTCGAGGTTGGAGATCATGTCTTTCTTCGAGTTTCCCCACGTCAAGGAGTCGTACGATTCGGGAAAAAAAGGGAAGTTAGCTCCTTATATATTGGACCATTTGAAATCCTTGCAAAGGTTGGGCAGGTTGCATATTAGCTAGCTCTACCACCTCAACTATCACGTGTTCATGATGTATTTCATGTATCCATGCTTCGAAAGTATGAACCTGACCCGAGTCACGTGATTGATTGGACTGAACTTGATATTCAGCAAGATGTTACATTTGAACAACAGCCGGTTAAGATCGAGGATCGCGTGAACAAGTCCTACGAGGCAAAACCATTCCATTGGTTCGAGTGTTGTGGAGGCACCGTGGTGTGGAGGAATCCACCTGGGAGCGTGAGTCTATTGTGCGTGAACGATACCCTCATTTGTTTAACACTTGAGTCATGCTTTGTGTAAATTTCGGGACGAAATTTCTTTAAGGGGGGTGGATTGTAATAACCTGAATTTTTTTTCTTAATTAAATTGCTTAAGTGTGGTGGTGATACTTGTTATAGTAAAATCTAGAAATTGAGGATTTGAAAATTTTTGGAATTGGTTGGAAAGATTTCGGATTTAATTTCACCCTATGTGGGAGTTTAATGTAGAATTTCTAAAATTTTTATCCAAACACTTCCTAGCCCAATTACTTATTTGGTTCACCAAGCCCATTAACCCATGGGTCAACCCTTTTCTTTGACTCACCTCAACTCACTTCAACTCACTTTATCACTCAATGAGTTGACTCATGAATAGTTGCTCTAAATTATTTCCCGACAACTTCATTTTCCATCTTCCATACACTCTCACCATCTTTCAAAATTATTTGACTAATTAGACAAAGAGAAGACCCTACATTGATGACCTTAAAGCATCTTTTTCAAATTATTTAGCAAACAAGATTTAAAGTATTTTGTTTGAAAGCTAGCATGATTTAAAGCATTTTGTTAATTTGTCAAAAAGCTAGCATGATTGTTTAATTTGTCAAAAAGTTAGCATGATTCCCGGATCATGCCACCCATCTTCACCCATCCTCCAACACCTATCTTAAATGATGTGGCTAGATAGTCAAAAAGGCTAAGCTGATTATTTGTATTATACTACATGCATAATGCTACTTTAGTGGTTTTCAAGTCTAGGTAGCTTGTTTTTCTCTACACTTTTCTACACTCCTATAAATTGTGTGTCTTCAAAGAGAAGAAAATAAGAGAGAAATAATAATAAATTATTAATTAGTGAGGTGAAGATTTGGTGTTGCTTGGAGGAAGAAAAGGCTTGGAATTTTCCAATTTGGGTGGTGTTCAAAGCTAACTCATTTTTCCTTCTCAGACTTGGTCATTAATATCTTCATTGAGGTAGGATGATGAACCTCCTAAAATATTTGATGCATTTTCTGGTTTGAAGTATGAAACTTGATTGTGATAAAAATAAATATCCGTATATTGGGGGTAGGGAAGCCAAAATTTTGACTGATATAACTCAGTATGCTGACAACTCTCTATTTGTAACTTTTATGTGCTTCTGACCCCTAAAACGGTGGAATTAGGCTTCGGCTAAAACATAAAAGTTGTAGCCCTCTCAGTTTTCTTTTCAACCCAAAAAATTGCATTCAATCCGATTTGTGAGTCAAAAGTTATGCCCAAAATACTGAGCACGTGTAAAACTGTATTTTCTGAACAAACTGAATTCAAAGCTGTTTTTGTACCTTTAGACCTTAGAATTTTAAAAAGTGTAAAACATGAAAGTTGTAGGTCTTGAAGTCTAGTTTCTACAGATATAAAGTTTATAGATATTAGTCCTGTTCTATTTTATATGAATTTTCTTTCAAGCTGCTATTCTGCTTAGCTTTAATTGATGCTTGTTTGGATTTTTAGAATATTATGTTTAAAGATTTATTTAAATTTCCAATTTCCTTCTGTTAGTTATTGTCATGTTAAAATTTATATTGATATTAAATTATTTTAAACTGGATATTATATTATTTGACACTCTAATATTGATGATAATTGACTTAGATAATCAGTTTCATCATGGATAGTTGGATGACTTATTCAAACTAAAATGCTAGTATTTGATAAAATGCCCAAAAGAAACAATGGACTTGTTTTTTTCATTTGGTCTTTCTTAAATGAATTTGATTTATTTTAGGCATTGTTTTGTCAACTAGCAAGTTATATAACTATATTTTTATGATTAAGTGAATTTAATGAAACTCATTTAATACCTTCCTAAACATTGGAATAATTCTGTGGACATTTGTGGATATCTTGAAACCAAAATATATCTTGAACCAAAAACTATGATAAGGGTTTGGTTATAAATAAGATGATGATTGGAAATTTATTTAAATTATTTTGAATAAAATAAAACTTATCAATTTTGCTAAAAATTAAATATAAGTCAAGCTATTTATCTTTATATTCCATAAAATAATAAAATAAAAGGTAAAAGAAGCAAAAACCGAGATTTGCAGCCAATGAGGTTCGAACTTGCGACTTTAAATCGCAATTAGGGTCGCCCACCCACTAAGCTACCAACCTCGGCCTAATTAATATACCATTAGAAATAATTTTTTCTTATCAAATTTGGTACGTAAACTTGTCAAAACAATTAACTAAAATACTAATTTGTATTCTAAATTTTTTTTTTGCTACTTGTTAATTTACATGTAGTACCTACCTTTGTGATAATGATATTGGTGATATGTTAAATCTTTGATTTATTGAGAATTACTATTAAATTATGGATTTAGATAAGTGCTTAAAAAATTACTGCATGTGACTGAATAATCCCACTTTTGATTCATCGCCGGGAACATTGCCGGTTGTTATTAAAAATGTCTGATTTCCATACAAGGTACCCTTGGAATGTAAAAGGGTGAGAAGAAATTAAGGCACTCTGCTAAAGTTATTTTTGGCAATGGGGTGATGGGTGGGTAGAAATGGCCTTTTAGATGAAGATGGGAACATGCATTTTATTTGGGAGATTCCCTTCTGACCTGGCCAGTCAGGTAGCCGGTCGCGACGGCTAGTTTTTGGTAGGTGACACCGTCGGTATGCATTGATGCTAACCCGTAAAGTCACTGGTTCCTAAGGCTGGGGGTAGAGGAGGATAGGAGTATGATTATCTTAGGAGATTTAGATTAAACTCCTTTACAAAATTTTACTGTGACTAGCCTCTCTTGTTATGTATGAATGATGTTTGGAATTATTTAATTATTTTAATTCCTCTCGATGAATATTTTATAAAATATATATATATGAAAACCTGTATCGCTACGGGGTTTGATCGAGACCTTGAAGATCTAAATCTGAGATCCCTACCACTGTGACACAACTTCATTGTGGTACACACATCAATATTTAACTATTTTTACATGTAAGTAAATAGTAGTTACGGTGACGGTTTCATCGAACCGTTGTAAGTATAATTTACATTATTCAGTTGAGATCTATTGAATTAATTGTTGCATAAATAGTATGCCACCTAAACACATTCACTTGTATAGTGTACTATTACAACCACTGCATATAGCACCTAGGAGATTCTGATTACTGGGCTTTAGTAGCTCACCCCTTGTGGGAATATTTTTTCAGGATATTAAGCACAGGATACAGAAGATGAGCTGGAAAGAGTTAATTTCTCTTAAATATTCCATCAGAAGAGTTATCTATTTTTTTCTTCTTTCTCCGCGCAGAGCTGGAGGACTTTATTTTTGGTCTGTAACAATTGTTGGATGATTGTAATTATTAAGTATAGACCTAATTTGCTTTTATTTGGTATGTAAGGTTAATCGTGTGGTTGGGACACTTAGATGGCTCTGTAATATTTTTCTCCATCTTTATTTTGTGCCCTGTAGTTGAAATAGCATCAAATGGTTTAGTCCAATGACTTATAAATATTGTTTGGGATAAACAAGGGATTTTGAATATCTTAATTTTTTGTGGGTCAATCCCAATTTGGAGAAAAATTCTGAGGTGTGACAGCGTGTTATTATCATCTTATTTTTATACCTAACAATAAATCCCAAGTCACCCCTGGGCATTTGGTTATGAAAATCCAGGGCGTGACAATTGCTACTTTTGCTCTTCCTTGCTTCCTCATTGTTTTTCTTTCCTTACCGTGTTCTTTCTTTTTTACTTTTACTGTACTATAACTAGATAAATATACGCTAATTAAACCCCTCTAGGGGCACCGCCTCTTCCAAAATATTTTCATTTTTTTTTAAGGGGCCTTGCACATTTTCTAGCTAAAGCTTGCACACCCTAAACCCTCAGGTCCACGCGTTAGCCTCGTGGCAATTCTAAAAGAAAACATTTGTCTCAGCAAGCAATGCATAGGTAGACATATATTTATGTATATATATATACCTACATCATCATTAACTTCAAATTAATTAAACTAATAAAAAACATTACTAATTATTAATACCTTAATTAATCAATTGATTAATTTACGTTATAACTAAATAAATTTCAAAATACCAAATTATTATTTGTTAAAAATGATTTTTATATTGATAAAATAATTTAATAAACAACTGAATTTAAATACATTATTAATTGTAATAACATATACTAATATATACATAATCTTGTAAATTATTATTTAAGAAATAAAGTTTTATTTAATAAAACATTTAACAAATAAATAATTTAATAAGTAATTATTATTTATTAAAAATAAATAATTTAATCATAAATTAATATTTTCATAATATTAATTTAATAAGATAAAATAAATCATTTTAATTTTTTTTTGGTAGTAAGTGGAATAAATCATTTTAATGATAAATTATTATTTATTAAATATTTATTTGATAAAATTAATTTAATAATTAATTTCAACTTGATTAAATAAATTATTTTATAATATTTATTATATTATTTGTAGAAGAACATTGTCTAAAAATTTATAGGGATGTAAAGGAATATTTTACGAGATTAATAAGAAAATAGTAAATTTTCCTATTGCTCCCTGTTACCCATCCCCTCCCCAGGTAACAATTTATTCCCATATGAGTAACCATTACCCTCAAGCTATGTTCGGTACGTAAAATGGAATATAATGAAATGGAATAAGAGGTGTAAATGGAATAAGGGCGGGAATGGAATGAAATGCTCATTCCAATCCTTTGTTTGATTCCAAGATGAAAATAATGAGAGTAGAATAGATATTCAAATTTTTATAATTTGATTACATATTTTAAATATAATGAAATAAAACAAAATATAATAAAAACATCTAATATTAATTTTTTAAAAAATATAAAATAAATTTTATTTTTGAAGCCACGAATTGGAGTGAAAAAATGGCCCAGAGATAAAACAGTCATTTTATAATTCAACTTCAAATTAAGGCAAAATTTTTTTAACTATCAAGAAATATGTCAATAAATATTGTTTTAGTCGTTTTGGGATGTCTAAAATACAAATTTGGCCCAAAAACAAGCCTAGGGCAAAATAGATATTTTATGGTTTGAATTCGTATCGGACTAAAATTTGTTTAATTATTAATAAATATGTCAACAGTACTTTTTTAGCCTTTATGGTAGCTTAGATTTGAATTTGGACAAAAAATAACCCAAGGTAAAATTATCATTTTACAATTTAAGTACGAATTGAAATCAAAATTTTATTATTTATTAAAAGCACATGGATGAATATTTTTTAAAACCTTTTGGAAAGCCTTAAATGCAAATTTGGGGGAAAAAAACAAAGGTAAAATTATCATTTACAATCCGATGGTAAACATTGTAAAAACAGTTATTAACTCGGGTTTAAATCTAGTTCAAAAATGAGCTCAAGGGATAAAATTGTCATTTTACAACCCAAATGAGTAATTAAGAAAAATTTTATTACAAAGTGATTGGTTGTTTTTTATTTTTATTTTTATCAATTTTTGGATCAAATTTTTATTACAACAAAATGGTTATTGCATACTTAGATTGCAAAATGCCTTTTCGCACTTAATGTGGAAATGGTTATTCTTATGGAATAATATTCTAACTTAATTTTTTGATACCAAATATGAAAATAAGTTAAAGTGAGAATAGATTTCATTCCATTCTATCTATTCCATTCTCATGTACTAAACATAACTTCAGTATAACTGTTACCTTCTCTTCTAAACTAATGTAATGGATGACAAAAATTACCTTAATAAATTTACCCTCTATTACGCCCAAAACAAACATGCCCTAAGAGAAGATGAGGGAGGCACACAAGCCCCATTAAATACAACCTAAAATAAATTTAATATTTAATATTACACCTTTGAAAAATGAAAAAAAAAAAAAAAAAACTCAAAATAACTCTACATTCAATAACAATGAATAACAAATCATGTAACTGAATTATTGGTTTAGCCCATAATCGTTCTTTTATTGCTGCTTGATTTCTGCCCTTTGGTATCAGAGCCATCTCTGTTATGCAGTTCTAAGCTGCATATTACTAAGGTATGATTTAGTTAAAAATTAATTCTATAATTATGCTTTTTATTTTATTTAGACAAGTAGGCTACTTAGAGATTTGCCAAGTTAGTTTAATAAAATATTAAGCATAATTAGGTATTAATGGGTAACTCAGTTATACCTTGGTAAGCCTTTCACACATGCTAAGGCGTTCCACTTCTTCTTTCTCTTCTTCTAGCAAATCTAGTGCTGTTATCAAATCTGTCAATTGGTAGAGTACCCTGATCAAATACAAGACCTAAATAAGTGGACTATCCCTAAGGTAGATCCCTCACAAATCTATCAAATAGGTTTATTAGAGAGACGCAACTCTGAAATTTCTTTAATGACATAGAGCAAACAGTGACCATGGATTCAATTGAGAAAACCATAGAACTTCTATCTTTGGAAGACCTCCAAACCTATTTTGGAAAATACAATTATATCCACATAGGATTGGTTTAAGTAACATTTAAACCTTTGACTCTTCCATGGTTAAATGCCTCAATCATTACTACTTTAAAAGACGCCAGATGTCTCATATGGAAAGACTCTTATAGGAGTCATGTAAACTAGCCTGTGTCATGAACCAGTATTTTTTAATGCTTATCCAAACTTAAGTTTAAGCTTATCGACTAGGAATATAACTTAGGCTTTAAGCCTTAGAGTTCAAACTCATGGTTATAACTTCTTAGAAGGATCTGAAACCATAGCCATCATCTATAGGGTGCATTTTAAGGTTCTTAAGACCCTTAAACCTAGAGTACAGGCTATAGATACTCTAGAACAGACGATTCTCATAGAGACAAATCTTTTATCTTCTAATATAGCAATCAATAAGTTACTAAAATGGGATGAAATCAACTTCCCAGAACACTGGACCTTACCCTAAGCGTCCCAGCTAGGCCTCCAATCCAGGAAGCTGTTGAACAAATAGTTCACATATTTCAGGAGATATAAAAATAAGCTTTTCTCCTACAAATTTTCTTAGGCTTTTCCTCCTAGGTCATCCTTAGATTCTAGATCTGAGGATATACGTTCCCCTCACAGGGTAACAGTACCCCCTTCTAAGTCTCATAAAGGTCTAGAAGAGAATGAACTCTAGGGAATCGAAATATCTGATTCTCAGATCCCTCAGGGTATATACCAGAGGTCAGCTGCTGAAGAAGCTCAAAGACGGAGATAATCTCCCACAACTTTAGAAATGAGTTTTCACATTTGAAATGGATAAAAGACCCATCCTATATTTAGGGACGCTTAGTCTAAGAAGATAAGCCCAAATTAGATTTGACCCCAGGGAGTTCTTTAAGAATTCATCTAATGAGTCCTCAAAATCAACCATTTTTAAGGTAGTTCTTTTCTAAATTTAATTATGAAGAAAGAGAGTTTTACAAAAAAAAAATATCTTTCTGATTTAGAAAAACAAAACAAAATTCAATATTTTGTTTCTTGGTTTTTCAAATTTTATTTACAGCAACAACAAGAGTAGATAAATGTTCTTGAAAAATATAGGAAACTCAAAAGTGGACAGACTTGTAAATTAGTCCACCCACCTTTCTGAGTATTTGATTTTAAATCAAAATGTTGAAGCTATTGCTTTTATAAGAGCATCTTCAACTTCTGAGGCCATAGTAGCCCAATTGAAGGATTGAATTTACTACATAAGCAGTTAAATTATAATAACGCTTTTATGCAAACTCTTGGACTTCAATTAACTTGAATTGAAAAATCTCTTTCTGAGGTTCAAGAAAAGATAAAAAAATTTTCAAAAGGAAAACATTTTTTTATTATAAAGATTCTCTAAAACAGCCAGTGATAAAACCTCCTATAAAGCCAGAAGGATTTTACAATCTCGAACTTTCAGTTGATATTATTGTCAACAAACTTCAAGAAAATTTTGGATCTTTGAAAATTGAGACTCTTTTTTATAATCCCGTCTCGAATACAGAATCCAAATGATTTCACTGATCAACCTGCTCCTTCTTTACATATCAATAAGGTAGGTAACAGGAGTAGGTTAGCCACAGATATAGTCCTTAGGTCAGAACCTAGGCCTTTAGGCAAGTATTGTTATACTCGCCCTACTCGAGTAGATGTCCTGTACGAGGATTAATGTAGATTTCAACCAGTAGGTGTACCATGCTAAGACTGCATATACTTGGAATATAGATGGTCTATCCACAAAGATGATTCATGAAATGTGTCATAGGATGCTTATATACTCCACAGTCCAAAAGGCCAACGGAGTTAACGACCTTAGTGCCACCAAGAACATTATTGCAGGGTTTCACGGAACGCTAAAAGGATGGTGGGATCATATGATCTCTGAAGAGCAAAAATCTTAGATACTTAGTGCTGTTAAACAGGAAGCCCAACCCAAGTACTAGTAGAAGATGTAGTTTATACACTCATCTATACTATTCTAAACCATTTTACAGGACAGATCACTAATCAGAGTGAGAACATTAGGACCCTGCTCTAAAATCTCAAGTGTCTGACCTTGTCCCAGTTATAGATAGTATAAGGATACCTTCCTAGCAAGGGTCTTTCAGTTGCAAGATGCAATGTCAAACCATTGGAAATTTAAGTTTATAGATGGTCTTCCTACCCTATTCAGTGAAAGGGTCGAAAAGGCCCTTAGAGATCAAGGAAATGGAATATCCATAAAATATTCCCAGTATACTTATGGACATCTAATGTACATTTGTGAACAAGAAGGATTGGCTTTGTGTAACTGACATGAAGCTAAAACAGTAGATTAAGCACCAGCAAATTTCTGAGCGCAGGGAGTTAGAAGACTTTTGCAATCAAATTGCTTTTGATATTCCTACTCCATCCTATCGACCCTCTAAAAAGGGTCAGGCTAATCCTAAGATTAGACGAAACTCAGCTAGGCGATTTAAGTCAGTCTTATCCAAAAGAAAACTTCTCTAAGAAGAAATACCCTCCTAGATTCAAAAGGAGAAAGCCCTCAAAAGAGGTGAAGTGCTGGAAGTGTGGCAAAACCGGCCACTACGTGAATAAATGTCTTCTTAAGAAAAAGATTCGGGAACTTCACTTAGATGAAGATACTCAGAAGTGATCTTTAAGATCATCCTTAACTCCGAACCTCCTAACGAGGAATTAGAAGAAATAATGGAAGCAAAGTTATCTAGTAGCTCAACTATCTCAACTAGGTCTCCAAGGCCTAGTCACTATCATTGTCAAAATGAGAGTGATATAGATAGAGCGTTAGCGGAAATGCAAAGCTTAAGGATTAATGTCCTTACCAAGACTGAGGAAGATTTGATAGAACTAGCTAATAAAATTGCCGACCCTGAGTTGAACAAACAGATTTTAGGAAAATGTCTCGAGAAAGAGGAAGCTATGCCTCTCGGACCTGATATGTATACCATACAGGAAGTTTATAGGAGAATGTCTCAAGGTCAGTATAACCGACCCATAATGATTTAAGATCTCAAAATGAAAATCAAAGAGATCAAAGAGGAGATAGAAATCCTAAAGGTAGAAAATCTAAATCTCAAAATAGAATGGATAAACTAGAGTCTAACCCTAGCTCTAGCACTCCCGTTATAGACGAAACTTTTATAGTTAATATGATCATGACAGTGACCATTCATGTCATGCCCCAAGTTTCATAACCCGAGTATGTGAACAAAAAAACACATAACACAACATTAAATAACATTCCCTGTCCCACATCAGAGCCATAAACACATACTATGGAGCAATGAATATAAAAATAAATAAAACTAAACTTTAAATTCAAAAAAATGCCTTAGTCAAAATCAACCAGGCAATAAGCTCCAAAAACTAAGCCCAAATATTCTCCCAAAGCTAAATAAAATAATTAATAATAACCTCACAAACAGAGGCTTATTACAATTCACTAAAAAAAATCTAATGTAATTAAATAAAAGCAAATAAATAAATTCCTAGTTTCCATGTTAAGTAGGTCCTGCGTGTGACTCAAATTCATTACTTGCATCGCAAGCTGTAAGGGGTTTAGTACTAATATCACGTGTGCTCGGAACCCTAATAATAATAATAACAATAATAAATGTAATATGTCCTAGCATGCTACTAGGTGAAAGAACTATGCACAGGTAGCAATTTTAGACAATAAATTAATTCAATTTATTAATTTATCTTCGTTACAATTTAATTTTGTTTCAGCACCACACAACACATCAAAGAAAAATAATTTAATTTTGAGGTACTACTGCTTGGTTGTCTCGTAGAAACAAGACCCAACCAATATACATCATTCTTTGATGTCTGCTTGGTTGTCCCGTAGAAACAGGACCCAACCAATATACACCATCCTTCGGTGTCTGCTTCCTAAGCCGAAGCCTTAGGAATATAGTATGCCACCCTTAGGCATCTGCTCGTTCATAGGTTACTAGCCTACTGGAATCGATAACCAACCCCGCGCGGGTTTTGGGACTCTCAACCCTTGGGTACGTATACCTGATATTTTTAGTACCCCTCAACCCCAACAAAACACAACATCAAATTTCTCTTTTTAATTCCACATTAAATAATATTCCCTTTATTCCAAAGTTCTATAAATAAATTATTAAATGGCACACCCACATGACACACTGTCAATCACGCCACAGATATAAAGCAAACAATTTAATGCCACACTCAAACAATCAAAATTTATCTCTAAGCAACACTTTCAATTACATACACACACACACCGACACACATATATATAACAAATTTACAACAATCAAATTGGCTATTCCAGTTTGACGTCAACACATAGGGAAAAAAAATTAACCAAAGGTCCGAATCCTGGAAGAATGGTTACTTTAGGGAGAAAATATAATATATATATATATATATAAGTACACAAATTACTCAATCATCACGCCTGCAGTTTTGTTTCTTTTACTTTTTTTTTTCATTAAGATTCACATGTCATATAAGACAAAAAGGCAAACCTTTAACACCATTCAATCCGTTAACGTGCTGTACACATGTAAGATTATTATATATATATATATGATTTCCAAAAAAAATGCTTGATGATAACTGAATTCACCCAGAGATATATATATATATATATATATTTACAAGCTCTGCCCCTTACCTTTTAATCCAACAGAGAAAAAAATTTCGACAATGAGAGTAGCCGTTTCTTCTATTTCTTCTCCTTCTCCCTTTCTCTCTCTCTCTCTCTCTAGGGTTTTCTTTTCTTTTCAAAATAATTATAGCTTTATATATTTATAAAAGAAAAATTTTAACCCCAACCAACTAATTTATTTCCTACTCCCTATAGGTTTAGGAAAATTACATCATTTCCCTAAAATTTAAAAATCTTTTAACATATAACCAAAAAAATTAATCTTTTAAATAAAAGTCCAAAAATTATATATTTTTAAATTTAAATAGCAAACTAAATTTATCAATAAAAAATTTCAAATTAAATTAAATAAAAAAATCTGGGTTATTACAATTCAAAAATGGTATGTCCAAGTTAAGCTTGTTATAAATAATAGCTTTGTGATAGATAGCTTAACTGCCTTGATAAATAGTGGAACATACATGAACTCTATAAATGAAGGATTTATTCCAACCCACTATTTTGAAAAAAACAATTCAAACACTTTCATCTACTAGCAATAATGAATTGCATGTCAATTATAAATTGTCTAACACCCATATTTGTGTAAATGATATATGCATACCTACGGCATTTTTACTTGTTAAATATCTATCACAGCATGTTATATTAGGCACTCCATTCCAAAGAATGAGCATGCCAATCACTTGCATAGATTCTTTAGGAATCAAAGCTACCTTCAATAACAAAGAAATTATTTTACAATTTGTTACAAATTCACAAACTTTGCTTCTTAATGAAGTAAAACAGATTTTTCTTAAAGAAAAACAAATTAGTTTTATAAAAATAGAAATCTGTTTTCTTGATATTGAAAGAAAACTAAATGAACATTTTCATAAAGAAAAAATTTTACAAATTGAACAATAGTTTCAAAAAGAAATTTGTTTTGATATTTCTAATGCTTTTTGGGATAGAAAACAACATATAGTCACTCTTCTATATGAAGATGATTTTGATGAGAAAAATATTTCTACAAAAGCTAGGCCATGCCAAATGAATCAAGAATATCTTGATCTTTACAAAAAAGAAATTGACTCTTTACTTGCTAAAGGGCTCATAAGACCCTCTTATTCTTCATAGAGTTGCACTACTTTTTATGTTAACAATGCAGCTGAATGCGAACGAGAAGTTCCATGACTAGTTATAAGCTACAAGCCTTTAAAACAAGGTATTGAAGTGGATCCGATATCCTATTCCAAACAAAAAGGATTTACTTTCGTGCCTCTATGACGCAAATATTTTTTCAAATTTTGGTTTAAAGTCCGAGTACTGGCAAATTCAGATCCACGAGAAAGACCGTTATAAAATAGGCTTTACTGTTCCTTTTGGGCACTACGAATGGAATGTTATGTCATTTGGTTTAAAAAATGCCCCCTCTGAGTTTCATAATATTATGAATAATATATTCAACCCCTATACTAAATTTATTTTAGTATATATTGATAATATTCTGATATTTTCAAAATCGCTCGAAGAGCATTATAAACACTTGAAGATTTTTAAATATGTTATAAAGCACAATAGGTTAGTTATATCTTTCCCAAAAATGAAACTTTTTCGAACTTCAGTGCATTTTTTGGGTCATACAATCCAAGAAGAAACAATTACCCCTATTTTTCAAAGTATTGAATTTGCTTCAAAATTTCCTGATGAAATTATTGATTTCAAACAATTACATAGGTTTTTGGGAAGTTTAAATTATGTTTCAAACTATTACAAGGATTTAGCGGCAGATGCAGCTATCCTTTACAGTCGTTTATCTAAGAAACGGGCTGATAATCCATGGACTGAGCAACATACGCAGGCTATACAGACTATAAAGGTAAGAGTCAAAAACTTGCCTTATCTCCATCTTTTAAATCCTAAGTGGTTCAAGATTGTTGAGACGGATGCCAGTAATATTGGCTATGGCAGTATTCTAAAACAACACCCACGAATTTTTGTAGGGTACATGAGCCTCAATCGAGGACGAGGAAGGGGATTTAAGCCCTTATCTAGAGGAGGAGGCAGATCTAATTCTACCTCAGCATGGTCAAATCGGGGGAATCTAAGTCCCACCGTAAACCCATTCCTTATGCTTAGGTAATGAAAAGGAGTCACCCTCTATGGTTGACCTCAATGAATTCCTATCTAAGAGGAAAGCAAATCTCTAAGATTTTTTTCAAAAGAAGAAAGAGTCCATCTCTTCTACTTCGTTATTAGGATCTAAGCTTAAAATAATTGCAGCATCTGTATTGCAGACTCAGCCCGTATATATGACGAGCAATTTTATAGAGCCAATTTTGAACTCTAAATGAGGATGATCAGACATGGGCAAATGATCTTGAATATATTAAGAAAAAATATTTGGACCGATATCATTATCTCCTGCCTCATTACAAGTATAGACCTATCTACGAGGCTATGCTTACGTCCACAGACTCAGTGGAAATATGACACTTTTACAATAATAACAAAATTTCTGAACTATCATAAAAAAAAAAAAACAAATTTTCTGATAAAGTTAATTATAGTCAATGTTTTATAAATAAAAAAAAAAGATTTTGACTCTTATCGATTGGGGAAATGATTCTATAAAAACCAGAGTATTTAAAATGCCCCACGATAAGCAAGAATACTCTTTTAATTTCTAGGATTATATAAATGCTTGGAAATATACTTTTTCTATGAAAATGACCAAAAGAAACATTCTTGGTTTTTTAGGATCTGAGAAGAATTTTTTGAAAATACCAAAGATATTCCCCTCTGGTTCTACTAGTGGTGGAAAATGTTTGAGCCACCTCTTTCTTTGCCCAAACCTGTCCAAGATCTCTATGATTCTTGGGTCAAAGCCCATCCAATATTCAGTGACTTAAATAAGAAGTGATGTGAAGGGCAACCCATTTTCTACTACTTGGCTGAATTTCATATTCCCTAGATGTGGAAATGGGGTATTAAGATTGAGCAGGATGATCTAGGCATCCCTATGCTTGTCAGGACATTCCACTTTCAATGGTGGCAAAAAATCAATGTTCCTGAACTGATCTCTAAGATCAAAAAAGTTACTTCTGCTTATGAAAAAAGAGAAATAGTAGAGCCCTCAGGAATCTAAGTCCAACTATTTATCCTAGCTTTGTAAAAGCCTACAGCAGAGGTACCCAAACTACTCAGAACAAGACATCATGGTTAAATGTCTTAAATACCTCAAGAATGAGTTTCGTCACACTTTTGACGATCTCCACAGTGAAAATATGTCACTAGATACCCGTCCTTCTCACTCAGAAGATCTGATTTTAGCAGGCGAATCTCAGAACCTAGAAGATAACATAGCTCACCTAAGGACGTCTTAGACTCTGCTATTGAGATGCTTAAACAAAAGGGCAAAGATAAAATTTGACGAGATCATGGGATACCACCACCCAAAGTTGGCCGTCCATGTGCCGGGATTCTCGTTCAAAAGGACCCACTCCACAGTTGCCTACAAGATAGCTAGACAAGGCGCAAAAGCACCTTTCGGTGGATATAAGCCTCAAAGTCAAAAAGATCTATAGGAATCTATCACCCACGTTGGCCGACTAATTGCAACCCTCTAGCACACGCCACCAACTGGGTATTATCTGTTGTAATTATTAATATGTAATAGTGAAAGTGGTAATAATTCTGGATTCCAAATTATTATAATGGAGTCCGTACAGTTTTATTTCTTTTCTTATTTAAAGGGATGGCTTCACCTTTGTTGAGGCAAAACGAAGAAAAACCAAAACCCTCTCTTTCTCTTTGTATCATACCTCTGTGATCCTGTAAACCACCTTCTATAAATAAAGAAACAACCTATTTCTTAGCATATTGCTCTTAGCCTTTTGGGTAGCTTAGAGTATGAATTTGGACAAAAAAATAACCCAAGGGTAAAATTATCATTTTACAATTTGAGTTCGGATTGAAATGAAATTTTATTATTTATTAAAAATACATGGATAAATATTTTTTAACCTTTTGGGAAGCCTCAAATGCAAATTTTGGTAAAAAAAAACAAAAAAACCCAAAAGTAAAATTGTCATTTTACAATTCAAGTTTAGATCTGATCAAAATTTGTTTAGTTATTAAGTATTATAAAAAAATATTTTTATTAGCCTTTCAGAAATCCAAAATATGAATTAAAAAAAATAGACCTAGGGTAAAACAGTTATTATACTCAGGTTCAGATCTAGCTCAAAAATGAGGTCAAGGGATAAAATTGTCATTTTACAACCCAAATGAGTAATTAACAAAAATTTTTAATTACAAAGTGATTGGTTGTTTTTTATTTTTATTTTTATCAATTTTTGGATCAAATTTTGATTGCAACAGAATAGTTATTGTATCACTTAAATTGCAAAATGCCTTTTCGCACTTAATGTGGGAATGGTTATTCTTATGGAATAACATTCTAACTTAATTTTTTGATGCCAAATATGAAAATAAGCTAAAGTGAGAATAGATTTCATTGCATTCCCTTCCATTATGTTCCCACGTAATAAGCTAATGTAATGGATGACAAAAATTACCTTAATAAAATTTACTTTCTATTACGCCAAAAGCAAACATGTCCTAAGAGAAGATGAGGGAGGCACACAAGCCCCACTAAAATACAACCTAAAATAAATTTAATATTTAATATTACACCTTTGAATAATAGAAAAACTCAAAATAACTCTACATTCAATAACATTGAATAACAAATCGTGTAACTGAATTATTGGGTTTAGCCCATAATCATTCTTTGATAATCCATTCAAATCAACATGTAAATTAAATGAAACCAAATAAAATAATTATTCTAATTACAGCTATTGAAAGTGATTTTATAAAATTAATTTGATATGTTTCCTATTCTCAATAGACTATTCTTGTCTCACAAGAAAATACCAATAAGGAATCTAATTCCTTAATTTTGTTAGACCTTGGAATCACTTTAATTAATATAAAATAAAAATTAAAAATTAAAACTTCAAGAGAACTAAACAACTCCTTAAAGCTTTTATTTTACGTGGCTTTGAAAAAAAAAATAATAATAATACTAATGGAACCATTTCAAATATTCTTGTTCTTTCATTCCAGTTTGCGATTCCTCCGAGCCAATTTTTTTTTTTTTTTAGAGTGACAATATAAGTACCATCTTTTCGGCCTGAACCAAAATTATATATTTATATATATACATATATCTTTAAAGTCATCGAATCAAAGACCATTGTTTATAGTGATGCCGGCCAAATTAGTATAAATATTATAAATTATATATTATATATTAATTATAAAATTTCATATCAATTTTGTTTAATCTCATTAAACAGGTCAAAACAATAATTAATATATTTTGCATTAATCATTGAGATCACTCTTATGCTACTAAAAGAATTGGTACACAACAGAATAAAAGAAAAATTCTTTTAACCCAATTCTTTTCCAAAATCAATCACCCTACAAGAGATCAACAATAATCTTACCCTTGGAGTGTACTTTTCAAAAACTTTGTGTGGTTGAAATTGATTCGTAGTAACTACACAATTGTACGATTTCAAACAGTGTCCACACAACGCAGCTCTAGAACTCAAGACTTCTCTCTTGTGAACAAAAATAAAAGTAAGATTCTTATGTAATTGTTGTAGTGGTAGATGCAACTACATATTAGATATATATATATAGTGTGTGCTAGTCATCTATCGATCCCTAGTCTGATTAGAGTTTGGATAATTAATTCCTATTCCAAATAGGATTAATGCAATTAACTCTTAATGGCTAATTAAATCCCTTTATCTCTTCAATTTGCACACTACCGCTTATATGTGACCCATTAGGTTCACTACTAAACTGGTGGTAGGAATTAAATATTGGATAAAAAGATTTATTTAATATTTCAATTAGCACTCTTAATTTCTAATTAATTTAAATTAAAACACATTCTAATTTTACCTTCTTAATGAGAATTGTTAAGACCAAATGTTGTAAATTGGCAATCCATGATCAAATAGAATTGGTTGTACTTTAGACTTAGTGTAGGCTAAGACACTAGAGTCCTAAGTCGAAACAAAATTCTAAAATGTCCTCAGAACAACTGTTTCCATAATGGTTGGAAATCCTAAAAGAAGTCAAACTAGTACCCGAACTGATTTATGCAGGAAACCCGTAGGAAGGCCGCGGTTTGGCGTGGAAAAATCCCGAGAGCTGAAATTGAAGAATAAGCCATGCGGAAAGCTAACTCTGAGTCGCAAGAAAGCCACTGGAAGGCCACGGGAAGCCCGTGGGTGCACCCTTCCCACAAGGTATTGTTTTTCAGCCAATTGACCCAAGTTGACCTTATTCTGTGAAGATATATTTTATTGGACAACTTCAGGGTTACATACAAAGAGAATATACATTAAGTTCGTGAGCCAGAAAAGTTAGAAAAAGTTCTCTCAATTACTTAGCCAAGCATTCTTCCATTTGCTTGATTCGAAGGAGTTCAAATCTTTGAAGAGCTGAGGATTCAGCATGTAAGGTCACCGAGGATTCGGTGTTGTGCCTTCGAGGAGTCGAAGGGCTTTTGCTAAAGCAGTTGGTGAATTAAGGAGTTGAGCAAACGTCAACGGAAAATAAAGTCATAGAGTCGATCTATTGAGTGGTTGAGTTTGTAACCAACATTTGATTTTTGTAAAAGTTTTTGTTTGAGGTTTTCCTTTGTGGGTTTTCTCGTTTTGTTTATCTCGCCTTCTATTATTGTTTGATTGTTTCGGATCTTTATCAGCATATTACATATTTTCAAGAATAATTAAGTAAATTATTAATAATTATTCTCTAAGCTTCTACCACTTATGAGTGACACCTAACAGTATATAATGATTAACCCAAATAGTATGAATTAGGTTGTGAACATTTTTACTAATAGTTCTATGCAATTTAATCATTCCATTATACAACACTCCAATTAAGTTACATATGATATGAAATAATTGTTAACCCGCAACTCAATTATATGTGTCAGTCTAAAATATTAACTCTGATAAGTGAAATATATAAACTCATTTCTTATTTTTATCTAGACCCTGTCCAAGGAGTTTCTTTTTGAGTCAAGTCATAGAATAACACGTAGAGTATTCTCTCTCTTTGCAGGGAGCCGTAGAGTGACAAATCCTATATTGCACATTTGCATATCTCTATATGTATCTTACCATACCTAATAATTGCTACTTATATCTCATGAATGAAGCATAAACCTATTGCACCATCAAAATATAATTTTTTCACATGAGATACCTATAATGTCTTAGGACTAAGGATCACTTATATAACTGTAACTAAGAATTACATATTGATAAGTGTTTAAAACTTCATTTAGGTATTCCTGAGTAGGTCATATTCAGTGTATACGTTCTTCAACATACACCCACATGTTTGTTTTAATATCTCTACATATGTAATTTGAAACTAATTACTCTCATAAGAGCAAACATGACACGTGCTACTCTAACTGAATTATTAGTGTCCAATTAACAATCCTCTGAGTAGGAACCATTAAAATTAAAATTCAGAGAAATATATGCTTCGCTTTTGTAATTAAATCATAAATGTATTTTCTCAATTTTTACCCTAGGGATTTATTATGAAATAAAATACTAAATCATGATAAAATTAACTTTATTTTTTTCTTATTTAAAATTAAATAATTATAATATTAAAATAACCATAATACCCCTAGTAAAGATTAACATTCTAGGTAAACTCCACCAATCAACCTGGCAACCCCAAATGGGGTGCTCTGGGGCTAATTAGCAGTCAGACAGATAAAAGTTAATGAAATTCGCTTCAGGGACGAAAGAATTGAGGCCGGTGTGGTATAAGGAAGAGAAAGCCGAGTCAACAGCTTTTTAGATGGAACAACGACGCCAGGATTATTGGAGGGTGTGACTATTGTGACATTTGTGTATATATGG
This sequence comes from Vitellaria paradoxa, assembly GCA_019916065.1. Classification (NCBI taxonomy): domain Eukaryota; kingdom Viridiplantae; phylum Streptophyta; class Magnoliopsida; order Ericales; family Sapotaceae; genus Vitellaria; species Vitellaria paradoxa. Next base: position 28,713 of record JAINTL010000052.1, read on the forward strand.
ACCCGAAGGTCTTTGTAAATGCCAAAAAAGGGAGGAAATTCATGAAGTACCTCATCAACTAGGGTTCAATCCATTTCTTGCGAAGTAAAAGAAGAAGAAAGCTACTTAGCTTCTCCCAATGCATGAAAATTCATGGTTCTGACTCCGACATATAAAAGGAAGGAATAGCCCCCATCAAAACCTACCCAATCAGAAAATTTTAAAATTAAAAAATTAGAAAAATTTTGTAACTTGTATTTATGGGCGTATCAATTTAAAATAGAAAAATTAAATTTGTACAAAGAACTTTTAACTTTAAAGTGATGTCACCATGATAATTTTTTAATCACAGATAATTTTATAATCACATTTTACCTTAAAAAGTTGAGTATTTTAAATTAATTGACCCACTATTCTCATGTATTAATCTTACTAATAATACTTTTTCTTTTTTTTTTTTTTTGGTAATATGACAGAACCTTTTAAAATGAATAATAATATACAATCAAAAAGTCATGAAAAACACAATAACAGGGTTGGAGCATGCAAGTCAACCACTTGGGAAAAAATAAATAACAATTCATTAATGTATGTTGATAATTAAATGTGTGCACGAATTGATTTGATTCGAATTTATGTTAAATCTAGAATCATATTAATCTTTACATAGAACCAAAGCAATTAAATTTTATTAGTCCAATCCAATTTGGAATTCATAATTAATAAAAATATAGAGTTCATGTAAAAAGTTAAATTAAAAATTAGATTAATTTAATTTGAGTTGTCGATCAAAATAAATTGAATTAAAGAATCAGCATAAATTGAATTAACACTTTTGAAACTTATAACTAAACTAAATATCTAATATACTATATTCAAAGTAGTTAGATTGCTACAAATTTTGTACACACCTCTAGTTAATATTATTGTTATTTTTGTGTGATTATTGTTTTCTTTTAAAAAAAAAATGCAAGAGTCGTGAAAATCTAGATTAATCAATTGTCATTTCCACATCATTCAAGTGATTTTTTTTTTTTTGAGTAAAACTTTATGTACCTTCTAGTAGGTAGAATAACCATTATTTCTTTTTAAAGTTAGTTTTTCGAAAGCTTTTATTAAAAAAAAAATGTGGTAAATAATGGTGGGACTAGGTGGAGATGTGCTCAGTCCAGGTTGATGGTCTTGGACTGGGACTTAGGGGCTTACCACCCCAAGGTCTCAAGTTCAAGTCTCCTCTCTAGCAAAACTTGGGGCCAACCTCCTGGGCGCAAAGCGTAGTAAAGGTTGGTAGGACGGGCCTTCTTGGCTGGACGAACCATATCCTGTTCTTGGGTGTGGGTCCTGACTTTCCGCCGTTACGCAAGTTCGCGATTTACCGCTACACATGTTGAGGGGCCGGTATGTGTGGCACAAACCAAAAGAGATTCACTCTCTAGGGGTTTGGCCTAGGGAGTGAATCTCTCGAGGTCAAATCCTTTTTTTTTATTAATTATTTGATCGAGTTTAGAAAAACTAAGCTTGAGTTTTGATTCTCAAGTTTATCCACTTAATCATCTCTATTTTTTAAATATATTTTAAATAAAAATTATTGAAATTTTATGAAAATAAATACTTGATATTTAAATAATTTTTTATAAAAAAATATAAATAGAATAGTATATAAATATATAAAATAATTAAAAAGTATTTTTTTAGGGTTTAGGGATTTTTTTAATTATTTCAAGTCAGCCTTGGCCAATTTCTACAATCTCAACCTGATTCATTTAATTAGTCAAACTCAATTTTTTTTTTCAAACCCAAAAAAAAAAAAAAAAGATAGGGCGGGCTTATGTCCGCCCTTATTTGTAACATATTATAAAACATGTTATTTCTTTAAAATATTACACCCACTATAATATCACATTATTTTTGTGTAATTTTTTGGAAGAATATTCTGATAGCTGCACAGAATAGCTCATGAGATATATAAAATAAGATTGCGAATTTTCCAATAAGAAATGGTATTTTACTAAAAATTGCACAGAAATGATTTTTTTTTTAGTCAAATCATTTTCAATGATGGAAAAAATACACTAACAAGAGTGATGTCAGTTATACGTCATTTCGTTGGAGTATTTTAAAAAAATAATCCTAGTAAAAAAACATTTTTCTTTTGGAAGTACAGAAAAAATAAGAAAATAAAAAAGAAGAATATATTTTGATTTAGACAAACCAAGAAAAAAAGGTACAAATATGCTCGTAAAATGGATTTTTATTGGGCTAGGTAGGAGTGGATTTGTATCTGTAACCATTACAGAAATTATAGAATCGGGCCAAGCTCTAGATGCTTGGACTCGATAATCCTCCTGTCCATACTTAGGCTCAAGAATATTCTAATATCTCACCGGTCAATATTTATGTATTATAAAATTTACAATCCTATATAAAGTATATTATATTTGATGGCATAAAATTATATTATCAAATTATATTATTAGCCCCTGTGGTTAGTTCGAATGGCTCGAAAGTATGATCCTTGTAAAAACCACACGAGTTCGATTCCTAACTCAAGTGGAGTGTACGTGAAGGGTAGTGTACGGCTACGCAATTCATTAAACACTGCAATAAACCGGTGAGTATGTCAGATTACCAAAAAAGAATTATATTATTGGCAAACTCAAACAAGATTTACTAATTTGAAAAATTATATTAAAATTTTATTAAATTCACTATTTTTCTTCTAAATTATATTTTTTTTCATATTTCGTTGATATTATATTTTTTACTTTTCTTTTATATATTTACTTTAAAAAAATAATTTTACTTTCACTGATTAGAAATTTTGGATCCGTCCTTAGGTCTTACCTACCGAATAGAAGTATGCGTATATTCAAAATCGTTAATTGTCAGATAATTGGGCTCGAACAATAATCGAGTAAAACGAATTTAGAATTACGTCCAGTTGATCAGATCCGTCGGATCCGACTACATCCATTATCAGGATTTATGGGTGCAAACAAACATGAAGCCATAAAGTGAATGGGTTGAGAAAAAAGTTGCTGATGGAGTTAGTTGAGACTGAGCTACTTTTTTGCCGTGATGTATTTGAACAACGATTGAGTTTGGGAAGAGTCAGCTGCTAAAAACTTAATTTTTTTTCATATCTGGGAAGAAAAAATTAATTTTTTAGTCTTTTGTTAATTTGATATTTCTACTTTTTAAGATTTAAAAGAAGTTTAAAATTTAAGAGGATAAATTTAATAATTCTTAAAAAAAATTAAAAAATTAGTGAAATTACCAATTATTTATTTCCAAACGCTACCTTAATTGATGGAATGATTGGTGGTGGATGAGTCAGTTTGGAACCACTTTAGAATGTATAATTTTCCTTTTAATGGTTGTGCCATTATTTATTAATGCCTCAGCAGGAAGGATCACAACCCAACAAAACTGTGCAAATCGTTAGCCTTGTAATTGAATTGCACTTTCGGTGTTATTAAGTGTTAGCATATCAAAGATTTTAATCAACAAGTAATTTTTTTCTTTTTTTCTGCTTGTACCTACAATTTAAAACATAGAAGAAAAAGAAAATAAGAGATTTCCTTATTTTCTTATGAACTACGGCCTAAAATGAACTCTTAATAACCATATTGAATATCAAAGCATATATAATGTAATTTTCTTTAATTGCCTCTTCAAGATTAACAAGCCTTTTAACGTTTTTCTACTGTCATATTTGGCGAAAATATTTGCATAATAAGGATGTGTATGAATTGATTTAGTTCGATTCAAGTTTATACTTAACTTCGAATCGAATTAATTTTTTTTAGTTCCTAAAATTTGCACAAAAATCGAACTGATTTTAACTTGAAAGTGAATCGAATTGAACTGGACAAAAAATATTGGGTTGGTTGGATTGATTTTCGAATTAGTCTATGTTGGGCTGGTTTGTCTATTTTTGGCTCCTAGACATTCAAATAAGTAATGTTAAAAATTCAACTAAATTTAAAAATCGAGCACACTATTTTGATTTTATAATATTGTATATTATATTATATATAATTACATTATATTGAAAACGATAGTGCATTGTAAGTCTTATCACTATTCAATGATATTTTCCCTTTAACTTGATAGGTGTTTTCGTGTCACCTAAAATACTGATCACACTTCTTCATTTCAACCACCCAAATCAAATCCCATTGATAACAATGTATTCAATTGCCTTATTTTCATGAATAAATGATTCAATATATCAAAAATTATCACTCTTTGGCACGTTTTGATCCTTAATTTTGACTATCCCTTTGTCATAGTTTAACTTTGCTAAATTTGCAATATATGCATACTATCTTAGTCCCACTTACTTGAAAACCTCCTACTCTTCTATTCACTAACTTATAAGAAATTAAGTGTTTATTCACAATTTGAGTCCATACAATCTAATGTCTAATCTTTATCCCTTCTAATTTTATCCATTCACTTTTTATTACTAGTGTATTTCTTAGTTTACCTTCAACCTGACCAAACCATGTTAAATGGCATTCTCTCAGCTTGTCTTCTATCAGTACCACCTCAACTTAATTTTAAATTTAATTATTTTTTATCCTATTTTTCCTTCTATTACCACATATCTATCTTAGCATTCTCACTTCCGCCATATTCATCTTATAGGAGTTTGTTTCTTCATAACAATAGAGCATTGTAGGTCTTATAACTATTTAACAAAAGTTTTCCTTTTAAGTTGACAGGTATTCTAGCATCACATAAAAAGCGGTCACAATTCTCCGTTTCGACCACCCACCCAAATCAAATCCTATTGATAACAACTTATTCAAAAGGTGTATTTCAAAGTCTACCTTCGACATGACCAACTATGTTAAATGCCATCCTCTCAGTTTCTCTTCTATCAACGCGTCCTCAATTTTCTTTTAAATATAATCATTTTTTATCATATTTTTCCTTATATTACCACTTATCTACCTTTGTGTCATCACTACCGTATTTTCATCTTATGAGAGTGTTGTTTCTTGATGACGATATGCATTGTAAATCTTATCACCATTCAGTAAAATTTTCCTTTAACTTGATAAGTATTCTCGTGTCACATAAAGTATGGATCACACTTATCCTTTTCAACCACCCAAATTAATCTTTTTGACAACAACCTACTTGATTCCTTTCATTCGCTTAAATAAATTATCCTATACATTGAATATTATCACTCTTTGGCACTTTTTGGTCCTCAATTTTGACTATGCCCTCATTTGTAACGTTACTAAATATGCAATGCATATATACTTCCTTAGTCCTACTTACTCAAGAACCTTCTATTCCCTTGTATTCACTGTATTTTAGGAAATTAGATGTTTCTTTAGAATTTTAGCCCATGCAAATTCATTTGTAATCTTGACACATTGCGGTATGCTTAAAGCATTGTGAACTTCTGATAGATAATTTTATTCTCATTGAGTTAATTTTCTTTGATAATTGAAGTACAAAATGTGTAGTTCTAACTTGGGTCTTCTAGGATTTCCAACTAAATATTTACATTATCGGTTTCTTTCACCATTCACCCCGGTGTTCGATATTCAAACAAGAGAGTACTCAATGGTATTGATTATTTGCATTCTGTTCTGTTTTGTTGGTTTCAGTGGCCCTTTTCATCCCAATTCTGAATGATTTTTTGTTGAGGACAATTGCAGTGGCATCTTCTGTTGTGAACTATAGTGGAGCTCTGTTCCACCAATACCCTGGTGAGAAACATATTTTTTATCGTTTAGACCATCAGATAGATTTTATTATGAGGGTTTATTAGAGTGGAGCTTTCTTAATGTAATTTCTTTGTGATTAGAAAATTATGTTAATTCTTATGCGTCAGTCAGAATATGGATTTGAAATCTTCTACTTCCATTAACTTAATGTAACAATGGTATAGAGAGAAAAAATAAGGAGAGGATTTTCTATCATTTGTGTAAACTTCTACCTTTTTCCTTCTTTTATCTATAATTCTTAATTCCTATTTTCATAAGAAATGCTGATTCAGTTCTTACATCTTCTAATGAATATCTATAGCTTTGGATGTTGTGATGATTCCTTCTTTTTTTTATGGTGTTGGGCGGGGGAAGTTATTTAAACATCATTATTTGATGTTCTGTAGGTCTTTGATGTACAAAATTTTACCCTTAAATTTCTACTGGAATCATTAAATTGGAGAAATGTGCACTGCCATTCTAGTGTGATGCAGAGCTTTAGTTTCACTCATGTGCCTATGCATAGAATGATAAATGTACTATACATCCGGATTCTTACCTTGGTATAGAAAAGAAGATGGATAAGTGGAATTGGTGATCTATGCTTACAAGTTATTTTTGTAAATTTGGCATCTGAAGTTGGTGAATTACCCTAACCTTTTTCCAATAACAAATTTTTCAATGATATGCCATGTTCAAATGTTTTATGTGGATGAATTAGTTTCTTTTTTTCCTTCTGCAGCATTTGACAGCATAGCATCCATATTGCAAATCCGAATTGGATTCACAATGTAACAAAAATTCTTAGACTGCAAATAATGCATTCATGGTCAAAGTGAATGCAAGTTTTAAATCATAATTCTTAAATGGTAAATTACATTTTATACCTTGGTATTTTACAACAAATTCCACTTCAAGGTTTCATCCTTCTTTTTTTTTTTTTTTTGGATAAAGTAAAGCTTCTGTGAACTTCTGTTAGGTTTCATACATTAAAAACTAGTCGCCTGACTATGCAATGGATGAAACATAAAAGAAAAGTTCGCAAAAGGTTCAATGCAAAAAATTAAAAAGTGTAAGTGTTTAAGTGTTACAATTAAATGATTAATGAATGAGACTCATTTCCAAATGATTGAACAATTGGGAGCAATTTATTTATCATAGTTGATACTTATAAAAAGTATCTAATAAATTATCAGTTCAGTACATACTGTTTTGCAGAAAGACAGATATGGGATTCAGTGTAAAGGTCAAAATTGTAATTTGCCCTATAATAGTGATGTTTTATTTATTGTGGAATACTTGCACATATTATAAACAAATGATCTAGATGAATTTTGATGCTTTATGAGCTAAAAATAGGCTAAACTCCTGTTCGAAGTGAAATCTTAACTACCCTTTAGTAACATGATATATTATTTTTGTTATCAGTGCATTAGTTCCTATTAGCTCCTAGATTTGGTTTTTCCTTCTCCAAGAAATTCAGTTTCTTTCCATGAACATAGATACATAGCAATCATAGATTCTGGGATTTGGGATGGGCATGGAATTACATGCTTGTTTGCCCTATTTGGGTTTTTTTTTCTTTTTGGCAGGGCTTTGGCAGGAGATGCTGAAACAAGCAAATGGTTCATATGCTTGTGTAGCTGAGAGTGCAACTTAGCGAAGAGTGCAACTCCATTTGCATTCTCTAATTGCTTTACCTTTAAATTTAGACAAATGTTTGTGCATTCTGTAGACTAAGGAAGAATTGTTGGGGGTCTTGGGCCTCCAGGAGGAAGAAGAAAGCTCACAAGAATTTCTTCAAAGAGGCTACAAGGTCCTCTCTACTCCTTTGGTCTTTGTCAAATGCTACTGATTTCTTTGGCACCTCTTTTGTGAATTGAAGTAACAATAGTAGTTTCCCTTTCAAATTTGTACTTGCAATGGCATTGTCTATTTGAAAATGGTGCGGTTTGAAAGCTACATTCATTATATGATTTGATATTGCAAACTGCCACTTGGTGGGAAAAATGTGTTGATTTAGAGTTATCTTCTGCGCGGCTAAGCTAAATTAGCAGTGATAGAAACTACAAAAGGGACTTCTGAGAATTCAAGAAAGACTGAGGATTAAAATCTTTAAAAGGTTAGGGATGAAAAAGGGGGAAATATTTTGTCTAGGACTTGACTCATTCACTTCTCATGATTTGATTTTTCATTTCTATTCAATCGTTGTCCTATGCTCTGTACAATGTTACTTGAAATATAGACCCTTTCATGGGAATTTAGTACACTTATATTCTAAAATGTAGCACAATAAGAGATAGGTTTTTCATAGAGTTGTTATATTACTAAAATGACTCATTTTCAAAAAAATAATTAATCAAGAAAATGAAGTAATGTAAATATTTATGAAATTACATGCACTTTCTTGATGAAACAAATTTATCCTTATTATTTTTTCATAAAATTTTAAACTTATCAGTTATTGCCAAACAATTCATTAATTTCAGATATTTTTCTAATGAAAATATAACATACGTATTATTTTTATATTGCGAAATTTAATGTACTAAATGTACCTCATTTCGAAACACATGTACCAGAGCGTGATTCGTTGGAGGTAGTAGTAATGCTGACAATCCTGATTTTATATTAACATCCAAATGACTTTTCTATTGTATCTATCCTATTGCTTTTTCTTCACATTTTTACTATGGACCTAAGAGATAGGAGATTATGTTTTTAGCTAAGAACAGCATGTGAAGGTGTGGGACATTTGGATGTAATTATAGAGCTTTTTTTTTTTGTTTTACCGATATTACATACAGTATATCGGCAAATGCTGTGAAAAAAAAAACAATTTCGAAGAGTGTTGTTAATGAGAAAACGTGATCTCAAACCACGGTTGTTCCCAGCTAAAACTACTATACGAAATTGCGATTATTGTTCCCTTCGTTCCAGCTTGGCAGATGTTGGCGTACTAAAACAAGCGAAGAAATGCTATATGAACAGCAAGACTTCAAACCGTGATCTGACATTCATTGGCATTCTAACATTCTTGCCCACAGCATTCTTCCCCACGATTCAGTACTCCATTAAATCTAACATTCATTGGCATGACTTACACTTTGTATTTGAGTACAGTCTCCCAATAAATTATTGTACATGGGCAAAATAGGATAAAAGCCACGGTTTTCTCCAAGAATAGTCATCAATTTAATGTCTACACAAAGCACTCACAAAAACAAATAATAAAATAAAAGACAAGAAAAAGAGAAGAAAAACAGAAAAAAGTTTTTTTGGATTTCCCCAAAAATAAAAAATTAAATAGAAAAACGTAAACAAAAAAATGTGCTTTCACTCTGTTTTTTTTTTTTTTAATATCTGTTGTAAACATCTTGTCAATTTAATATTTTGTCCATTTTTGTTACATCATATTAATATAAATTATTTTATTCAAATATTTTATTACAATAAAATTATTTTAAATAAATAACATAATTAAATTATATTAATTAAATTAATATGTAATATATATTACTAATTAATATATAATATATATTACTTGTCACAAATTTGACACTTCTCATGATTATCTTGGAAAATAGAAGCAATACCATTTTGTTTGTGAGGAACAGAAAAAGTGCCTAAATGAGGTTTGGCAGTGTAAGTGCATGATGAGTTCTATTGTTGTTGCCAAACATGGGTGTGAAATGATTGGAGGAATTGGTGTGGGATGACTGGGAAAGCTGTTAGGTATAATGCTTTGCCACCATAGCAAAGCTAGCTAGCCTCTAGTTGTATAGCATGCTGGTGTTGCTCCAAGAGAGCCTCACGAACAAGAAGTTCAGACCAAAAATCCTCAAAGGAGAGAGTTTGTTAACGAGTAGCAAAGGAGAATGATGAGATAACGCAATACCTCAGACTTTTGTACTAACATGAATTTATGGTTTTGGTACATTTTGGAAGTAATGTTATGTTAATTTAGTAGTATAGATCATTAATGGTACTTTAGAGTTGAGAACTTTGAAAGAGGTAAGCCAAATACCTCATAGTTGGCATTTTGGCCAAGTACAGGGGAAGGGACCTTGGGCGCACCAAACATGGGTGCCCAAGATGTTGGGCACACACCTGAGAAGGGCTTGGGCGCCCAAGGTATAGTAGATTTGACAAGCATGGGTTGCTCTAAATTTTTCAGCCGAACCTCACACCTATAAGTCTATATTTAGCTTGGAGGAGTGGGGGAGGCCTGAATTTTACTGTTGAGGATTAAAATATTGGTTAAATATATATATTTTCGTATGTATGATGCAAGAGAGAGAGAGAGAGATATTGTTAGGAGAGAAAGAATTAGGTGAAGAAACAAAGAAAGAACAAGGAAGATGAATAAAGGAGAATCGGGTAGAAAATTTGAAGGTGAGTTCTTCTAGGCTAAGTGTAAATCACATTAACCATGTAGAGATGAAATTGGACCCTCAAGGAACCCTTCTATGTGATTTATTTGTAGTTTGAATCAAGGAGTGAAAGGATTGAACCCATCAAAGTTTGGAAGCTTAGAACCGAAGGATACCATCTTGTTGATCCTTCTTCTTTCAACTTGATGTAGGGATTTAATACTTCTTTCTTACATATGTGATGTGTAACAAGGAGTAGAATACCATTAGAGAACCTTTTTCAAGTGTTGATTTCATCTATGGAAGAAAATAAAAGTTATATACACATATATACGTATGTATAGGTTGAGAGAGTGAAAATGATGTTTTGATCTATACCTTGGCCAATAGTTGATGAAAACTAAAATTGTTGGTTTCTTTTGGTGCCTAAGAGTCTTGTGGTGATGTTAGAAACATGAAATTTTAAGTATTTTATCTTAAACATGGTCAATTTGAGGTCCAAAGTGTGAGAAACCATGAACTCGGAAAATAGAGCATGAAACCTGTAACTCAGACCAAGCTATGGGCGCACGAGATGAGAAACAGTTGGGCGTCCAACACCTTGGGCGCACAAGGCATGGGTGCCTAGGCCTCTTGGACACACAAGGTGTGGGTGCACAAACCGTTGGGCTCACAGCTGAGTGCCAAATTGGGCACCCACTGAGCCTAAGTCCATTCCCTAATTTTATTTATTTTGACCTTCTACCCTAGGTTTATTAAAGAGTCTAGTGACATGTTTTTGCATGAAGCCTTGTTTATTTAATTGCATGGATTAAAAAGGGGAAATATGTTATGAAAGGGTTATTAAGAGTTGATTGTCTGAAGCTAATAAAACTTAACTTGTATGGTACATGAATACAATGAATTAGAAGGACTCTATGAGATGTGAACCTTGATCAAGTGGAATTGTGTTTGTGTGTTGATGGAATCTAAATGATGATGATTGTGGATATATGTTGAATGAATTGGAATATGATTGATGATGTGCCGGGGGCCGTGGTGGGGTACAAAAAATAGAAAGAGTTTTGAGATTACCCTCGAGTTGAAAGACCCCAAACCTGCGCAGGGTTTGGTGTCAATGCTAGTGGGTTAGTAGTCCACAACATTGTGTGTATATGGGTTACCTGTGGCCCTGGACTGTGTTCCTAAATGATGGATTTCAGTTTATCGTTTCCGTTGGGTAATGGCGCATAAAAGACAGCATTGTGGATGCACCCAACCCCTGATGACTTGCGTGACTATGGTTATGTGATGGATTGATGAATAAGTGATAATGTGATTGTGACAATGTAATTGAATGATGAATAAATGGTATTGTGGATATGGTTATGTGACTGAATGATGATTAAAGAATAAAGTAAAAATGAAATGTGTTTTGAATTAATGATTGAGATTCAATAGTTGAGTATTAATTAGAATTGAATTCTACTATGATATTTTGTGTGTAATATGTTATAATCCAAAATTGGTTAAGTAATTATGTTGGTGAATTGTTATAGCTCTAGAAAATGTTGAGATAGCTAAATTTCCATGAATAGCATGCTTAATTGGATTGCATATCATATATGTTTGTTTGAGGTATCGTGGGCACAAGTGGACCCGTGCTCACGTCCCTATAAATTTTGATGCAGGAATAGGTCATAACAACAGGTGGGCTGATGGGATTGAGCTAGGGCTATTTATTAATGAGCCCTCCTATATTTAGCATAACTTTTGGGTACTTAGTTCAAATTCTATTTGAAATTGTAATATTGTACATTGTGAGACTTGTTCGATATGGTTGTAAGGGCCATAAGGCCTAAGTTATGTACTAAAGGGAAGAGAGTGTGGAGTTTCTGACCTCGCAATTGCCAAGGTTTAATTCATAGTTATCTCATCTTAAGTCTTGGGCTCACTTAGAGGTTAATATATTGCTCTGATCATAGGATGGTTATGTTAGTGCATGTTATGTGTGTTTATCACTCATCCCTCAAGTCGTGAAATCCAGGACGTGACAGATAAAAAAGGTTGTATGAAGAAGTTAGACCACTGATAATATTAGCCAGTGAGATCATCATCATCGGCAATAGGTTTGCCAACATCAGCAATGGCCTTGGCTTTGTCAAGATAATAATCTTGACATGAAGAAGAGCCTTGGTGCAGTGTTTAGAGTTGACGTTTCAAACGAGCAATATGAGAAGCAGCCTATGATGTAAAGCACTGAGAGAAAGAAACCCAACCCAGGCTTGACGTGCAGTAGTGATACCATAATAGGTAGAGAAAACCTTGGGAGAGCCAGTATTGCATTAATAATGCTAAGAATAAACTAGTCCTTTTTCGTGCCACAAAGTATATTCAAGGTTCAGAGATTGAGACGTCCCATCCGTAGAGGGGATAAATTCAGTAGGAGCGGTGTCAGAATCATCCACAAAACGCCAGAAATTATGGGACTTCGTCACAAGTGTGAACTATGCATGCTAAGGAAGATACGAGATTGAACCATCCAACTTGATAGAAATGAGCTATCCTATACGAGGAGCAACAAACCCAGCTGAATTCTAAGAAGAAGAAGCCATAGAGAGAGAAGAAAAAAATAAATAATAATTGGATGGTTTTGTGTTTGCAGAGAGCTCTGATGCCATGTAAACATTTTTGCTTCAATGACCTCAATTGTATATTGATAATCACTATTTATACAAGTATTAAATAGAATCCTTATCTAAGATTGAACAACAAAATGGGAACAAACTTAATTGACTGAGTCTTTAATTTACGCTGTTGTGATTTATGGAGGAGTTAAACTAAATTGATTGGATGATCTTCTCAACTGTGATGTGCTATGGTGTGGGTACGACCTCTAACAGCTAGAAGTTGTAAATTTTAAATTATAACACACGCATCATGTGACGTAGGAGAAGATTTACAAGAGTTTTCAAGGATGCCGCTATTCACAGTCCTATTTTTCTCCCACAGGTCAGTTAAATTTTTTCCATTTTAGGACAAAAATACTGTAATGCAAAATGATCTCCTTATCCTCTATATTTTAATAGGTACTTGCTAAAAAAAAAACAATTTCAACAGTCAGTTGCTTAAAATATTTAACAATTAACCACATTTCAACACTTTCACACCAAAATAAACGAAAATTGAAATATTAAAATATTTCACAACTGTTACTGAAAAAATTAAAATATTTCAACAAGCTCTAGCCGTTTTAATATTTTTTCAATGAACATATAACATTTCAACAGCCTTTTACCGAAACAAGTGCAAATTTTCGATATGTTTCTACTGAGAACATTATACCATTTCAACAAGTTTTCAATTTTAGGGGTTTTAAAGGAAGAAGGGGTATTTTTAAAACTTTAAAGGCAATTTGTAAAGAAATTATTGGGTTGCATGAAGAAAACATACAATACATAAATTAACTGGACTGCGGGAGAAAAAATAGGGTTACGAATAGCGACGCCTATTTTTAATTATTATCCTGTTAAATATAGGAAGGTTTAGAGTATATATATATAATATATAATTTTTAATTAAAATATTTTAAAAATAATAAAATATAAAATATTTTAAATAAAAAATGACCAGTTAACCTGCTAGTTTAATCGGATTCGTCAATGTCACACTCTGAATTCCACAACTCGAGTACGTGAATAAAGAAACACACAGTACACCATTTAACAAATTTTCTTGTCCCATATCAGAGCTACACACACAAGCTAAAGAGCAATGAATATAAATAAAAGTTAAAATAAATAAGCTCATATGTAAATTTAAATAAATACCTTAGTCAAAACCAACTAGGTAACAAAATTCCAAGATAAAACTACAACCTCTAAGACTAATCCTAAATAAATATTCACCTCACAAATAGAGGTTTATTACAATCCACTAAAATAATTTTATTAACATTTAAATGTAAGTAAATAAAAAAAATAAAATTTTAATTCCTATGCTCAGAAGGTATAGCACACGACTCAAATTCATTACCTGCATCACAAGTTGTAAGGAGATGAGCGCTAATACCACATGTGATTGGAACCCTAATAATAATATAAATGCAATAATGCCCTAGCATTCTACTAAGTGAAACATTTCTGCATAAATAACAATTTCAAATAAGAAATTAAATTTATGTATTAATTACTCTTTCTTGCAATTTAATCATGTATTAACATCACATAACACATCAAATGAAAGCAATTTGGTTTTAAGGTACTGCTACTTGGTTGTCCTGTAGATATAGAACCCAACCAATATACGCCATTTTTGGGTGTTTGCTTGATTATCTCATAGAAACAGGACCTAACCAATATACACTATCCTTCGGTGTCTGCTTCCTAGGCTAAAACCTTGGGAATATAATATGTCACCCTTAGGCATCTGCTCGTTTGTAGGTTACTAGCCTACTGAACTCGATTACCACTCCCACGCAGGTTTCGAGATTTTCAACTCTTGGGTACATATACCTAATATTTTCAGTACCTGTCAACCCAAACAAATCACAACATTAAATTTCACCTCAAACCCATATTAAATAGATTCTCCTTAATTTAAGTTTTATTAACTATCAATTCATCAACACATTAAATAACACAAATTTTAATCGCATTAAGCAATCAACCACAAATTCCACAATGCATTATATATATATACATATATATATCCAATTAATGCTTTAATTTTAACAATTCAATCAATCATATCTAGATTAATCATGGTAAAGACTTAATAAGTAATAATAATAAAATTGTCAAACAATCAAACATGACACAACTTAGTATACAATTTAGTATACATTCATATATATATATATATAATCATGCTGAACGAGACCACAAAAGACCAAAAAACAAATTTGTATATACACATACACTAGAATTTTCCCCACACGTTAATATATATACACATATATATATATATATATATATATTTTACATCTATATTTATATATACAGCATATAGACAGTAGTAAAGAGTTTTTGAGTTATCTCTGTTTCACCAAATGCGTTATATATATATATATATATATAAACCTTCTAAGCTTTAGGATTTCTTTGAGTAAATCAATTGTTTTTTTGTATACAAACACACAATATACATGAAATCGAAACCCTAACAGTATATATATATGAACTGTATGCATCTATTTATATGTTTATATATCACACAAGCAATAGAAAGGCCCTGCCCCTTACCTCAAGATGTGCAGATTTTATATATATATTTACACAGGAGATTTTGATTGGTCCGGCAAGATAAAAGACACAACAAAGAAGAAAGCACAATACCGTCAGCAAAGAAGAAACGCAACACAATAAAGAAATAAGATAACATAACGAAGAAAAGAACTTAGCCATTGCCGTAGTTGCCTAGGGTTTTAGGGTTCAATGCTTTTTTTTTTTTTTTTTTTGTGCACTGCATATCTCAGTGTATAAATAGCTATCAGATTAGTATTCAAGTGGAGAAATAATTCTAACTCTCACGTTAACTCAATCAATTAACATCAAATTTTCTTTAACTAATCACCTTTTAAATAACTAATATATTATTATATTTATTATCATTTTTTTTACACTTAATTCAATAATATCCATACAAATAATGAACTAAATAAATATGCCTCACATAATTTTACATTGACCCTAATCTACCAAAAATATCAAAATACATAAATAAAAATACAAAAAAAAATATCAAGTCCTAAAACTATTAAATTTAAATGGATATGTGAAGTCACTGAATAAAATTAATGGTAAAAATATATTAAAATAAATTCAGGTCATTTTAGCCGTACCAAGCCATTTTGTCCTTAAAAATGGATTAGTGTATTAATCAAAAGAGTTTTAAAAATTAATAAATTAAATTGGACCCAACTGGAAATATAGTACCCTTAACTCAAACAGTCATTCAGTGAGGTCGGACATTTTTGGACCTCAATTTTTTGCCTAGCCTTTTATATACCAAGTATTCTATATGTTACGTTCATTTGTCAATTTTTCTTTTTGATTGCTAAAATTATAAGTATTTAATAAAATAATAATAATGGCATTTTTTAACTATTTATCAGAATATTGTTAACATAGAAAACACCGTTGCAAATGACATATTCAAAAAACATACTTTAAAATGGCGTCTCTTTTATATATCTATACTTTTGTATATGTATAATATATCTTTACATAGAGAAGGATTGTTAGAATACTTATAGCGATGGAAAGAGACGGTTCTCTTTTGAAATTCTGTACGCAGTCGAAACATTTCTCACATCTTTAGATGTATGGACCAGAAACGTTTTTCACATTCAAATAATTTTTAACTTATTTAACTATTTCAGATTCTTTCATTTAAAATTCATACATATTCAAAGAAAACTTTAATAATAAATGTATTTAAATTTAAAATTAAGAAAATATTTAATTTATGTAATAGTACGCAATAATGGTTTAAAATACAAATAAAACTAAATATAATTATTTCACATTTAAATATTTTTAATTCATTTAATTGCTTCAAATTTCTTTATTTAAAAATCATACTTATTCAAAGAAAACTTTAATAATAAATGTGTGTTAAAATTTAAAACTCGAAAAAAAATTTTAATTTAATAACAATAATACATGTTAATGGATTAAAATACAACTAAAAATACTTTAAGTCATTTTATATGTATGATATGATAATTAATATTTTTAAATTCTAATAAAATGTTTAATGAAATGCTTGCTCGTAAGTCATAACTTGCAAAAAAAATAATAAAAAATAAAAATAAAATATGAATAAATAAATGTTATATGGCATCATTTAGTGGCATCATTATCATATGGTCTAGTTTAACTGTTACCTAAGATTTGAATTGTGTTAGTAATAAGCATGCCTGAAATCTTTTTAAAAAGAAAAATACTACCTTGGTAAAAAAAAAAAAATCTCTATAATAAAATAAGATGATTTTTTTTAAAAATGTCAATCTTACAAATTAAGACCCAGTGGTTAAAAACTATTTTTTCTTTCATTCAATGATTGAGATTATTTTTATATTTTTAACTTCTCGCTCAATACTTTTTTTTAATAGATTCTACTACTATCTATCTTAAAAAATGGGTTAAACATTTTAAATTGAGTTTTTTAAATGAAAATATCTTTTAAAGTATCCCTCTTTTTTCTATTTCGTCCTCAAATTATCAAATACACCTATTACATTCTTAAATTATTCAATTCTGTTCTATTTGATCCAAACACTAATTCTATCCATTAACTTTAATGGATTCGGACACTTAGAATGAAATTAGATAGTTTGAACATGTAATCGATGCGTTTGATAGTTTGGGGATAAAATAGAAAAAAGAGATATAGTTTGAGAGATATTTTCATAAAAAATTCTTTGTTGAATTTAAGGTTCATTTGTAACATTTATGTTTTTTTCATTTATCTTTAACATTTTTTATTTTTAATTTATTATTTTTAGTTATTATTTTTTCTAAAATAAAAATAGAAACATGTCTGCTAATATAATCTTGTTTATGGTAATTAATTTCATTTTATAAAATATTTAATTTTAATAAGTTTATATGAATTTAACTAAATTTAATAAAATATGGTTAAACAATTTAATTTAACATTATATATTATTTTTAATAATAATCAATTTTAATAAAGTATATTAATAAATATCATAATTTAATAATAAATTAATATTTCATGTATTAAAATTAATTCAATGAAACAAAAATATTTTCATAAAAAATAATTTTAAGAGGTAATTATTACTTATTAAAAAAATTAAAGTTAATAAAATAAATTATTTCAATAACAAACTATTATTTTAATAGTTCTATTATTAATTTACTAAATAAGTTATTTTAATATGTAATTATTATTTATTAGAACATTATTATAATCTAATAAAATAAATTATTTAACAATAAATTATTATTTTATTTTTAGTTAATTTAATTTCAATAAAAATAAATATTTTAATATGTAATTATTACTTTTTAAAAAATAATTTTAGTTTAATAAAATAAATCATTTTAATAAAATAACTCATTATAAATTATTATTTTAATTTTAATAAAATAACTCATTATAATAATATGTTATTTATTAAAAATAATTTTAGTTTGATAAAATATTCAAATAAAGTAATCCATTTTAATATGATGTATGATAACCCAAAATTTTAAATTTTAACATAAATAATAATAATAATAATTAAATTGAATAATTACTAGTTTCCTTGGCCAAACATGGCCTAATAAAGAGGTGTTTCCTTGGCCCACCCATGTGCCTTCCTTGGTTGCCAAGTATATATTTGTGTAGCTTGATGACTGGCAAACATAAAAAAAAAAAAGGGCTTCATCATGCACGTGTAAGGTGCACTTGGTAGCAAATGACTTAGGCCTTATTTGCCTTGGTAACCAAAGATTGGTTTTAAGGACCAGTGTCACCCCCTATTTAATTTGGTAATGATGGGAGGGGGGCAAGTGGGCGGCTTGGAGACTCCCCACGTGGAGTAATGCATGCATATATATATATATATATGGAGACTCCCCACGTGGAGTAACGCATGCATATATATATATATATATATATATGCCATGGGTTGGCCGAGAGGAGCAAACCGGGAAGAGGAGAAAAAAAAAAAAGAAAAAGCAAAAGGGGGAAGAAAGAGAAGAGAGAGAAAAAAATAAAAGAAAAAAAGAAAGAGAAAAAAAAAAGAGAGAGGAGAAAGAGAGAGATCAGTGTCCAACTCATATAAATTTTTAAGTCTTCTAATTAAATTCATTTCTCATATGCCTGTGCTATCCAATTGCGAAAGAGAGATCTGATTTGTGCATATGGCAAATTTCTGGTTTCCAACAAAGTACGAGGTAGGGAAATTAATGTATTATTTATACTTTTTGTAATGTGTATTTTGATAAGAAATAATTGTGAGTTTAAGTTTATATCATTATTAAATTAATATTAAGTTTGATAACTGAAATTTCAGTGACACTAAAGTTGTGATTAGATTGATAACATTTTCTATTTAGTGTTGATACATGCTGTGATATGTTGAAATAAGGTAAACATGTGTTCATGGTGAAACAGATAATAAAATAGAGACATGGAATTGTGGATGTTGATACATACTCACAGATATTGTTGTTAAGCTTTAACAATGTAAAAGGAAAATCTAAGAAAATGTTGATTTTGTGGGGAAAGTGAGGATATTGTACAAAATAGGAAGGGTTAAGAGATGCCTTTGCGTTGAAAGACCCTAAACCTGCGCAGAACCGAGTAAATGTGCCCATGGACTAGTAATCCAAAACGACGTCGGATGTAATAAAGGCTCACCATGGCCCCTGGTGTAATGACCCGAATTTTTAATTTAATTTAGTTATTATATATATTTATTCAGTGAATTTATTTCGTTATTTAAATTTAATAATTTATAATTTTGGTATTTAATTTTAAGTTGTATTTAAAAATATTAATTTTGGGTTATATTTGAAAAGATTTTAAAATTTTGGGGAATGGGTGTAATTTTCCTAATCCTATGGGGAGTAGGTAAATAATTTAGTTTGTTAAAATTAAATTCTGCTATTTATATATTTATACTGCAGTATTTATAAAAAAAAAAAAAATTAGAAACCCTAAAGAAAAAGGTGTATAGGCTGCCGGCTTGATCTTCTTGTGCTGTCGATTTCTTTCCGTTGGCAGACTGACTGACTTTTGATTTTCTGAACGCAACCCAGGTAAGGGGCAAAACCCATCTTATATATCTTCACTTAATGAATGCCGTTCTGGATTGATAACAAATCAATTAGTTTAATATATATATCCATGTACATCTAAGGTAAAAAGGACGAAAATCATTATTGGTGTACTATTAATAGATATTATATTACATATATGCATTTAACATTTTGAATGGCATTTGCTGGAACGTTCCATTGAAGTTGAAAGTAACTTGTGTTGATTTGTTTCTTTTTTTGTCTTCATGTGCACACTAGTAAATATATATATATTTGTTGATATATTTGTAACAAAGCAAAACGAAACAAAAATACTACACCCAGATGTGATTAATTTATATATATATATATATATGCATATACATGCTTTATGTGTACTGCCGCACTTTATTATAGATTAAATATATATATATATATATATATATATATATAATGAGATTAGAGCTTGCACAGGAATGTTTTGTTTTAGTTGTTTGGGTGTAATTTTATTAATTTGTTTGATGTGTAAATATATTGGACAGCGTACTGTGTGGCTATGTAATCTATAAAAAAAAAATTTGATTAATGTGGAATTTAAGTAAGAATTGATTTTATGTTTTATTTGGGTTAAGGAGGTACTGAAAATATCGGGTATACGTACCCAAGGGTTGTAAGTCCCGAAACCCGCGCGGGGTTGGTTATCGATTCCAGTAGGCTAGTAACCTACGAACGAGCAGATGCCTAAGGGTCGCATATTATATTCCTAAGATTTCGGACTAGGAAGCAGACACCGAAGGATGGTGTCTATTGGTTGGGTCTTGCTTCTACGAGACAACCAAGCAGACATCGAAGGATGATGTACATTGGTTGGGTCCTGTTTCTACGGGACAACCAAGCAGCAGTATCTCAAAAATCAAATTGATTTTTCTTTGATGTGTTATGCGGTGCTAAAACACAATTAATGGTAATGAAATGAGATAAATAAATAAATTTAAGTTCTTGTTTGAAATTGCTACTTATGCGTGTTTGTTTCACTTAGTAGCATGCTAGGGCATACTGCATTTATTATATTATTATTAGGGTTCCGAGCACACGTGGTATTAGTGCTAAACCCCTTACAGCTTGTGATGCAGGTAGTGAATTTGAGACACATGCTGGACCTTCTGAGCATAGGAATTAAAGTTTTATTTATTATTATTTTTTTTTGTGTAATTGTTTTAGACATCTAGGAAATTATTTTTGAGTGGACTGTGACAAACCTCTGTTTTGAGGTGAATGTTAATTATTTTTTTTGTTTTTTTTAGAGATTGGTTGGGTTTAGTTTTGGAGCTTTGTTTGCCTAGTGAATTAACTGAGGCGTTTATTTAAATTTAAAGTTTAGTTTTATTTATTTTTATATTCATTGCTCTATAGTGTGGGTTTATGGCTCTGATGTAGGACAGAGAAAGTTATTTAATGTTGCATTATGTTTTTTCTTTGTTCACATGCTCGGGTTGGGAAATCCAGGGCGTGACTACTTGGTATCAGAGCCTAGGTTTAGAATACCTAGGGGCAGTGGGTCTTTTATTTTTCTAAGTATTATGTGATTACATGTTAATTTATTTAGTTGTGATACGTGAATTTGATGCTTTGTTGGACTTAAATTGTTGAGAAGATGTTGACCTTAGTATATTTTTGTGAATTTTTAGAGAAATGCCGACACGTGTAGCTCCAGGTGTTAGAGGTAGAGGCAAGGGCCAAGGTCGTGGTCGTGGTAGAGGCCGAGGCCGAGGCCGAGGGATTCAGGCTGGGCAAGGTCATGAAGTTCCAGTTGATGATGTTCCCATTGCTGCGGGAGTGTCACAAGAGCAAGGGTCATATGCTGGGGTTGGAGCAGAGGTTCCATTAGGAGTGCCTCACGTGGCTGAGGTGCAATCCGAAGCACCAAGTGTGCCGCAGCCAGGAATGGTAGACCCACAGATGTGGATGCAACAAATGGCTGCAATGTTTGCTGGAGGAATGCAAGCAAGTCAGCCTACAGCTCCGTATGAGAAGTTCAGGAGGATGAAACCCCCTACATACTCTAGTACAGCAGATACTAAAGAGGTTGAGAAATTCTTACACGAGAATGAGAAGATATTCGAGGTGATGCAGTTAAATGAAGATAAGACCAGAGTCTTGCTTGCTACTTTTCAGTTGGAGGGCGCTGCAGCGGATTGGTGGAGTACTGTGAAGGGGTCTCGTGGGGCGTCTGCACTTACTTGGGAGGATTTTAAGGAGCGTTTCAGAGACTACTTCTTCCCACAGTCTCTGAGAGATGCTAAACTTGATGAATTTTTTAATTTGACTCAAGGGCCAATGACTGTGCTGGAGTATGGGCGTAAATTTACCTCGTTGGCCAAATATGCTAAGGAGTTGGTGTCCACTGAACGCACCAAGTGTAGACGATTTGAGAAGGGATTGAGGCCTGCTGTCAGAGATCGGATAGTGCCTTTGGGGCTTAATGAATATGAGACATTGGTTGATCGAGCAATGGCAGTGGAGAAGAATTTGGCAGATACCAGGGCACAGAATGAAGCCAAGCAAGGGAGGACTCAGCACCAGGAGAGCAGACCCACCAAAAGGCAGAGAGAGAATTTACATGGGGCACAGTCTCAGCAATTTCAACAGGGGAGTGTGGTCCCAAGTAAGTCAGTGGCAACTGGAGTTTCTGCACAGAGTCCTATTATTTGTCATAATTGCAGACAGCCTGGGCATCGCCAGTTTAACTGTCCTTACAAAGGTGTGTCGAGTGGATCTGAAAATAGGGTCGAGGTGAAGACTTGTTACACGTGTGGCCTACCAGGTCATGTGCAGAGGCGTTGTCCGCAGAGGCAAGGTAATGGAAGTATTATGAGACCTCCACAGCCAGCTCAGTCAGTACAGAGTAGTAGGCCAGCAGGGTCACAATCAGTGCAGACTCATTTTCAGAAGGGTACTCAAGGTGGGGCACTGCAGTATCAGATGGGTGTTCCAAGTGGTGTTCAGCAGCATCAAGGAGTTCAGGGTGGGTCCCAGCAAGGACAAAAGGGGGGTAGACCACAAACGGTACCAGTTCAGGGATGAGTTTTCACTGTGGCCCAGAATGATGGACGTGCAGAGCCTATAGTTACGAGAGGTACCTTTCTCATTTATGCTACTAAATCCACAGTTCTTGTAGACACAGGAGCATCTCATTCATTTATTGCTGCATCGTTTATGTCTACATTGAATTTATCTGTGGACGAGTTAATTCCACCATTGCACGTTGAAACACCGATAGGAGGTCATTCTGTGTTGAATAGAGTTTGTAAGAATTGTGAGATCACTATTAGGGACGAGACTTCAGGACGGGAGCACTTGTCAGTTTTTGACCTGATTGTGATAGACATGGGAAGCTTTGATGTGATTCTTGGCATGAACTGGCTGTCAGTCTTTCGAGCGATGATAGATTGTGCTAAGAGTCGAGTGACTTTATTTACTACAGAGGGAGATCAGATACGATTTTCTGGTGATCGTTGTAGTCCTCAACTCTTGCCTTCCCTCAATGGGCAGGGACGAGTAGACTTGTGCAGTTTGTTTGCTTGTATGGATTTAGAGGACGAGGAGGGAGACAAAATTGAGTTACCACGAGTTGTTTGTGAATTTTCAGAAGTGTTTTCAGAAGTAGCTGGATTACCGCCTAAACGGGAGGTTGAATTTGGGATTGATCTGATACCTGGCACGGAACCAATTTCTATAGCTCCGTATAGATTGGCACCTGCAGAGTTGGTGAAGTTAAAATCCCAGATAGAGGAGTTGAGCTCTAAGGGATTTATTCGCCCTAGCACTTCACCTTGGGGTGCACCAGCACTATTTGCAGCTAAAAATGATGGAACTCTTAGGATGTGTATAGATTACCGAAGGTTGAATCGGGTCACGATCAAGAATCGGTATCCTCTACCGAGGATTGACGATCTGTTCGACCAACTGAAGGGTTCGGTCATTTTCTCAAAGATTGATTTGAGATCTGGTTACCACCAGTTGAGGGTGAAGCAGGAGGACATTTCTAAGACGACATTCAGGACTCGATATGGGCACTACGAGTTTTTGGTAATGCCACTTGGGCTGACCAATGCTCCTGCCGTGTTCATGGACTTGATGAACCGGGTGTTCAGTAGATATTTAGACAAGTTTGTTGTCGTGTTTATTGATGACAGTCTAGTTTATTCTCGGTCAGAAGGCGAACATGAGGAGCATCTAAGAGTTGTACTTCAGACCCTGAGAGATCACCAGCTCTATGCTAAATTGAGCAAGTGTGAGTTCTGGCTCAAAGAAGTGAAATTTCTGGGGCATGTTGTTTCTGAGGAGGGAGTTGCAGTTGATCCATCTAAGGTTGAGGCAGTTATGGATTGGCAAAGACCGAAGACAGTTTTTGAGATTCGGAGTTTTCTGGGTTTGGCAGGGTACTATCGAAGATTTGTCCGTGATTTCTCGAGGTTAGCCGGGCCGATGACTAGGTTGACTCGAAAAGGGGTCAAGTTTATTTGGGATGAGAAGTGTGAACAGTCTTTTCAGGAGTTAAAGAAGAGGCTAACTACTGCACCAGTGCTTGTGATTCCTGAGAGAGGATTGGGTTATTTAGTTTATTGTGACGCATCCAAAGAAGGTTTGGGCTGTGTGCTGATGCAGGGTGATAAAGTAGTAGCTTATGGGTCTAGGCAGTTGAAGACTCACGAGCATAACTACCCAGTGCATGATTTGGAGTTGGCAGCAATTATCTTTGCTCTGAAAAGCTGGAGACACTATTTGTATGGTGAGAAATTTGAGGTGTTTTCTGACCACAAGAGTTTGAAGTACCTTTTCACTCAGAAGGATTTGAATTTGAGGCAGATGAGATGGATGGAGTACATGGAGGACTACGATTTTGAGCTCCAGTATCACCCTAGTAAGGCAAATGTGGTTGCTGACGCACTTAGCCGAAAGACTGTGGTACTATAGCGGGTCTTTTCGTGCGAGAATGGGAAATGATGAAAAGCCTTAGCAAGTTTGATATGGAGTTGCGAGAAGATGAAAGTCATGCTATCTTGTGTGCCATAGCTACTCAGCCAATTCTATTAAGTCGTGTGATAGAAGCTCAAGGGACTGATGTTGAATGTGAGACGATACGAGCTAAGTTGTCGAATCCTGATGAGATGCCAGGATGGGTGATTGGTGACGATAACAGTTTGAGGTATTTGGGGAGACTTTTCGTGCCAATCTCTGCTCGAGGTACAGTTTTAAAGGAGTTCCATCACTCTAAATTTGCAGTACATCCTGGAGGTACTAAGATGTATCATGACTTGCGCCGTCAGTTCTTTTGGGCAGGTATGAAGAAGGATGTGGCAGAGTTTGTGAGTAGGTGTCTTACTTGTCAGCAAGTTAAGGCTGAGCATCAGAAACCAGCGGGTCTTTTGCAGCCTTTGCCAGTGTCAGAGTGGAAGTGGGAGAACATTACAATGGATTTTGTTTCTGGCTTACCGAGATCACCGAAGGGCCATGATACTATTTGGGTGATAGTGGATAGGTTGACCAAGTCAACTCACTTTTTGCCGATTCGTTTGACGGACTCCATGGATGTCTTGGCTAAATTATATGTTAAGGAAATCGTAAGGCTTCACGGAGCTCCTGTATCCATTCTCTCAGACAGGGATCCGCGTTTTGCTTCTCGATTTTGGCAGAGTCTCCAGGTGGCCATGGGGACAGAATTGTTGTTTAGTACTGCCTTTCATCCTCAGACTGATGGACAGTCAGAACGTACAATTCAGATCTTGGAGGATATGCTCAGGGCATGTGTGCTTGATTTTCGTGGTAGTTGGGAGAACCATCTTCCTTTGATTGAATTCGCGTATAATAATAGCTACCAGTCGAGCATCGGGATGGCTCCTTTTGAAGCTTTGTATGGTAGACCGTGTAGATCTCCTATCTGTTGGGCTGAGGTTGGAGAAACTGCAATTATTGGGCCTGAGTTTGTGCATGAGACGACTGAGAATGTCAAAATGATTCGACAGAGACTTGAGACAGCACAGAGTCGCCAAAAGAGTTATGCTGATAAGAGGCGAAGACCCTTGGAGTTTGAGGTAGGGGACCATGTGTTCCTAAAGGTTTCACCACGAAAGGGTCAGTTTCGTTTTGGGCGCAGGGGGAAGTTATCCCCAAGATATATCGGGCCATTTGAGGTTTTGGCAAGGGTTGGAGAAGTGGCATACCGTCTTGCTTTGCCACCGCAGCTTTCAGGAGTACATGAAGTGTTTCACGTGTCTATGCTTAGAAAGTATAACTCAGACCCTTCACATGTATTAGATTGGACTGAGCTTGATGTTGACTCAGATGTGACATATGAGGTGAAACCGGTGGAAATTTTGGACTCTAGGGAGCAAGTGCTTCGAGAGAAGACTATTCCTTTAGTTAGAGTGTTATGGAAGCATCGTGGTATTGAGGAGTTGACTTGGGAGCGAGAGGCAGATATGCGGAGTAGGTATCCAGAGTTGTTTCTTTAATTTTCTTTTCTTTACCTCCTAAATTTCGAGGACGAAATTTTTGTAAAGGGGTAAGATGTAATGACCCGAATTTTTAATTTAATTTAGTTATTATATATATTTATTCAGTGAATTTATTTCGTTATTTAAATTTAATAATTTATAATTTTGGTATTTAATTTTAAGTTGTATTTAAAAATATTAATTTTGGGTTATATTTGAAAAGATTTCCTAATCCTATGGGGAGTAGGTAAATAATTTAGTTTGTTAAAATTAAATTCTGCTATTTATATATTTATACTGCAGTATTTATAAAAAAAAAAAATTAGAAACCCTAAAGAAAAAGGTGTATAGGCTGCCGGCTTGATCTTCTTGTGCTGTCGATTTCTTTCCATTGGCAGACTGACTGACTTTCGATTTTCTGAACGCAACCCAGGTAAGGGGCAAAACCCATCTTATATATCTTCACTTAATGAATGCCGTTCTGGATTGATAACAAATCAATTAGTTTAATATATATATCCATGTACATCTAAGGTAAAAAGGACGAAAATCATTATTGGTGTACTATTAATAGATATTATATTACATATATGCATTTAACATTTTGAATGGCATTTGCTGGAACGTTCCATTGAAGTTGAAAGTAACTTGTGTTGATTTGTTTCTTTTTTTGTCTTCATGTGCACACTAGTAAATATATATATATTTGTTGATATATTTGTAACAAAGCAAAACGAAACAAAAATACTACACCCAGATGTGATTAATTTATATATATATATATATATATATATATATATATATATGCATATACATGCTTTATGTGTACTGCCGCACTTTATTACTGCCGCACTTTATTATAGATTAAATATATATATATATATATATATATAATGAGATTAGAGCTTGCACAGGAATGTTTTGTTTTAGTTGTTTGGGTGTAATTTTATTAATTTGTTTGATGTGTAAATATATTGGACAGCGTACTGTGTGGCTACGTAATCTATAAAAAAAAAAAAAAAAAAATTTGATTAATGTGGAATTTAAGTAAGAATTGATTTTATGTTTTATTTGGGTTAAGGAGGTACTGAAAATATCGGGTATACGTACCCAAGGGTTGTAAGTCCCGAAACCCGCGCGGGGTTGGTTATCGATTCCAGTAGGCTAGTAACCTACGAACGAGCAGATGCCTAAGGGTGGCATATTATATTCCTAAGATTTCGGACTAGGAAGCAGACACCGAAGGATGGTGTATATTGGTTGGGTCTTGCTTCTACGAGACAACCAAGCAGACATCGAAGGATGATGTACATTGGTTGGGTCCTGTTTCTACGGGACAACCAAGCAGCAGTATCTCAAAAATCAAATTGATTTTTCTTTGATGTGTTATGCGGTGCTAAAACACAATTAATGGTAATGAAATGAGATAAATAAATAAATTTAAGTTCCTGTTTGAAATTGCTACTTATGCGTGTTTGTTTCACTTAGTAGCATGCTAGGGCATACTACATTTATTATATTATTATTAGGGTTCCGAGCACACGTGGTATTAGTGCTAAACCCCTTACAGCTTGTGATGCAAGTAGTGAATTTGAGACACATGCTGGACCTTCTGAGCATAGGAATTAAAGTTTTATTTATTATTATTTTTTTTTTTGTGTAATTGTTTTAGACATCTAGGAAATTATTTTTGAGTGGACTGTGACAAACCTCTGTTTTGAGGTGAATGTTAATTATTTTTTTTGTTTTTTTTAGAGATTGGTTGGGTTTAGTTTTGGAGCTTTGTTTGCCTAGTGAATTAACTGAGGCGTTTATTTAAATTTAAAGTTTAGTTTTATTTATTTTTATATTCATTGCTCTATAGTGTGGGTTTATGGCTCTGATGTAGGACAGAGAAAGTTATTTAACGTTGCATTATGTTTTTTCTTTGTTCACACGCTCGGGTTGGGAAATCCAGGGCGTGACACCTGGACTCAGATCCATAAATGACGGCGCAAGGGTGATTTGCGACCCGTATATTTGTACGAATTGGCGATAGATTTGGACTACCACTGTGATTGTGGGACAGTCTTGTAGAGCATCCTTTCCCACCTTAGGACAACAAAATAATGAATATGGAAAGGTTGACAAGAGAAATAAAGGTTATGAATTAATGTTGTCCTATTCTGAAATGTATTGATGTATTCGATGATTTTTGTTATATTCATGCGATTCCCAAAAGGCATTACAAAAAGTATATTTTTATACATTGTGAGCACATGTGGTTTAGTGCTCACGTCCTCACAGATTATGTTGCAAGGGTGTAGAACCTGATACTTAGGAGCGCCGGTACAATCATTTGGAGCCCTATGGTGCTGTTGGGCAGCTTTTACGACTTAGATGTAATAATTTTTCAAGCGTGTATGTCGTTTTATGGATTAGAAGAAACTTATGTTATCTAGTTCTATTTTAAATCCATGTGTATATTTTATTAATAAAATAACAATTGTTATTATCTAAATCAGTTAGCGGAGAGACAATGGTTTTGAAAAATAAATAATGAGACTGTAATAGACCGGATATATTAATTTTTCAAGTTAAACTCACTCCTCGGAATCTCGAAATTTCAGGGCGTGACATGATGCAAAAAATGAATAAAGTAAAATTGAAAAAATATTTATAAAAGAAAGAGTTTTTTATGAAAATATTTCTCAAGCTATCCTCTTTTTGTCTATTTCGTACTTAAACTATCAAACACATCTATTACATTTCTAAACTATCCAATTTTGTTTTATTTAGTCTGAATCCATTAAAGTTAATGGATGGAGTTAGTGTTCGAACTAAATAGAATGGAATCAGATAGTTCGAGAATATAATAGGTGCTTAATAGTTTGAGGATGGAATAGAAATAAGAGGAATAGTTTGAGGGATATTTTTCATAAAAAACACTTTAAATTTCCCCATATTCTAAGAGTGGAAATAATACGTAAATCAAAATTACCAACTTAAATTATGCCAAATTATGATTTCTATAAAGTTGAACTTTTCAAATTAAAGTATTATAATTTGTGTTTTCTTTTATGGTGCTTATCAAAAATTAATAGAAGAGAGAGAAAAATCAAAATACATATATTACCTACTATAACTTTTTGTCTAAAGTTTTAACTATATAAGAAACTTAATACTAATTTTGTTCAGAATATTAAATTTTGTTTAGAGTGTCATAGACATGAATTATTACTAATATATATATATATATATATATATATATATATATATTACCTAAAAATGCACTCAAACAATAATATCATAATAAAATTACATTTTTATAAATTTATTAGTTAAAGTGATAAGTCCACAAGTTTCAATTCTATAGCATTACCCTTCTCGAATAAGACTTGGTGTAACCAAACAATAGGCGGAAGATTTCTTATCAAGGGACTTAGATTACATTTCATATATGTATGTATATGTATGTATGTATGTATGTATGTATGTATATATTTTTGAGGATAATATGAAATATTATTGTCAAAATTGCCGTTGTAAGCCTGTCAAAAATAGCATTTTTATTTTTTCTATTTATATTTTTAAAATTTTGTAAACTGATAACCGAAAGATGTTTGTTAAATTAATTTATGTTTTTTGTTTTTAAAAAAATAAAAATATAAACAAAAAAACGTTAACAAAAGAAATGCTTTCACTCTATTTTTTTCACAAACTTTTTGTCAATTTTAACACATTATCCATTTTTTATCATATTAAAATAAATTATTTTATTCAAATATTTTATTAAATTAAAAGTATTTTTAATAAATAATATAATTAATTTAATTTAATCTAATTATCTAAATTAATAATTAATATAGTTTATTAAATTATTGTTAATAAATATAGTAATTAAATTATTATGAGATATATTTTATTTAATTTTTAATAAATAATATAATTAAATTATAATTAATATATTTTATATTTACTGAATTAAATAATGTAATAATAGTATTTTATCCAATTGTTTTTAATAAATCATATAACTAAATTATAATTTAATTTATTAATTTAAATTAATTAATCTAATTAATTACATTAATATGAATTATGTTTTATTAAATTAATTTATTTTTTAAAAAAATAATAAAATTAAATATCTTATTAAAATAAAAAATTAATAATTAGAAACAAAATTTTATTTACAAACACAATTTTTATTTTTATTTAAAAAAAATGACAACAACGTAGGCCCTTTTCATAATTTAAATACGAATTTATTGATAACTTGGAATATGATACACTTACTCTCCATCATTCTTTTGAAGTGGTACATTCGCTACTTTTAATAATAATTGTTCTTTAAATCAATACCTTCTATATTTTTTATACAATTTAGTCTCAAACCCTTCATTTGAAATCAAGACTACATAAACAAAGCCTTAAAACTATCTTGCAGTAATCAAAGAACCATTAAACGGAAACTAATGCCTTTCTCATATTACAATAATCTAAAGTGCGAGACCTCATCTTACATCATCTTTAGTATAAGATCTAATCAAACATTATCAAATATCCAAAATTTAATAATTATGTCAATTTATATCTATATTCAAATATCCAGAAATTTAATAAACATGGTAAATAATTAATTTAATTCAAATAGGTGTCAACAAAGGTCAATTTCAAGTTAAAGCCTTAGAGACACTTCATATTCAAATTTCCTCAACAAATTTTGTTACAAGAAGTGAAGTATTGATAGCCCTAAAATAATCCCACCGCATTGTAGCTGAAAAAGGGAAGGTAATAAGTTTCAAATTCTAAGTTGAACTCATCAATGTCAAAATTTTAAACAGCACAAGGGTAAGTACAGCTAGCTCATGACCAAAACTATAAGCCTCTATCATAGGGTACTCAAACACGACATCTTTGCCAGAAAAGCTTCCTGTAAACTGAAGCATGAGTTTCCAACTTATACTCGGTGTTGTTTCTCTCCTTAGGTTCCAAGAAAACCTGTCCACAAGAAATACCGTTAGGAATTTAAGCCTACTTTGTTACAAGGGAATACAATGGAGTACATTCACAAATTATAAAAAAATTCTATTCTATTACTACAAGTACAATGTAACCTCTCAATTAGTGTACCAAACATAATAATGGAATGAAATTGTGGGAAAAACACTTTGTTTTCGGAATGTGAAGGTTTTTTTAGGAAGACATGTTTTTAATCCATTACCACATTAAAATATGAGGGAGGGGGCCCAGAAGTAGGATGGGCTGAGGGGATTTCAATTGCCTTATTAACTAGGCTACCCCATGAATTCACCTTTTTAATCCTTGAGGGTATGATTAGATCAAAGATTTGCTAAAAAAAAATGAAAGAACTCAAATTACTTCTGTAGTTTAATTTGTATTGACAATGGTTGTGAAAACGCATGAGATTTGAAAAATTAGAAAATTAATTTACTGTGATGAATATCTTTTGTTTTTATATGTTTCATAATCCATTGAAATAATAATTTACATTTGAAATTTAATGTTTCCTATCATTTTTCTCATCCTTTTACTTTTCCCTCACCAAATCATCCTAGCAAACCCTTAGAGAACTAGAACAGGAATCAACAATTCCTTTGGTCAAAGGAGATAAGAAAAAAATAAAGAAAATAAGAAGCTAAATGCAGTATATATATATTAGTTATTTGCTACTTAGTCCTACATTTACCTTCATTATCTTGGATCCATCAATGTGATATCTAACACGCTTCCCAATGATCTCAGCAGGAACAATAATATCCTCAAGCATGGCGTCATGCATAGTAATGAGTGTTCGGCTACAGGGCTATTGAACAGTTGAGCCTTTCCTTGGGGCCTCGATATCCTTCGAGTTGTGATCAGGATCACATCCTACCAAAAAGAAGTCATTACAAACACATTCAGCACAAAAGGTATGTCAACGTCACAAGAAGAGCAAATTATGCAGGTACAATTATCAGTATGACAAGTTAGCACCAAAAGAGAACTGAAAATACATTACAACCAACAATAGAGTGGGATAGTAAAAAGCACCAAGATTTATCACTCAGCAAACATCAAAGTGCTTGCGAAAAATGTAATTAGGAATATGCTAAATTCACGATTCATCAACCGAGTCGTTAGATTGGGTAAATAATAGTGCAAAACATAGTGTCCAAAGTATTAGAACTTTCAACAACACACGATGCACACACATCAGCAAATGCATAGACGCACTAGAATTAACATTCAAATGCAAAATTATGATTGGTTGATCACTAGAAGAAATTCACAACTATAAAAAAACTCAACTTGCACACGACAGGAACATGAAGAGGTTACAATAATTCAATATTGTAAATTACTAGCTTCATTTTACTTTCAAGACCAAAATATGATATGCTTTTGGCATGACATAAAGAGATATCTCAATGCAAAGAATGGCCCCCCGGGAAGATGTTGAAAATTTAAAAACAAAAATATATAAAAATGTCATAATGGCCATAGCCTAGGAAGACAGAGACGAGGTGTAATGCTTCTGGCATAACTAAGTAAGATATCATATGCAAAAAGGGGCCCCAAAAAGGTGTTCAAGATAGTAAGAAATATATGCCATAATGTCCACAACCCAACCTCATGAACTAGAGAGAAGGCAAAGACAATGTGGCTAAAGCAAATGTAGCTAATGATTCTGTTAGGTGCTGACACAAGGTATTTGATTAGCACTAGACCGTCAATAAGCATAAAAGATGTTCAAACATGATAATCCACTTTTAACATAAATGCAACCACGCAAGGACCAACAATGTGGAATATTTACCAATGATCATTAACCTAAGAAGCATTGCCTAATTACACCACCAACCCAATGGGATCCATTAACCATGCCAATTGAGACACCTATCATTTGTATTCAAATTGTTAATAAATTGTTTACTCCCACTGGATTTCTTACTTTGCCACTAAATTTCTTCTCAAGCTCCCTAACAAGCCTAACATGAATCTTTCGAAAAGCCTTTCTCAGCCTGCATGGCATATGGATGACAATCAGCCTTCCGGTTTCCAGAAACATCAATTTGACTGCAATAATGTAGAGCACAAAACAAAGCATTCATTAGCCATGCAAAGACCATATTTCTTTATCTAAGCATGGAGTAAAGAATTTTAAATTACTAAATTTATGAAAAGATCCTTCAAATCAATTTTCAACTCTTGGTTAATGTTCTCAAAATCAAACGAGGCCTGTGGAGATAGTAAAGCAGATTGTCAATCACATCTACAATAAATGGTTGTGCCCAGTAGGCAGGAAGATGGTTTTTGACAAGTGATAAATAACAATAAAAATGGCCTGAGCAACTAACTCCTCGAACTCAATGGGTTCAACATCCTTATCTTTGTGGATTTTCTTCTTTATAGTGTACATCTTCACAGATTCATATTGTATAACCTGTAACTATTAGGTGAAAAAATGTTTATTTTTTGTAAACATAGGTCATATACATACAGGATATAATAAAAATTTCTGAGAGAATTAGTTTATTTGAATCAACTTAACATGAATAATACTGTAAAATATTTTTATGTTAACAAAGTTTTTTGATCGACTGAAAATGATTTCATGCTAACTTTACCTGATGTACTACATCAAAAGGACAAAAATCTTAACTATGAAGATAAGAAGGCCTCGAATGCAAATCCAGAGTACTGATTACTTCATATGGATGATGTTCAACATTAAAAAAAATGATTCTTTCAGTATCAATAATAAAATAATAATAATAATAATAAACTATTTCAAATTGTATCCATTTAAGATCTTTTGTAACAAATGATCTTTGGCACTTGAAAAATATTGCAAAGTATTACAATGTTTAAGCTTGTCATGGTGAACATCAACGACCGTTTTACATTGATAGGTAGTAATGTCCAAAAAGTCAAATAATAATTATACACAATTTCTAATAAAGAGGACACTAAGCATCTAACCAACCAAGAAGTAAACAGTGAACATCACAAGTTAAACACCCTGCAAGGTCTTCATAATATACAACATGAGAAAGAAAAATATATATTTGCATTTTAGAATATCCACGTCAACTGGAAAAGAATGATACCCCTCCAGATGCTAGATCAATTCAATTGAAAAATAACCTTTGACTGCCAGAGAAAATAAAAAATAATAAACCCTATATGCCCCCCCAAAATAACTTCACCAAACAGAAAGTTTTAATTAAACTTAGCTCCAAAACATCACCATAACAATTTCAACAAAATAAATCTACATAAACTGAATAAAATGGTAAATGGGTTTAGTTCATGCTTTAAGTTTCTCTAGGAAGAAATCATAACTAGAGGCTCGTTTCATTATCTTTTCTTATTTTCCATTACATTTTCTTAACAGCCAAACAAGGGGAAATCACTTAAAAAACCAAGAAAACCCATGTTTTAGGCATGGATTTACCATACTAGAAAGTGATTTTATGCATACTTAACGGCAGGCAAAGAGTTGAGAGGTTAATGTGAATACCAATACTTAGGGCGGATTTAGAAATTGACATTCGCTTGAGTTAAACAAAAGATTTAAAGATAGAGTAGCCTTTATTACAAAAATCTAGGCTAAACAAAGGTAGAGTGAAGTGGGTTATAAAAATATAGGATAGGCTAAATTTGAAGAAAAAAAACTTTAAATTAAAAATTTGTTTTTGGACCAAATTACCTGAGCTATATAGTTTAGGATAGGCATAGGGATAGTCCACCCCTTTTATACTACTCTAATAAAGAAATACACAGAGGAAATTGGTGAAATCATAAAATTAATTAAGCCAACCATGTGGTGAAACTTTTAATTTTTCTATTAACACCCCCCTTGAAGCCAATAGTAAAACTTTTAATTTTTCTACTAATACTCCTTAACCATTAATGATCACTGATAACTCGAGACAGTGTAAAAAATTTTTGAATTTTTATAAATTATTTAAGAAATTTTGCTCTTTTATTTTTTTATTTTTTCTTAAATGCTCTTTAAGGGGCCACTACATTTATAATTTTTTTTTTGTTCATCCAAATGTTCCTTAATTATTTACCATCTATTAAATAATTTTTTTAAATAAAATAATAAATTAATTAAAAACACACAGATATAGTGTTTACCCTACTACTAGAAATAATTAACTCCATATACTATTAACTTTTTGCAACGTGAACTTATTTTTAATTGTCACAAGATGGAGAGAATGTGTGAAAACGAAAATGAATGGGATGTGCAAAATTAGCGTCACTCAAAGATTTAGAGTACTCTCGGCAACTGTGAGGCCTGGTCAATAGTTTCATATTGTTGAGAGGGGGTTATGGAAAAAATATAGTAGTTAATTAAATAAATATAGTCAAATTAAATTATTAGTTAATAAATTAAATTAATAAAATATATTAAAATAATTTTAAATATATTATTTATTAAATTAATTTTAGTTTAATAAATAATTTGAATAAAATAATATATTTAATATGATGCAACAAAAAAGAAAAGTGTTAAAATTGACAAAATATTTGTAACAGAAAAAATTCTCTCTCTCTTTCTCTCTCTTTTTTGTTTATGCTTTTCTCTTTAATTTTTCATTTGTTTGGAAAGAAAAAATAAAACAAGTTCAACGGACACGTCATTGTTTCTAGTTTTCCAAAATTTATAAGATAAATAGAAAAACAGTAAATATAAATGTTACCAAACGAGGCCTAATTATTACTGTGTCGTCCCTTTTCTTTTTACCTACTCTTATTTTTCATGTGATAGAATACTTTATTGAGTTTACAATCCATCTAGAGTCATTTTTTTGTGAGATTATATGTTATACTGATTTAGGTTCTGCATGTTACATTATTATTATACAATTTTGATTATTGACAATTAACCCAATAAAGAGAGGAATTACTACTAAGTTTTGAAATTTGAACTAGTTATTGATATAAAATTTTACGAAGTTTGTGTAGACTGAGTCAACCACCTTTTCACGATATTGAATATGTGTACATTGGCATGCATGTAAAATGCTGTTTAGTTGTTTTTATCTCGACCAGGCCACTTAATTATTCCTCTTTCCACCATTAATGAAGAAAAATACAGTATTTATTTTCATCTATTATATAAGATTTATGCATACTTATTCTTTTCATTTAGCCTCTGCTTTATTTCATCCAGACTATTTGTTGCATTATTGCTATTTGAAATTTTTACAAATACATATTTTTTAGTTTATTTATTTATTTTTTTGGTTAAATAATTCATGATTTTTTCTTTTTTTTTTGTGGGAAGAAAAGGTGGAATATTTGACAGAATCAATCAAATACTTAATCAAAGTCTTGGTTATTAAAATATCATATTTCCAAAATCTAATAAACCTAAGACTAGTCACTCTTCTAACTGAATGGCCTGTATTATAGGATTATAGAAGAAGAATTTTTTTCAAACATCATAAGGCTCAAGACTCTATTAGTCTTTTTGTTTTGACTAGTAGTGGTGTTACTGGAAAAAAAATGAAAACTTGAGAAAAGTATATTTTTATGTTTCAATAATTTTTAAAAAATTTAAAATATTTTTCATTGTTTTGGAAAAACTGAAAACTGAAAACTGAAAATAAATTTATTAAACTAGTTTTAATGAATATGATAAACTAAAAATTAAAAATTTTGTTAAACTAGAAAAAAAAATTTTTTTATGTTTCAATTTTAAAAAATTTTGAAAATGTTTTTCATTTTTTTGGAAACTGAAAATAAATTTACAAAATGAGTTTTCATATTTAGTTTTTTAAAAAAAGAAAAAATTCATGTACATTTTTCACAAAATTTAATTCTATTTCTATTTTGATCCTCAATTTTCTTCCACAATTAAATAAAGATAAATCTCTTTCTTTATAAAAAGCTAAAAATTCAACGTAATATTTTTTAATTTTATTTATTAAAATATGTAATAATATTATTTATAGTCTCAATTTCTAAAAATAAAGACCAAAAAATGCGAGACCTTCAAAAATATGCTTTTAGTGATGTTGAAATTGAATTTGAGTTTCATTTTTTTAGCATTAATCTAATGTGCAATTAAATTATATATTTATATTTTTATTTTTCTTTTTAATTTTTTTGGTAGTTCCTTTTTAATTTTTTTGATATGATAATCGATTACATTCCTTAAATTATGAATTAATTTGTCCCCTACTTACGTTTGCGAGTTTGTAACGAACACCCTCGTCGTGCTGCCACTCTCGTTGGCAGCTGTCTCTCTCTCTCTCTCTCTCTCTCTCTCTCTCCCCTCCTTCCCGAGTTTAGGGTTCTCTGAGTTTTGGTTTTAAACTTTGAAGGAAGAAAAATGGTGCCCCAATTGTGGCTCCAACGACACCACTTCGAAAGGTAAACTTCTTCACTCCCTTTAATTGTATATGTATACACATTTGCGTATGCTTCTGCATTTGAAAATAGCTTTTTCTGGGTTTATTTATCTGAAAAACAAAATGCGAAGGTGTTTCTTGTTTGTAAGTCTAATTTCCCTTTTCTTTTTGCAAATTGCGTTGGGGATTTTTATGGGTATTTGCGGTGGGCATTTTAATTTGTATAATCTGTTGTATAATCTGAAAATTGAAATTCTGATTGTATTTCAGATTATACAACCGATTATGGGTATTTCAGATTATACAACCGGTTGTGTGCATCACCGGTTGCGGGTATCTCAATTCTCATTATACAATACCGATTATGGGTATCTCAATTCTGATTATACATTACCGATTATGGGTATCTCAATTCTGATTATACAACCGATTATTCTCAATTCTGATGCACACCCATTTCAGATTATACAACCGATTATTCTTAGTCTCAACAGATTATGGGTAGATTATGGGTATTTCTTAGTCCCAACAAATTATGGGTATTTGTGATGCTTCTGCAAATTGAAATTCTGATTTTTTTTTTTCACTGTGACCATTTTTAGGTTGTTGGAAATTTTGTGGTTTTTTTTCTTCTGTGAACTTTTGTACCATGTCTTTTGTTATCTAGGGCAAATTTTCTGTTTCGATTCTCGTTTTTTTTCTTTGTGCAATGGGTGTGCATTTGTGTTTTTTCTCTAATATTATGCATAAGAAATGGCATAATTAATTTCCACAGATTACTTGAATTTGTTTTGACTGTGGCAGATTAAACCGAATTGCTTATGTGGCCCTAATTTTAGCCAGTGTGCATGCGCGCATGTGTTGCCAGAATTGCAATCAACTTCTCTTCTTGAACAGCTGATTTAACTCTTCTTGAACAGGTTCTAAGATCACATCATTATCCGTCATATCTATGGTCTTTTTCATTTTTTTCCCTTGACTTTTTAAGAGTATTCTTGTTGTTCTTTGTTACAATTATATTTTGTGGTGTACGGAGGATATTACTTTTCTTCATTGAATGTTTTGTCATAATGCTGATGTCATTGCTCAAGTTGCCTGACCTGGTTGTTAAATTTGCTTGACTGTGCAATCAGTCCTGTTTTGAAAATGTTGAGTGTACCTTATTCTTCATTTTGTCACTATTTTGATAATTTTATTTTTGTTAATCAGACGTTGGTAGTTGTACAAGACATGCTATGGGTGTTTACTATACGTATTGCATGCCTCAATGCAGGATCATGCTTGTGTACTTCTACGCCCCATACTTTTGTTGATTCGTGATCGAATTTCTGAATTATCTCCGTTACCGGACATAGATATTTACAAGGTGGTGGCTATTTCATCTGTTTAAAATTTTCAGCATGTGGTATCTGCTTTTGCTATTGTTCTCACTTATCTTGCACTTTTCAGGTTTACAGATTGCTTGATTTTCTTGCTATGTTATTGGAACATCTGCTAAGCTATTTAATTAAGTTATCCAGTTAATTTGTTTATTCACAAAAGCAGTTGGTGGATGAAAAAAATTTAACTTTCAATTACCATCTCTTCTCAGCCATTGTTATTGAAGGAGGGTGCCATTCAGGTGTTCTTTAGAGTGCTTGAAAGGTCTATTGCTGTAGCTGATTCAGATGGGAAGCACTTATTAGGTGACAACAGGAATATAGCTAGCTATGGGTTTTCTCAGTTAACTTGGTATGCCCCTGTATTCAAGTCCTTTTCTCTGATTATTGATTCTTAGACACATGTTGGGTTGTATGGTAGGTGAGTTGTGTTCGTGCTAACTGTTATACGTTTTCCCTACTTAATCATTCCTTCTTTTTATTATTTTATCCTTTCCACCTCCCTTTCAGGATAATAAAACAGTGTATGTACACAACACCAATTTAGAGATATGAGATATTGTAGTCGACTTGTTTGCTATGTTTTATGGCGGTTTTCCCAGTGATGATTTAAAAAATTTGACGACTGAAAGCTGTTTGCAGATCTTGTCTTATATCCTTAAGTTATGCAAGGTACATTCCTCTAACTATACATGGGACATCATATTGTGAGGTCGAGTTAATTTGTTCATTGATTTAATTCATTCTGGTCAGGATTTTTTGACAATCTGTTTACAAGTGTCAGGTAATGCAGTAGTTGATGTTTTAGAGTTTCAAGGGCAAGCCTTGTGAGTAATTTAATAAATTATCTTAAAATGGTTTTTGCCAGTGGAAGGGTCCACTATCCTCAATTTAATGCCTCTTACATCAACACCAAGAGATTTTCATTAGTAAGTTCATTAGGGTAAGGGGCAGCTTTATTACTTATATTTTTATTTATACTCTCAATAGAAGGTTATAGATCTGTGGTTCACTCCAACTTCCGTGGCTATGAAGATGAACCACCACTTTTTTAATCTTAGGGCATTAAGTTTTGGATCTGAACCCTAGGTGACTTTCGTCTTTGATTGGCTCTCAATCTTTCTAGTTAGCCTGTGATCTGTTGCTGGTCTCCAACATTGTTGGTAGCTGCCCGTGTTTTCTTTCTTTCCTATTTTTTTTCCATCTGATTTTTAACTTTCTTTCTTCAGGTGAGGCTTACATATGCAAACTTTATATTTACAACTTAAGAATATCATATTGTATTGTTTATTGCTCTTTGGAAAACAAGTATTTGCTAAATCAACTTTTTTTTATTTCCATTTAAGACTTTGCAGTTAGTTGTTAACAATGTAATATTGC
Organism: Vitellaria paradoxa; assembly: GCA_019916065.1. Taxonomy (NCBI): domain Eukaryota; kingdom Viridiplantae; phylum Streptophyta; class Magnoliopsida; order Ericales; family Sapotaceae; genus Vitellaria; species Vitellaria paradoxa. Next base: position 69,150 of record JAINTL010000052.1, read on the forward strand.
TGGATTTTGAAATAACCTTCTTGTTTTTGATACCCTAATTGTGGTTGTGGCAGTTTATATATTATTTGTTGTGTGCTCCCTACCTCTGTCTGTTCAATTACTATTAGTGGATGATGTAAATCCTTCTATGCCCCTTTTTTGTCTTGTGTGGGTTCTTGTTCTATTAGTACTACTGAATGATGTAAATGCTTCTATAAAACAACCTAATACTATTTAATATATAGATGGTTTTTTTTTTTTTTGTCACTATTTCAAAATTTGAAGCCTTGCTTCTGGTAGGATGGGTCAAGAGCTCTAGGATTCAGGTCCCGCCAAAAGTGGGTATACACTTGACTCAACTCAACAAAGTTTTAGCCCCAAACTAGTTAGGGTCAATTACATGGATCGTCTTTCTCCATTCATTTATGTCATATGCTATGTTTTCTATGACGTTATGTAAAATTAGGTTTTTCTTACAATTTCATCTCACGTAATCTTAGGTCTACCTTTTGTCCTTGTTATCCCTTCTGCTTGAATTGATTCACTCTTCCATATTGGTAGATCCCCAAATCTACGTTGGACATGCATAACTATCTTAAACGGCCTCAACTTTATTTTACATATAATCATTTTTTATCGTATTTTTTCTTATATTACCACACATCCATCTTGGCGTCCTTATTTCCTCTACACATCTTATGATACTGTTGCTCCTTAATGGCCTAACACTCTAGAACAAAGTATAGTTGGTCTTACACTTATAACTGTACATGCACATGATTGTCCTGGTACCAAAAAGATGCAAGGTAGTTTTACTGTTAGAAGTTTGACATGTTGTATGGTACTAGATTTGCTTTGTTGAAAATGGAATATAAGTACTTATCTTACCAGGAATGCAGATTGTTTCTAATTGAATAATTTGAATAATTTCTAATTGAATAATTTGGCAACCATCTTGTGCCATGTGAGCTAGGATTTTTGGGGGATGGTCAGGTTTGTATATTTTAGAGGGTAGGATTTTTGGAAATTGAAATAGGTTTGGCTCCTCGTGTATTTTTCTGTCATTCAGAGTGGTCATTATCTCTGATTGCATAGACTAGTTGAGAGTCACTAAAAAATGCCACTTGTCACTATTTAAAAAATATAAATCAAAACACCTTTTAACTTAAACTAAAACTCGGGTTCCTCGACATATCCATTTTGAAGTATTGGGTGGTGACTCCTAATTTCTGTAATCAATGCCCTATTTCAAAATGAAGACACATTTTTATCATTTGGGTGATCTCGGATGCACCATGTTATAACAAAGACTCACGACCTGCGCTTGTCGACCCCAGCACTCGGATCCGGTCGCGATAGCTGGCGACTCCGCTGGGGAATCAGCTCTTGCTTCGAGGGTTCAACCATTGTTTCCCTTCTGAACAGTCGTAATCTCACATCACAGTCTCTGGTTTATTAATCAAAGCATGCAACTCATTTTCCACTAGGATGCAAACATTTTTACTATTTCATCTATATTGTGCATGACTAACCCATTCAATTGCAAATAAACTACATGTATGTATATACCTAATTTGTTTTGTAGGATGTATGAATAAACACGTCAATTGTTCCAGCCTTCAGGTTGCTAGTTTGTTGAATAAAATGCAATTGCATTTTGAGAAGCTAGTCTTAAGCGATAAAGAGTGCACTTTCAATGTGTCTGTTCCTCCTACCAGAGGTGATATTCTTCATCCTTGTGATGTAGCAGAGATATGGACAATAAAATTTCAGTTAAGAAAAGCTGACGATGTCATGTCATCATCATGTGAATTGTACCTCATGTGGTCTATTCCTTATTTCTTTGAAAGGATGTTGCCATTGTTTATGGATACAATGAAATTCCAAAGAGAAAACTTGCATCTATGAAGCCTTTGCCTCTGAACTAGTTCAGTGATCTTATCAGATTGGAGGTATTGTATGCTTGTTTTATGTATTACATTTTACGGGCATGTGTTGCTTTTATTGGTTTTCACGTTTTCCTGCTTTATTTAGGTAAGGTTGATAATTTTTTATTATATCTGTGTTTCATAGTGATAATTACTTCAGCACTGTTTCTGTTGGAAAATTTGTTAACAAAGCTTAACTTTGTATAAAATTTGGATTACATTAAGGTTCAAACATTTGATTTTCAATTAATTATATCTTCAAAATGAAACTGAGGGCTTTTTACTGAATTGGAGGGGACAAAATGAAATTCAGCCAAAGTATCTTCATAAAAATTTGTGTCTACTTAGTTGCATTATGGTTGGTCTTAAATGGTGGATAACTATCCTTTGAATAAACATGTTACCTGGCGTGCATGATGCTTGCCTTGTGCTTCTTTCATGGTCGTTCTTATAGAAATATGGATTATGGCTAAGATAGTTCTGGATAAGGTGTTTCAAATGAGATTATTGGATGGACCAAGTGGATTTTGTATATTTTCTTCCCAGTAAATAGGTGGTGTTGACATCGTTAGTGCTATTTTTAAGATTTCAAAGGCAGGTCAAAATTTTGGGGATCTAAAAGTTGTAAAGATCACTGCCTTTTAATTTGCCAAAAAGGTGAAAGGTTGAAGCTTCATGCGATGTTTTGTGCAATTTGCTTGGGTAATTGACACAATTGTTTTATACATCAAAGCTGCGGAATGACAGTGACACGACTTCATTGAGCTGAATGAGTTCACTTAAACAAGTAGTGTTATATGGGGGAGATGGACCACTTGATATGTTATTATGTCAATGTTTTATTTTCATTTTTTTTTTAAATTTATACTAGCAGTATCCCCACATTTGGTGGCATTAATTGACTGGAAACTCTTTACCCACACCCAAAGGTACGAAATGCAGCCGGCGTTTGAACCAGTAACTTCTACTTAAATTGGTAGAAGTCTTATCGCTGAACTCACCTGTGTGGTTTATTGTTGCTTTATTCATAGAGGTCTTATCGCTGAACTCACCCGTGTGGTTTATTGTTGCTTTATTCTTCTTGATAAGTATTTGTGTGTTTCAAGTATATAGTTCATTCATGAATTGTTTCTGCTACTTTTTCTTTGGAAATTGGCTAAACTTGTATGTTTTAGTGTGTAGTGCCTGTGTGTGTGTGTGAGAGAGAGAGAGAGAGAGAGAGAGAGAGAGAGATCTATTCATTTTCTTGTTGATCTTTTGGCTCATTTATCAACATTAATTTAAGAATCAAACCAGCATAGATCCTTTGGATATATTGTGAAATGCAGGATGCATTTTGCTCTTGCTACAATATATTTGCATTGTATAAGGCTATGAATGGGGCTTATGCTGAATGCCATTTGTTTTGATTGGTGTAGTGCCACTTCTAACAGCACAGTAGATAGAGCTATTAATTCAGAAGATGCACAGCATAAGGACTTCCTTAGGCTGGTAAGAGGCACACTTCGGATATCTACTTATGTATAAAAAAAGATTGTGGACATTTCTCAATCTTGGTCTTCATGTTATCTTGCAGGAGCAGTTGACGGATACCATGAATTGTCTGCAAAAACCAAAATTTCTTCTTCATTGCTATTGTAAAATGGGATGCTGATTTCTTTGTGAAAGTAGACGATGATGTCCATGTCAACTTAGGTAAATGCTGCCTCTTTGTATTTCTTTTTTCTTTCTTTATTTTCATTTTCTTCTATTTCACTATTCGGTTCATTAGTGAAAATTTGGTCCCCCCCCCCCCAAAAAAAAATCAAAGTCAACTTTGGCACATGTTTGGCTTCTGCAGGTATGTTGGCTGCAACTCTTGCCCATCACTGATCAAAACCTAGAGTGTACACTGGGTGTATGAAACCTGGACCTGTTCTTTCTCAAAAGTAATCACAAGAACTTTGATATTGATCTATTGTCTTTTCCCCCCCTTCCTGCAGTAGTCTTTATATTTCTTCTTTTTAACACTTCTTTACTATTCTCTAGAAATGTCAAGTACCATGAGCCAGAGTACTGGAAGTTTGGCGAGGAAGGGAACAAGTACTTCAGACATGCTACTGGGCAGATTTATGCTATCTCAAAGGATTTGGCGACATACATCTCAATTAATCAGTATGGATTGATTTTTTTATTTTTAAATTTTTCTTTCAAGCTCATTTACCATGTGCTGTATTAGCAGATGGAAAAGGTTAAGGGCTCAACAGGCATTTTCTTTTGTGCCAAGTCAAGTATAACTATTTGGTTTGCTTGCATTGCCAACAGTTTTTTAAATTTTAACTTTGTTTTCAATGACAAATGGGATAATATACTTTGATTTTTATGCTTAAATGCATAAACTTGGCCAAAATTATGGAGTAGTAAAACTATTGAAAATAACAAACCTGAAAATTAACTTCCCAAAATCCACTGAAACTTTGCCATAGAACTGTTGGCTGATGTTGCTAAATCTATTTGCTTAGTGGCTTCATATGTAGGAGCTTGTAGACTCTCTGAGATGACTTAAATTTGACATCATCTCACATGATATAATTTTTTCCCCTGCATAGTTTGCTATATCTCTTGGAGGTGTTGATTGTCTGCAGGGCCATATTGCATAAGTTTGCCAATGAAGACGTGTCACTTGGTTCATGGTTTATTGGTCTTGAAGTTGAGCATATTGATGAGCGCAACATGTGCTTTGGAACTCCACTGGGTACTTTATTTTTACCTTTTAGTAGTGTATTTAGCGAGATGGTGTCCTAAAAAGTTTAGACCTTAAAAAACAAGGTAAACAAAGCACCCAAAAAAAAAAAAAAAAAGACAAAAACTTGGGTCTAAATCAGAATAGAATTTAAAAAAAAATTGATTATTGATAATTAACCTAATAAAGAGAGGATTAATACTAAGTTTTGAAATTTGAACTAGTTATTGATCTAAAATTTTACCAAGTTTGGGTAGACTAAGCCAACCATCTTTTCATGATATTGAATGTGTACATTAATGCGCATGTAAAATGCTGTTCAGTTGCTTTTGTCTTGAGCAGACCACTTGATTATTCATTTTTCCGCCATTAATGAAGAAAAATACATTATTTGTTTTCATCTATCATATAAGATTTATGAATACTTACTCTTAGATCATAGCCCATACTTTTCTTTTTATTTAGCCTTAGCTTAGTTTCATTCAGGCTATGTTCTAATTGAATGGCCTGCATCATAGGATTATAGAGGAAGAATTTTTTTTTAAAACATCACAAGGCTCAAGGCTCATCTGGTCCTCTGGTTTTGACTAGTAGTGTTAGTGGAGGTGGAGGTAGAAAAAAAAAATAAAAACTTGAGAAACATATATTTTTATGTTTCTATAATTTTTAAAAAGTTTAAAACAATTTTTATTTTTTTAAAAACTAAAAACTGGAAACAAATTTATCAAATTGGTTTTAATGAATCCGACAATTAAAAATTGAAAGTTTTGTCAAATAGAAAAAATAAATTTTTATGTTTCAATTTTTAAAAATTTTGAAAACAATTTTCATTTTCTTAGAAACTAAAAACTGGAAACAAATTTACAAAATGAATTTTCATGTTTAGTTTTCAAAAGAAATAAAAATGAAAATTCGAAGTTGAAAACTGAAAGTTTTCAGGAAAAGAAAAATAAATTATGTTTGTCGAAGCTCATTTCGTGCACATTTCTCACAAATTTCAATTCTACCCAAAAGGCTCCTATTTCTATTTTCAGCCTTATTTTTCTTCCACAATAAATAAAGATAAATCTCTTTCTTTATAAAAAACTAAAAACAATAGAAATTATTATTTGATTTTGGTTTCAATTTTATATTTTTTATTTTATTTATTAAAATATGTAGTAATATTATTTTTAGTCTCATTTTCTAAAAAATCAAAACCAAAGAAGCATACGAGACCATAAAAAATATGCTATCAGTGGTGTTGAGATCGAAGTTGAGTTCCATCTTTTTTTTTTTTTTGGGCATTCTAATGTACAATTAAATTATATATTTATATTATTTTTATTTTTCTTTTTATTTTTAATTTTTTAATCTAATAATCAGTCACATTCTAGAACACCTTAAAACATATTTTCAAAGCAAAATTTTCTGAGTTTTGGCCATAATAATACTCTCTTGAAAAATAATTCTCAATTTTTGGTTCTTTGAAAAATAATTCTCAAATTACTATCTTTCTTATCACATCTATTGTTTATGTAAAGTTAGATGTCACTTTTTTTTTTTAAATAAATTAAACAAGCTTATTGTCAAATTAAAAAAGTCAACTTTAAAAATGGATTATTGAAATTTTATTTATGCACACATGTATTTGTTCAAACAACTATGACACAAGTTAAATTAAGCCCGTACTTGTTTGCTTAGTTATGGATGAGATTACAAGACATATTCAGGATGAGGTGCCGTGGTGTACTGCTATTTGCAGATGATATTGTTTTGGTAGATGAGACGAGAGAAGGAGTGAATGCTAAGCTAGAATTGTGGCGGGATACGTTAGAGACAAAAGGGTTTAGGCTAAGCCGATGCAAGACGGAATATATGGAATGTAAGTTTAGTCAAAGTAGGATAACGAGTAATATAGAAGTAAGTTTAGGCACACAAAAGATTGTAGAGAAAGATAAATTTAGGTACCTTAGATCTATGGTGCAACATGATGGAGGGATTGATACTGATGTAAGTCACAGGATTCAAGCTGGATGGACCAAATGGAGGAGTGCTTCGGGAGTTTTGTGCGACCGAAAAATTCCCCTCAAGGTGAAAGGAAAGTATTATAAGGTAGCGGTTAGACCAGCGCTGCTATATGGATCAGAGTGTTGGGCAGTAAAACATAACCATGGTCAGAAGATAGCAGTTGCAGAGATGAGGATGTTAAGGTGGATGTGCGGGATTACAAGGAAAGATAGGATTAGGAACGAGGAGATTAGGGGCAAAGTAGGAATAGCACCGATTGAAGATAAAATGAGAGAAACCGATTAAGATGGTTTGGCCATGTTAGAAGGCGTCCAGCAGAGGCACCTGTTAGAAGGTGTGAAAGTATGGAGATTGTCAGGAGTAGGAGAGGTAGAGGAAGACCAAGAGAAGTTGGAAAGAAACCATTAAACATGACCTAACCTACCTAGATTTATCGGAGGACATGCCCCTAAACAGATCAAATTGGCGTCGACAAATCCATATAGCCGACCCCACCTAGTGGGAAAAGGCTCGGTTTGGTTTGGTTTGGTTTGGTTTAACTATGACACAAGTTAAGAGGGGGTTTGAATTGTATAATATAAAATTAACAAATATATAGGAAAGAAAAGACGTAGATAAAAAAACCCAAGTATCAAAAATAGTAGGAACAACGATAGACAAAAATAAAAATAATTCTCAAAAAAGCGAACCAATTAAATGCAAATTTTTAGCAATAGCAACTCTTCTTCCCGGATAAAATTTCTAGCAAAAAATTCTTAATTTAACTTTAATTGTTTAACAGTGTTACTAGTAAATAAATTTTTTTTTTTTAAATTTTAGCTTTTAACAAGTTTTTTTTTTTTTTTAATCTAATGGTTCAAATGCATTCAGACCTATTTTAATTAAAAAAAATGAATTTAAAATTTAATCCAATTGTCCAAATTACAAACCACGAAACTCCTGAAATCAATTTTTTCTTTTTATTTTTCCTTTCTCATCTCCCTCGTCTAAAAATATGCATTAATTTACTCTATGCTGGAGAGTACGTCTGTACACACAGATAATAAGTGCCATAGGTGTCCCCACTTACTGTTGTATGTTTGTAACAAACAGACGCACTCTCATCATGTTTCCACTCTCATTAACAGTTCTCTCTCTCTCTCTCTCTCTCTCTCTCTATGTCGGTGCGCGAACGAGTTTTGGGTTTTGAACTTTGAAGGAAGAAAAATGGTGGCACAATTGTGGATCCGCCTACACCACTTCCAAAGGTAAAACTTCTCTCCCTCTGATTGTATATACCTCTTTGCGTATGCTTGTGCATTTAGAAATGGCTTTCTCTGGGTTTTTTTGTCTGAAAAACAAAATGGGAAAGTGTTTCTTGTTGGTAAGTCTAATTTCCCTTTTCTTTTTGCAAATTGAGTTGGGGATTTTTATGGGTATTTGTGGTGGGTATTTTTTTTTGTTTTTTCATTTAAACTTGCCCTCTGTCTCCCTTTCTAATTACGTATAAATGTGTTTAGTTTCTCAATTCTATGTTTGACATTGGAATTTTTCTCCTGAAAAGATGAATTAGGTATTTGAATGTTGGTCCTTTAGAGATTCTTATTCCCCCAATTTATATTTTATTTTATTTTATTGTATTTCTTAGTCTAAAGGACAAATAATGCAATTGTTTTTTTTATTATTTTATTTTCAAATTTATCACTAGTTTTCACTATGATGCTACTGAAAATTGAAATTTTGATTTTTTTTTTCACTATGACCATTTTCAAGTTGTTGGGAATTTTGTGATTTTTTTCTTCTGTGAAAATTTTTTACCATCTCTTTTCTTATCTAGGGCCAATTTTCAGTTTCAATTCTTGTTTTTTATTTCCTTTGTGCAATGGGTGTGCGTTTGTGTGTTTTTTTTTCCCTGTAACATTATGCATAAGAAATGGTGTAATTAATTTCCGTAGATTACTTGAATTTGTTTTGACAGATTAAAACGAATTATAGGAGTTCATGTTGGAGGGGGGCCCTTAATTGACTCCAAGTTTTAGGCCTAAAATTTAATGTGTATTTAGATTTATATATTAGCATTGAAGTAGGGAGATATTTTTCAAATGCTAAATTCTAGTAGAGCAAGAACTTAGCCACGGTCTGGAAGATCCATGTCTTTAGGAGGTAAGGTTTCCCATAATCTATATTTAAATTTTTTTACTTGGTTTGATTATTTAAATCTGTGCATTGCCGAGTCTTTAAGTTATATGCCATTTCTTTAAGTTCACAATGCATAACATAACGTGTTTTGCATATTTCACTTGTTACCACCATTCAGACATAATTTAAAGCTTTTTTTTTTTTTTTTCCCAGGTTTACATGGCTTGCATTGCACATGGCCATCGGTAAGTTTCTTGATTTTGTCGTATACATGTTTGTTTGCACAGTGAATGTTGGAAAAGAATTATTTGAAATAATACTAGCTGAGAACAAGAGGGGGAATGCATGAAAATTTGTATTCCAATTGATGTATATATTTTAAATGTATATTCAAAAATGTTTTGCAATATCATACAAATAAATATGGCTGAAATGCCAACAACAACCTGGTGAAACCTAATAAAGTAACAGTATTTCTTATGGTCATTTGTTACTTGCTATATTAGCATTTTAAACTCACCTGCGGTGATATTATTGAATAATTGCTTTTTGGATAATTTATGTTGCTAGATTGGAATTTCTTATTATGATTCTAGTGTTCGTCAACTCCATGTGTTGGAAGTTTGGGAAGATGGTAGTACTGATTTTCCATTTTAAACTCACATGCAATAGAACCATTTTCGATCAAGGCATCAAGCTTTCTTGAAAACAATAAGTTTTCATTACTTGTTGGATTGACATCTTTTTTATCATTAAGAAGGTTTGTCTCCTTCTCTTTTGATATGTATATTTATTAATAAAAATCATATATCTCCTTCTCTCACTTTTGGCTCTAGTTTCTCTCAACTTTGGTCATTTATTTGGTAAGTCCAATTGCTTAGAGTGGGGTGTCTTGTTCACTTGGCAATGCAATTATAAATTAATAATTTAACTTTAAGTTGATTTCGTTGAAAGGAAATACTCTTCAAATTGCGATAATTCTACATTTCTCTTTTACATGAGAATACAATAACAAAGTAGTTTAGGGGGATAAGGTATTTTTCTATGTGGCCAGTCGATTAAATGTTTGCCACAATAGAACAAAGCTCCATAATGTCCTAAGCTGACACAACGTTTGTTGATGTAATCCATGACTAATTGACTTTTCTTTATTATATCAAACATAAAAGATAGGCCATATGCAAATGACATGAAAAAAATGCTCTTACAGATCTGAAATTCCAAGTCGCATAGTTTGGTCTAGCTATTCCATGTCATTTAAAGATTCAATTATAGCGATATTTAATTTATGAATTCCAAGTAGTCTTTACAAAGGCCTCAATAAGGTTTGGAAGGGAAAGTTACCAGAAGCAAAGGCTTGTGGAAATTCTACTAAAGATTCAAGAAGCACAAATATGATCGCTTGAGCTCTGTTGCTTCTATTTTCTTCACCTTGGACATTTTAATTCAATAAATTTGTGATGGTTTCTAGCCCTTCTTTAGTCACAAGTAAAATAGCCTTGCATGTAATGTTTACAAGAAATGGTAGTACTTTATGATTCTTTGCAGTTGGCTCACAAGCGTATTTTGAATTCATTCCATAGATATGTGATGTGCAAGTGAGTCATGTTATTATCTAGTTTCATGATTTTGCGTATGATTTTGGTTCCCTATTATACTTTGTTATCTGAAAATATATCATTCACATGGCTTTAGTTCAGGGGTGCAAGATGGTACTCTATGGAAATGACAGGTGTAGTTACATATATTGGTGCAAAGATCATTCAAAATGCTCGTTTACTAGTTGAGAAAATTAGACGACCACTTGAATTAGACACAAATGTTACGTGGTGTGCTTTACCTGGATCATTTCCAGAGAACTATATGTTCAAAACAAAGTGTACATTTTCTTTTACTAGTTCACATTATTGTTTAATCCATTGTATATCATAAGTTCTAATGTTTATATTATTTTTCTATCTTTTTGTTGTTTATCAATAATTCCATACAATGTTTTTTAAGCATCTTAAGTATCACTTTGATTTCGAAGAAATTAACCGTTGGTTGCTTTGCATGGTGTATAATTCAAGACACTGAGCACCTTTTTTTTTTTTTTTTTTTTTTTGCGGACCATATATTTCGAAAACTCCAAAAAGAAGTTGACAATTTCTTATCCTTGTGTTATGCTTTATGCTTGATGTTGCTATGAACAACACAAATGACCAGCACCAGGTCAGGTGAAAATTAACTTCCTTTTCTCAATTTCTTGTTGTCCTCTGTATGCATTATCTAGTGCTTGCTTTATTTAAGCTATATTTTTTTACAGTAATGATTTTTTGATGCATTCTGCTTTCAACTGTTATTTCTTGCCGACACTCAGAGGTCCTATTAATAAAGCCTATACAAACACAATGAATGCTCGATTGAATTTGAAGTGGTTGGATAATACAAGGTAAATAGGATGAAGGATGACCTTACAAGCTAATGTTGTAACAATGGATTTTGATTTTAATCTAATAACATACATTGTTTATTGTTTTTCTTTCTTTTTTTCTCATTTTCAAATTGATTATTGGGTGCCCTTTCGGGCATGTAAGCGATGATTCTTCCAGGTTCTAAGGAGAGAATGAATTTTAATTAAGAAGCGATATGCTGTTTTTAATGACTATGGAACCCTTTCATGCAAGGATTCTAATCCCATTCCGGTTTGCTTTACTACCAATCCTTTTGATGTTTTAAATGGTGATGAAATTAATTCTGGTGGAAACATTGGAATTGAAAGAGAGCTGGATGTTGATGATGTTGGGAAAAGTTCACCCGGCTCCTTTGAGTTTCCGGATGATGCTGTTCTTCAAATTGAAAATGGATTGTCCGAGGTTGTGCCTACTATTCCTAACAATTCTGCTCAAATACAGCAGCAGAGTCCAGAGAATACTGATTTTGGGAGGTGTAATAATGCTAGTTCAAATGATTTGTCTTTGCAAGGTAATGGGGCAAATTTATCTCCTTTATCTGATTGTCTTTCGGCCCCAATCTATCCTAACCCTTTGGTTGAGAAAATTACTTTGACTGATGAACTTGAAAAGAAAAAGTTGATGAGCTTGAAAAGAAAAGGAGTGTAGGAAAAAGGAGGGGTTGGGTAGTACACTGGGGAGTGCTTCTTCCTAATTTTCCTTCTGATAAGATTAGTTGCTTGGAATGTTGTAGCACTGGTCGTTTAGTTGGAATGCTTCTTCCTAATTTTCCAAATTTCCTTACGTTGCAACATGGTCATTTAGTTGTATGATTTGCTGCAGTATTAGTCCCGTTTGTTCTTAATTTGTTGTTGGCTGCTCATTGCTAGAGATAGCTCTTGAATGGGGCTTTTCTACAGATGTTGACAGTGGTATGCTTAGTGTTTTTTTTTTTTTTGGTAAGTATGCTTAGTGTTTTTGAGCAGGCGATTGATAAAGATTAATGATGGTTGGTGGCTGGTGGAATATGCTCCTGGAGGGTTCTGTTCCTGATTGATTGGTGTGGCAATCTGGGTGTGTTTGGTGCTTTGAGCCTATGGTTTGCAGATTGTTTTGATTTGCACTTAATGTGGTCTTGCTGTTGTTTAGGTTTATTATCTTCTTGCAGGTTTTGGACTGAATATAGATTGATGGCAATCAGTATTATGTTGTAGCTTCTGGGATTTGTTGGAATATCTGCAAATTCATGCTAGTGTCTAAGTTGGGTTGGAATATTTTGTTGAAGTGCTTTGGTGGAATTTGTTTTGGTGGACAAAATGCACCATACTGGTGTGCTTGAGTGTGATGTCTTTACTGAGATTTTTATTTGCTGTTTCCTCTCTAATGCTCTTTAAATGCTGCTGCATGATTGATGGTCTGATGTGTGGATGCTGGTTTTTGTTTGTTCCCTCTATTGGTTTAATGCATGGTTAATGTTTCTCTTTTTCCCTGTATACTGGATTGGTTTCTGAGGTTTGAATGCAGCTCTTGGTATTTCAGATTTCTTTATTTCAATTATCTGAGATGCATGATGTGGTATGGCTGGTCTAGCTTTGAAACTCTAGTGTGGGATACTGATGTATGTTGGTAGTTTGGAGATGGGATGGTTCTTGCAATTTTATGATGTCAATTCTGTACCTGTTTGTTGCTAATTGCCCTTGCTATGTCTGATTGGGTGCTACACTTGGGGCATTTGCTTGTCACTTTTGCTTTTGGTGTGGTTCACGATGCTCAGTGATGCGAAAGTTGCTGATTTGCCGATTCATTTGATATGATGATCCTTCAATCAGTGGGTGCTTATAGCTGGGTTCAATGTTGGCAATATCTGCTAATCTGGTTTCTATGCTATTTAGTATTGATCTAGAATTGCTTTGTGACACCATCTTAATGACTTTGCTGATTCGATGCCTATTTCCTGGTGTTTGGTATTAATATTTCCTGTGGTTCGACAACTTTGGATTTCCTTAATGCTGTGTTTCCTGCTGATCTGGATGCGGCTGGGGGCTGATTTGTTGCTAGTCTTGACTTGTGCAGCTGTTGGTATATTGAAGATTTAATTGGAGGTTGTCATTTGGAGTTAGGATACTTCTTCTAGGGTGTTTGATGATTTGGAGAAGATTGATGAAGCCGCTGACTATGGTGTTATGAATTTGTATGATCTACTTCATTTTCTGCTGTGATGAGTGGTTTGCATAATGCTTTGGGTACCATGCTTGTTTGAAATATTGCTATGGGTATTAAATAAGCAATCTGCTTCCTTTATCCCTTCACTTGTGTTCTTTAAGTGTTCTGCAAATTACTCATCCCTGAGTTTGTATTGTGGGGTGTTGTGGTACTTGTTGCTGTTCACATTCCATATGCAAGGTCGTGATTCTTGGCATGGTATTTTAGTTGCTAGTCTGATTATGTTGATGTGTGGTGAACTATATTATGAGTGTAGCATTGGTTGTGTGTGGTACGTGGTTTGGTACTATACAGGCTGGACATGTATTTGCTGATCTGGATTTCTTAGTGCATGAATTTGCAGCACCTTGTACTGCAAACGGGAATTTTACTGAGCGAATTAATTTGATGTTGCTATTGTTGATCACCTTCGGCTAAAGTTGTTATTGGGTTGATGGTTGGTTCTCTGTGTGCTGGAATATTGCATCTATTGGATCTATAATCTGTTGATTTCTGCTGGTTTAATGGTTTTATTTCTTTTACATCTCCTTGTTGGGTTGGCATCTAAGGCCGTGGATGCTTCTCCAACATTGAAGTGTTGTTTTCTTTTGAGTAAGAATCTTTAGCTACATTTCTCCAACATTGAAGTGTTAGCACATTTTTACCGGTTATGTTGAACATATAGTATTATGTGGTTTGAAATGGTTACACATTTGTTTCTATTATGTTTCTCTTAATAATTTGTGTTAATTAAAATTCTAACATTTGCACATGTTTTCTCTTCCCCCTCGGGTGAAGAAATTCAACTCCCCAAATTTTGCATGTACAACTGGTGATGGGCAACTTTTTTAAAGGTAAAATTTGCCACTTTTATGATATTCATTCCTAGTTGTCTAAAGATTGTGACCTATTCATTAAGTAAGGTGGTGGCAAAGCTACATTCTTAGAAAAGGGTGGCAACTATACTCATAAATCTAGGTTGTTGCTCACAGAACATTTTCTTTGCGTGTTTTTTTCATGTAGAGAATTGAATTTTTTTGTCTTTTTTTTTTCCTTTTCTTTTGCTTCTTTGTCTTGCTGGGGGTGGAAGGGAGGAGGGAGGGACTGAGTTTACACAGGCTTCCATAACTTCAAAGAATTATCATCATTATTGTTGTTATTAGTGACTTTTTGAAAGCTTAATATATTAGATGAAAGAAGTTCAATCCAGAATTCCATATGAAAGGGTAAAATGATCCATCTCTAGACTTCATGGAAGATAAAAATCGAACATCTGTTGACAAAATATATGCTCCCAAAAATCTAAACTCATCATAAAACAATCCCATTAGAGTATTGGTAAATTTATAACTAGTTTTGTTAACTTAGTTGAATGGCACGTTATATATTGCCATTTACCTTAAATATCCTCTAACTTTTGTTGACCTGGAAATGTTTTCAAATGAAATTCTTTTTGAATTGATGCATTAATGTTTGTTGAAAGTGAAATGGGCAAAATGATGGTTTTTAGCCAATAGTTTTTCATTTTTTTTTTTCACAGTTAGTTGTGATATGTTGTAATTTCCTAGTATGTGTTATATTTTATCATTTCAGAAGTTACGTGAAAAGTTAAACCCCTGTAGCATGATTGCCTGTTGTGCTAATGTCTAAGGCTTTGAAATATTCTTTGCGCTGCAGGAACTTGGATAAGTTACATATTTTGTGGATAAGTGAAAATCTCAGTTAGATAATATTGTGTTAGTTATCAGCTTATTCACTGCAAGCTTTATTCAAATTTTGTGAATTATAATGTAGGATTCTCTATGTATGAAGGGTCCTCAAACACATGCAATGGAACCATTTTAAATCAAGGCGTCAAGCTTTCTTGAAAATGGTAAGTTTTCATTAATTGTTGGACTGACACCTTTTTTATCATCAGGAAGATATGTCTCGTTCTCTCTTAATATGTATGTTTATTTATAAACATCATATATCTCCTCTCGCTTTTGGCTCCGATTTCTCTTAGCTCTGGTCATTTATTTGGTAAGTCCAATCGGTTAGAGTGGGCTATCTTGTTCACTTGCTAGTGCAATTATAAATTAATAATTCAACTTCATGTTGATTTTGTTGAGAGGAAATACTCTTCAAGTTGCGCTAATTCTACATTTCTCTTTTATATGAGAATGTAGTAGCAAAATAGTTTACGGGGACAGTATTTTTCTATGTGGTTAGTCCATTAAATGCTTGCCGCGATAGAACAAAGCTCCATAATGTCATAAGTTGACACAACATTTGCTGATGTACTCCATGACTAATTGACATTTCGTAATTATATCGAAATGAAAGGTAGGCCATATGCAAATGACATGAAAAAATGCTCTTATAGATTGAAAATTCCAAGTCAAAAAGTTTGGTCCAACTATTCCATGTCATTTAAAGATTCAAAAAATGTACATTCGATGAGTCAAATTATAAGACAAGCGATTAAAGATCGAAAAGAACGATTCTTAGTATGCAGTTAACATTTTTGCAGATATTCAAACTTTAAGATAGTGTGGAGAATATTGTATGAGTCACATTGGACTTGTCTTGCCTGGCAGAGCTATGCAGTCAATTGTTTTTTGAAGGAGGCGTAGAAGAGTATGAACTAACAAATACCCCGGACTTTTGTATTAACCTAAATTTATGGTTTTGGTACATTTTGGAAGTAATGTTATGTTAATCTAATTGTATGGATCATTATTAGTGCTTTAGAGTTAAGAACTTTGAAAAAGATAGGTTAGGCAATTAAAAGATGACATTTTAGCAAGTGTGCAGGAGGAGGTCACCTTGGGCGCACACCTGAGAAGGGCTTCGGGCGTCCAAGGTACTAGTAGAATTGACAGGTATGGGTTGCTCTGGATTTTTCAGCCGACCCCTCTCACCTATGAACCTATATCTAGTTAGGGGTGATGAGAAAATCTAAAATTTACTGTTGGGGATTTAAAATATTGGTTTAAATATATATTTTTGTTTGTATGATGCAAGAGAGAGAGAGAGAGGTATTGTTGGGAGAGGAAGAATCGGGTGAAGAAGCAAAGGAAGAACAAGGAAGAAGAAGAAAAGGAAACCGGGTGGAAAATTTGAAGGTAGGTCCTTCTAACCTAAATGAAAATCAAATCCATCTTGTAAGAGTGTAATTGGACACTCAAGGAACTCTTCAATGTGATTTATTTGTAGTTTGAATCAAGAGAGAGAGGATTGAGTCCATTAAAGCTTGAGAGCTTGGAACCACAAAACATCTTCTTGTTGATCCATCTTCTTACAACTTGAGGTAGGGATTTAATGCTTCTTTCCTACATATGTGATGTGTAACAAGGAGTAGATTACCATTAGAAAACCTTCTTCAAATGTTGATTTCATCTATGGAAGAGAATAGAAGTTATATACACATATATATGTATGTATAGGTTGAGAGAGTGAAAATGGTGTTTTGATCCATAACTTGACCCAAAGTTGATGAAGACTCAAATTGTTGGTTTCTTTAGATGCCTAAGAGACTTGTGATGATGTTAGAAACATGAAATTTTAAGTATTTTAATCTTAACTTGGTCAATTTGAGGTTCCAAGAGTGAAAAACCAAGAAACCAGAAAACAGGGCATGAAATCTGTAACTCGAACCAAGCTGTAGGCGCACGAGGTAAGACACAGTTGGGCACCCAACACCTTGGGCGCACAAGACATGGGCGCCTGGCCATCTTGGGCGCACAAGGTGTGGGTGCACGACTGAGTGCCAGCTTGGGTGCCCATCGAGCTTAGGTCCATTTTCCTTATTTTGTTTATTTTGACCTTCTACCTTAAGTTTATTAAAGAGTCTAGTGGCATGTTTTTGTATAAAGATTTATTTATTTAATTGCATAGATTAAGAAAGGGAAATATGTTATAAAAAGGTTATTAAGAGTTGATTATCTTAAGCAAGTGAAAATTAACTTGTAATGGGATATGAATGTAATGAATTAGAAGAACCCTATGAGATGTGAACCTTGATTAAGCAGAATTGTGATTGCGCATTGATGGAAGCTAAATGATGATGAATGTGGATATATGTTGAATGAATTTGAATGTGATTGATGATGTGCCAGGGGCTGTGGTGGGGTGCAGAAAATATGAAAGTTTTTGAGATTTTCCTCGGGTTGAAAGACCCGGAACCTGTGCAGGGTTTGGTGTCAATACCAGTGGGTTAGTAGCCCACAACATTGTGTGTATATGGGTTAAGGCCCTGGACTGTGTTCCTAAACGATGGATTCGGTTTATCGTTTTCGTTGGGTATTTGCCCATAAAAGACGGTATTATGGATGCACTTAACCCCTGATGACTTGTATGACTATGATTAAGTGATGGTTGATGAATAAGTGATAATGTGATTGACATGTGATTGAATGATTAATTAATGGTATTGTGGATATGGTTATATGGTTGAGTGTTGATTAAAGAATAAAGTAAAATGAAAATGAAATGTGTTTTGAATTAATGAATGAGATTTCAATAGTTGGGCATTAATTTGAAACTGAATTTTTACTATGGTATTATCGTGTGAAAATATACTATAATTCAAATTGGTTATGTAGTTATGTTGGCAACTTGTTATAGCTCTATAAAATGTTGAGTAGTTGAACATATCATGAATAGCATGCTTGATTTTATTGCATATCATATATGTTTGTTGGAGGCATCCTGGGCACAAGTGGACCCGTGCTCACGTCCCTACAGATTTTGATGTAGGAATAGATCATAGCAACCAGGTGGGCTAATGGGGATAGACTAGATGTGCATTGCATGAGCCCATCTAAATTTAGCAAGAGTTTTGGTCTCATAGTACAAGTTTTATTTGAAATTGTTATATTGTACAATTCTAGACTAATTCGATATGGTTGTAAGGGTCTTAAGGCCTAAGATTTGCATTAATGGGAAGAGTGTATGGATAAGATACCTGGCATCTGTCAAGGTTAAACTCATGTTATCATACCTTATGTCTTGGGCTTACTTAGAGGTTATTGTATTGCTCTGATTATAGGATGGTTATAGTACTGCATGATATGTGTGCTTATTACCCACCCTTCAGGTTGTGAGATCCGGGACGTGACAAAATCTATCTTAGAAAACTTTATATATAAGTTGCAAACTCAGAAACATGTTGAATGAAAATTGCAATGACCAAATCATGTGTAAATTGTAATGACCAAAAAGGGATAGGAAATGGATTAAAAATTACTTTTCTTGTTTGATTTGTTGTGAAAAATGGATGAGGAAAGCATTGAATTTGAAAAATAAAAATTGAAAACTAGTTTATTGGTGAATGCCCTTTATTTTTTATATTTTCTAATCCACTTTCGTTCCTCTTTTCCCATCTATTTTCTTTTTCTTTATAAAATCCTCAATCCAAGGACACTCTTGATCTTGTAATTGTCTTTAACCAATTTTCACTTGAGTCAAGTGTAGGTTGATGATAGGGTCTACACTTTTAGGAGTCCAAGGGGTATCAATTTTGTCAGCTTGAATGGTTACCATTAATTTTTCTTAATTATTATATTATTATTATAGCTGATGAGCGAAGAAGATTGTAGAAAACCAAGATTAGAATCAAACTATGGAAACTGCGATTTAGTGCAATTAAGGGTTCTCCATTGCAACCTGCTGTAGCTGTGTTTGCCACATAAGAGAATTTGGTAAGTCCCAAAACTTTCTGGATAGAATAGCGATTTTACTATAGGTAAGCACGTGTGCTGCTATTAGGATAGGTTATTTAAAACTCAAATTCTGCTATTACAGATGGAGTGGCTAAAATCACTCAATATCTGATTTCAAGGGATTGCCTTTCAAGTAAAATGATTTTAAGGAATTCAAATAAATGAGGACTTAATTTTAAGAAGAGGATGCAAGCATCACTAATACAAGACCTTATCCAACCCTTAATCATTATTTCAAGCCTTGTTGAGAACAACTACGGGACTTCGAAAAGGTTGGTCCATTTCGGTAGGTGGTTTTCAAGAAGTAAAGATCGGTTAATTGTTTATTGTAGGTTAGTATTATTAAGTTATTATTTGTCACAAAAGATTAAACTTGTAAGAAAATCGACTTTGCAATGTATATCAAGTAATCTTTAATACTCCCCTCACGGCGACCACGAGTTAAAGGTGGACTGGAGAAAGAGACAAACGGAAAAGTATACTGACACAAATAGAATAGAATGCACTCGAACAAATGTTGAACAAACATTGATAACGAGACTTGAACCCAAAACCTAAAACTAGATCTTTGATATCATTATAAGGTAACAATTATCTTAATAGTTTAAGTGGTTAGGAAATGGATGCAACAATATATATCAAACTATCTTAATTAGTTACTGAGGGGGTCAAGCAAGCTAGTCCATAGTCTTAGATTAAAGGGTTCAATCAATACAACTTTTGGTTTGTCATGCAACTAAATAATGTTGACTTGTTAATTGTGTTAATCTTCCTAAAAGAACCTCTAGGTTTTATCCAGTGACTTCTCTAGAATTTTCTTGTAAACTCTTGTGTGCCTCGTTCATTTATTTGTTTTTGGTAAGTACTCCTTTACGTTTATGTTGTGCATACAATTTGTAATATTCTGTGCATGAAGGGTCCTCGAACACATCTAATGGAACAATTTCGATCAAGGTATCAAGCTTTCTTGAAACCAATAAATTTTCATTGCTCGTTGGATTGGTATCTTTTTTTATCATCAGGAAGGTATGTCTCATTCTATCTTAATATGTATGTTTATTTATAAAAATCATATATCTCATTCTCTTATCTTAACTTTGGTCGTTTATTTGGTTAGTCCAATTGCTTGGAGTGGGGTGTCATATTCACATGCTAGTGCAATAATAAATTAATAATTCAACTTCAAAGTTGATTTATTTGAAAGGAAATACTTTTTAAGTTGTGCTAATTCTGCATTTCTCTTTTATATGATGATATAAGAACAGAATAGCTTAAGGGGATAAAGTATTTTTCTATATGGTCAGTCTATTAAATGTTTGCCGTAATAGAATGAAGCTTCATAATGTCACAAGCTGACATTACATTTGCTAATGTAATCTATGACTGATTGGCTCTTCTTAATTATACTGAACATAAAAGCTAGGCCATGTGCAAATGACATGAAAAAAATGCTCTTATAGATCTAAAATTCCAAGTCGCAAAGTTTGGTCCAACTATTTCATCTCATCTAAAGATTCAATTATAGCAGCATTAGTTTTTGAATTCCAAGTTGATTGTTTACTCAATAGTTGGAGAGATGCAATCATAATATTCTAACTTCTTTAGAAGATGTAAAGGGTTCATTTGTCTTTGTTCAAATAGGGCAGCAATGCTAGCACATAAATAAAACATCATGTGGTGTATTTAATGTTGTGGATATTGCTTCACAAATTACAAGATATTTATAGTTCTTAACATATCTTTATTTTTATGTTTTATTTTATTTTTAGTAATTGATATTGTTGTTTGAAGACTTGGTGACTTAGGGTTGGTTGGGCTAAGTGATGCTTTTAGGCGTTGAATAGTTGGCAAGACGCATAGTGAGATCCAGGGGAGTAATTTTGTAAAAAGTTTGAATTTTTTTTTGTTGCTTTATTTCCAATAATAATAATAATAATAATAAATAAATAAATAAATAAAGTAAAAAAAGTGGGGTAAAGGATATTTGGGATTTCAAACCAATTAGTTAGACTTGAGGTTTGTATAAATTGATTGTTAATAGTGTTAGCATTAAGATTTGAGAGAGTGCTAGGTGAAATTGTTTCAGATACACAAATTGCCTTTGTAGAAGGGTGTTAATCATTGAATGCGTTTTTAGTGACAAATGAGGTGGTGATTCAGGATTGAAAAGTTGTGAATTTGGGGTGATTTGAAAATTGGATATAGAAAAATATCATGATCATATCAATTAGGTTGCTTAATTTATCTTTTAAAGAGGATGGGGTTTGTATCAAAGATAGACGATGGATTTCCCGGTGTATTTCACAATGTAATTTTCAATTCTATTTAATGGCTTTTCACTTACCTTTTTCAACTCTTTTAGGAAATTGAGACGAGAGGTTCCCCTCTCATCACTTCTATTTAATTTATTCATAGAAAGAATGTTTAGTAGACTAGTTAAGAGGGTAGTTCAAGGCTTCGTTATTAATCTAATACTGGTATCAGTGGGCACGTATTATACTAGGCAAAAAAGGTAATTTAGTGTTTACTTTCTATACTAGTATTTGTATTGACCAATATTGGTTAGTATCGGTCCCTACTGTAATACTCGCCAATCTCTAACAGTAGCTACAATTTTTAAATTTTTGGTGTAGCCACTCAGTCTTTTTGCTTCTCAAGAATGACTGAAGTTCCATTTCTGTTGGCTTTGTGCATGGATGTAATTAAGAAAGAAATTCTTTGCGATAATATGCTAATGCTATATGATTATTTCTCTCTCTCTCTCTCTCTCTTTCTTTTACTCTCTTTACACAACACAACACTAGTGGATGGTATCATATGCAAGGTTTATATTATTGTTTTTCATTTTATTTATTTTTTATTTAAATTTGGTTGCAGGAGACTACCTTCCCTTGGATTTGTTTGATAACTTGCTAACCCACTTAGCTCCATTAGGCTTGCAAAAATTGCAAGAGCAATGGTGAGTTCAATAGTTGCACTCCTATTTGTTTTTGTATATGCACCCTCTCTTAATTACTGTACATGTAAAAAGAAATGAGTTTATCACTTTTTATGAGGATATAAAGTCTATTCAGGGATCTTGTGTTTAAAACTTCGCAAGATTTCTCCTTTAAGGCCACTCATATAGGCTTTGCTTATAATTGTCTGGATCATGGATCTTGTGGGGCTAGGATTACTGTTTAGGTGGGGTCCAATGTGGTCCTGCTTGGGGAGGTTACTTGTTTGAAAAAAAAAAAAAAAAAAAGATGACAACAACAAAGCCAAAAAAAAAAAAAAAAAATCCATTCATCTAAAAACCACTATTTGATTTTTTGCTTTGTACTTTTTTGAAATTTTGTGAGGAGCTTTAAATTTATTAAAATATATGTAATTTGGTTTGTTTAGGCGTTATGACTTTGCATTGCTAAGGGTTAGTTGCTAAAGTTTTATAGTTTATGCTTTATTTCTTTTAGAACCACAAAATTCATGTAGTTTTTGTAAAGAGCTGGCTTTGTTAGTCCACTAATTTATGCATTCACTAAATTTGTTGTATGCCAAATTGGAAGGGGTTTAGAATTGAACTAGATTCCTACTTATGAATTTATCACGTAGATTATAATTTAGAATTAGAATCTTGGGGTTGTTTAGTGCTACTAGGGCATTTGAGGTTGCTCGAAAGAGGAATATGTTTATGTAACTCTGGTTTGAGTTTAAGAAATGTAGAATTGGTCTGGAATTTAAATGTTTATCTTTGGCTATCTTCTGACTCTTATTGCCTGACCCAAAATCATTCAGTCATTAGCACAACCTCAGGGGCCTCATTGGTTTTTAGTTCTGATCTGCATGTATATTCCAGATTTCTGCTTACTCACTTTATCGTGCAACTTCGTGAATTGAGCAATATGGTAAACAATGTTTAAAGAGAAAGATAGTTTTGGGTGAATTATTGTATTTTCTTATCTACAAGTTTTACAAGGCACTTGGTCAGCATTTTAAATTGTTTGCTACTTGTTCATATCTTGTTCTTGGTCTCCATTACTTCCTTACCGACCATCTGCTTGGAGTATTGGCTGAAGTGTTCCATTTATTTTCTTCACTTGTTTAACCTGTTCACTTACGTACTCTCAGTTTCCTGACGTAATCAAATGATTTATACACAAATTATGAATGAGGCATCATTCAATTGTTTAAAAAAAAATGGAAGGAGTCATTGTTATGTTCTCATCTTGGGGTCAAGGAGTTATGATTTGTGCCGGTTCCTTTCGTTCATTTTCATTTTAAATCTTTTCTAATTGTTTTCTTTTTCTTTTTTCTATTTCTCTATTCTCAACTTTAGAAATATTCACTAGTTTGATTGTTCAAGCAACTTGCTTATAAGTGATGTTTTTCTCACTTTTTTTTTTTTTTAAAAAGATAAGTAAATTTTTATTAAAAGAAAATAGCTCTATACAAGCATTAATTGGATGCTAATACATGACACCAATAGGAACAAAACATCTAAACAGACAGGAAACCAACCAAACCACTCATCTCATCTGATCAAAGAAATTCAAGAAAGAAGATAGGTTTATGTCCCTTCCATCCCTTACCCAATCATATAGACATGCAAGAAAGTAGCTTTTAATCCTGTAAGATGGTCTGCTCTCATTTTCAAAAATCCTTCTATTCCTCTCCTTCCAAGTCAGCCAGAACACACAAAATGGAATCACATTCCAAATGGATTTTTTATTCCCCCAAGAGGTTGCCCCCACCATGCCAGTAAAAAATCACTCAAACTCCTTGGGAAGCACGTCTGCACATTAAAGCAAGAAGAAATCAAACTCCACATCTCAGCTGTCCATGGGTAGTGCAGTAACATATGTGAAATAGACTCCTCCTGATTGAAGCATAATGTGCAGTGGTTAACTATGGAATAACCTCTAAGTTTGAGGTTGTCCATAGTTAGAATATTCCCCCTAGCTAGACACCAAGAGAAGAAAAGCACCCGAGGAGGGGTAGCAGTCTTCCAAAGCTTCGTCCAAGGAAATGCATCGCTTATGTGTCCTTGCAATGATGAATAATAGGATCTGACAATAAAGAGCTTCTCCTTTGATCCATTCCAAGCCATGGAGTCCTCAAAGTCCTCCAAATAGACATCATTTAGGAGCTCAATAAGAGACAAGTAAGCATCCATTTCCCAATCATTCATGTTCCTGCGAAGAGTGACTACCCAGGTGCGACTATTACTCATTCCAATGCAATAATCTCTGATAAAAGCATCTTTGTTAACAGCTAAGCCATAGATCTCTGAGAAAAGGTCAGCTAGACAGCCAACATTCATCCAATTGTGTCTCCAAAATAGAATCCTATCCCCTTTACCCAGCTTCCACAAAATATAGCTACCAAAATTCCTCCAGTTCTTCCTAATTTCTCTCCAGATACTTGCGCCAACAGAGTTTGAACAAGGGGGTGTAATCCAGCCACCCAACTCCTCACCATACTTAATGGAAATAACTTTCTTCCAAAGTCTGCCATTATCCTTATGAAATCTCCATAGCCACTTACCCAATAAAGCTTCATTTTGCAGCTGCAATTGTCTGATACCGATGCCTCCTGACCCAATTGGGGAACAGACTGATTTCCAATTAACCAAGCTGTGTTTGAAAACTCCATCACCTTTGCCCCAAAGAAAATTCCTTTGCAATCTCTCAAGCTCTTTAATAACAGAAGCAGGAGCTTTAAACAGGGAAAGAAAGTAGGTTGGGAGACTGGAAAGTACACTCTTAATCAGTGTGGTTCTCGCCCCAGTTGAGAGATATTTAGCCTTCCAAACAGCAAGTCTATTCCTGCTTCTTTCCAGTACTAGTTCCCAGACCCTTTTAGATTTGAGATGAGTTCCCAATGGCAGGCCTAAGTAAGTAGTTGGGAATGAGCCTGATTTGCAACCCAGAATGTCTGCCAATTCCCGAAGAGAAGATGGATCACCAACCGAAAACGCCTCCGATTTTCTCAAATTAATTCGCAATCCAGTGGCTGCCTCGAAGCCCAGTAGAGTGCATCTCAGATGTCCCAATTGTAGTTTATCAGCCCCACAGAACACCATGGAATCATCAGCGAAGAGGAGATGAGAAATGCTTATTGAGTCCCTGCATCGATTCCTAACTGAAAAGCCTTCTAACAAACCAGCCTCCTCCATATTTTTTAGCATTTTGCTAAAGACTTCCATGACTATAATGAATAAAAATGGGGAAAGAGGGTCACCTTGCCTTAACCCTCTTGACGAAGCGAAGAAACCAACTGGAGATCCATTGATCAAGATGGAGAACCGAACCGTAGAGATACACCAGTAAATCCACTGACACCACCTATTTCCAAAACCCATTCTTCTCATCAAGTAAATCAAACAATTCCAATTAACATGGTCAGAAGCTTTCTCAATATCCAATTTACAAACAATCCTATATTCCTTTCTTTTTGCCTTTGAGCCAATGACTTCATTCGCAACAAGGACAGCATCGAGGATTTGCCTACCACCCACAAAGGCATTTTGAGAGATGGAGATGATTGGGTCCAACACTTTTCGCAATCTGGTAGCAAGAACTTTTGCGATTAACTTATAGACAGCTCCAACCAAACTTATTGGTCTGAAATCTCTAATATCTATTGCACCAGCCTACTTTGGAATCAAGGCAATAAATGTGGAATTCAAGCTTCTTACAAATCTGCAACTTTGATGAAATTCTGCAAAAACCAGTAGTATGTCTTCCTTGAAAATGCTCCAGCATTTTTGAAAAAGAGCTAAAGTCCAACCATATGGACCTGGAGCTTTATCCCCACTTAAATCCATGAGAGCAGTAAAAATCTCAGATTCCGAAAAGGGTTGTTCTATTCCTTCAGCTTCCTCAAGTCTAATGTGGGAGAAATTCAATTCATCGACCTTAGGTCTCCATTATTCCTGTTCCATGAAGAGCTGCTCCTAAAAATTCAGTATTCCTTGCTTAATGAGCTCATGATCTTCAGTAATAAGGCCATTCACTCTTAGCCTTTCAATCCAATTCTTCCTTTTGTTTGCTGAGGCTATTTTGTGAAAAAATTTTGTGTTTTTGTCCCCCTCCTTCAGCCACTTGATTCTTGATTTTTGCCTCCAACTGATTTCTTTCATTTTAGTCAATTTGTTTCAGCTCGTTGATCTTATCTTCTCTGCTGCTCTTCTCCATATCAGTGACTCTTCTGATATCATCCAGCAAATCTAACTTTTGTACTTCCTTCTCAAGCTCCAGCTTTTGAATTTCAACCCTGCCAAAGACCTCTAAATTCCATCTTTTCAAATCATTTTTTAGACATTTAAGTTTTTTTGATAGCACATAACTGGCACTTCCACTAAATTTGTAGCTCTGCCACCAAGAAGCAATCAAGTCTGGAAAACCATCTGCTTGTAGCCACATGTTTTCAAATCTAAAGGGTTTGGGCCCACATCTAAATCCCCTTCCATCCAGCATCAAAGGGAAATGATCGGAGATTAAACGAGGTATAGCTTTTTGGATAACCTCAGGAAAGTGATCCTCCCATTCGCTTGACACTAGAAACTTGTCAATTCTAGACTTACTCTTGCAGTTGCTCCAAGTGAATCTGCTGCTATTCAGTGGCAGATTGAGGCATGCTAAGTCATTAATAAATTATGAGAAAATCTTCATCTGCTTTGAGCTTCGTTTGCAGTTCCATTTTTCCTCCACTGTTTTAACCATATTAAAGTCACCACTCATACACCAGGGATATTGCCAGCGGTTGACAGCAGCCCCAACTTATCCAGGAAATTCTGATTTCTAGTTGCTGTCAACAGGACTATAGACTCCAGTGAAAGACCAAGTAAAATTATCCTCTATATGGTTGAATAAGTAGGAAATTGAGAACACCCCAACTTCAGATTCAGCCATGGTTAAAATTCTACTGTCCCACATCACCAAAACACCGCCGGAAGCTCCTATAGCATCAATAGCAATCCATTTATATCAAGCTCCCCCCCATAGAGATCTGATGATGTTTTCATCCATCATTCCAATCTTAGTTTCTTGTAAACAAACTAAATCTGGTTTCCATTTTCTGAGTGAATTCTTTATTAGCATTCTTTTTGTTGGACCACAACAACCTCTAACATTCCAGCTTATGATTCTCGGCTTCATTCAAAACATATAGGTAAGTATTCTCCAGAATTCCTGCCCCCTTTAATCTGGCTCTGCCCTTTCTTGTCATATGAGATTGAGCATTCCAAGTTCTTAAGCTCCCTGGAACCCCTTCTAGAATACACTGCTGGTTTCTTACCTTCTTTAAAGTATTTCCCCTCTTCTCTTCAATGGACATTAGGAGATCCATAATCCTTTCTTCAAACCTTCACTTGTAATCCCAAGAATTTTCTTGAAGGATTTCATACGGTTGATAACCCATTTGGAAATTTGCTTCTGATTAGAACCAGAATCTCCCAGCAGCAGAGGTTCATTAATCCAATACCATTCATCAGGATTATAAGAGGCCAGAGGTAAGCAATCAATGGCTTTAACTTCCTCTCTTTCCTGGCCTTTCAAAACGTCTTGGTAGATTTCAAGCAATGATTCTGATTTCGTGCCAAAACTGCATTCAGAAGCTGAGTCTAGTCCAAAACCATCATCTGACTCATTGATCAACTGTCTCCACTCGAAATATCTTCCAACATCTGATCCATCTTGAAGACATCTTTATTAACTGCAGGTTTGTAAGGGTCATCCCCCTAAAGTCTGAATAAACCTTAAATTCCTCGTCCTTTTCCAGCATTGGATAATTTGTACTTTTGTCGGCTGAGACTTTATGAGCCTGATTCTTATTAATTACCACATATGTTGAATCATTTAATGTATTTAAGGCATCAAATCTATTATATGCCTACAGATTCTCATTAGAGGACTTTGAATTTGAATTTGTAATGCCTCCATTCATTGCATTTTTCCTATTCACCTTAATCCCATCGAACCTTCCCACTTTCAAGGCTGCTGCAATTGCTGCTTCTTTTCAGATTCTGAGGCCCATTAAAGTATCTGACTCTTTGTCTTCCTATGGCAGAAGCCAGTAGGCCGAGAGAGTGGCTGTATCACACGCCGCCTCCTCTCAGGTAGTCGGCTGCCAGTCGGGAGGCTTCTCATGATTCGAAGTCCAGTCAACCCAGGGTCTTCGATCAACCCAAATGGGGCAGTCGTACAGGGATTTTCCAACTCTGATTTTAACTGAGGCTAGAACATTTCTTCCTTGTCCCTTAATCCTCAAATTAACCCACATCAAATGAGTTTGATTTAAAGTTTCCTCTGCAATTTCAAGATAACCTCCGCAGTATTCTCCTATGCTTTCAAAGATGCCTTTATCCCATAGGAACACTGGCAGGCCTAATACTCGAATCTAGGTTGAATTCTGACTCCAGCCTCTTCGATTGCAGCAACTCCAGCTATGCCATCTATCCAAGAATAGTGGCCTTCCGTTTAATGAAAACTTACCAATTTTTCCTTCCGCCAGCTCTCTAGAAGGAAAAATGAACAGGATGAGTGAGAATCGAACTCTTTGATTTCCACCCCACCAGGAATTCTCCAGTTTCTGTCTACCCACCTTTTCACAGCTGCAAGGTCCTTATTATCTTGTATTAAGCCACTCATACTGCCTACTAAGCATCTAGACATTTGAAAGCTTCTCTCCACAGCATCCTCAAAGTTAACTACCACAGATTTCTCTTTTCCTCCAATACATGAGCTTCTTAAACCAGATAGACTCCATTTTGGAAGACTTGCTGCTTGCAGATATGTTTTCTGTGATTGAACAGTTGCTGCTTTCCTCCTGTGCCAGTCTTGTGGTGGCAGCACGTCCTCCCTTGACAGAGGGAGGTTCCTCTGATAGTTGGAATGCTTGATTGGCTCTAAATCTTTCCTGTTCAGGGTGAAGGTAGACAATATTTCAGCAAAGAACAACCAGCCTTGCCCAGCGGCAATCTCTGGTATGCACATCAGTCTTTTACCATAAGGGGCAAACAGTACTTTTGAAGGGATATTTGAAATTCGCACAAGAAATTCAATTTACGTATCTTATATTGCAAAATCTTCTAATGGGTACTTTTCTACTTTGAAACTTTGCTGATTCAAAATCTTTGTATTTGAGTTAATTCTTTTTCACTTTCTCTGTCTCCTTACTAATGTTTGGTCATTCTTATGGATAACTTCAAAACTAGTAAAATGAAATTATGTAAAATTGTTTTAATAATTTAACTTAAGTCCTCTTTCTGTAGGCCATTTAAGAATAGGTATGTTGGTGAATTTGGATATGATTGATCTAGAAATCAAAGAAAACACAAAAAGGTTTGAAATAACATGGTGTATTCAATCAAAAAGCGTACATTCAATGAGTCAAATTATAAGACAAGTGATTAAACATAGAAAAAAACAATTCTTAGTATGCAATTAGTGTTTTTGTAAATATTCAAACTTTGAGATAGTGTGGGAAACGTTATATGAGTCATGTTGGCCTGGCTTGGTAATGTGGTAAATTATTTTTTAAAACGAGATGTAGAAGAATATAAACTGATAAATGACTGGTATTAGGTATACTGGGAAGCACAATTATAGGAGTATGTTAATTTGATTTGATTGAATTATTAGAAAATTTTATTACCATTCACTATATTAGCTCATTGCACTTTTACTATATTGACCCGAAAAAACAGTTACCTCAACAAAGTAGCAGAAATGGCTTTGCTCTCATCTTTTCATGGTTATATTGCTGAAGTAAGAATTCCAGGTAACACAGTGATTGCTATAGTATAATATTTGTTTTCAATTCATTGGCCTTGGCCAACTGTTTTAATTTGCCATGCTCAAGTGCACACATTGTAGATACTTCTGAAACTATGAGCGGGAAATTATTTTTAACCAAAGAGAAACTTACCACTTTCTTCTCTCTTTCTAAGGATACTTAAGTAACTTTTCACAAAAGAAAGCTGATTTTTTTTTCTTATTTGGAAAATACAGTTTACATAAATAGTTAATTTTAGAAATTTTTTCATTTGTGTATGCACCATACTAAAACCAATTGGTTATGAGGGGTATGTGAGTTTTACTAGATGCAATTACTCAGAGTTGTCTAATCATTGCCAAGAGTTTGGTTTATATGGGAGGTAATAACATATCATTCTAGTTTTGTAAAATTTGAGTTTCAACCTATTGAAATCTATATAATTTATAGCTAGTCTTGTTAACTTAGTTGAATGACATTTGCATGTCGCCATTTACCTTTGATATCCTCCAACTTTTGTTGACCTGGAGACGTATTTAAATCTTAATCTTTTTGAATTTATGCATTAATGTTTCTTGAAGGTGAAATAGGTAAAATGATGGTTTTTAGCTTAGTCAATCTCAATCAATCTTCACATTGTTTTAGCTCTTAAGCAAAATGTTTAGCTTGACATCCTAGCGAGTCGTGTTACAAATAATCGGCATCATATGTATTCATATGCAAAGCTAGTTGTTTTCTTTTATATATCATGTGCTTGCAACACTTGTTTATTATTTTCCTAGTACTATGTGTAGGAAGATCCACAAGTAGATATTTTAGTTTACCTGTTTCAATTTAGTGTGTTATATTTTATTTCAGTCGTATCTTTGTTTCTATTTTTCTTTCTTCTTCCTCGTATGGTTGTTTTTCCCCTCTTCGTTTTGTTTCTCTTCCTTTTTATTACTATGGGAAAGTTTGTGTCTAACCATAGAGTATAATAATATGTTGGTAGATTTATCTCGTTCTTTTTACTTCTTATGCTTGAATTTGCTAGTATCCTCGTTCAAGGGTCTTGATTCGACTGTCCTTTTGTTCCTTGCCTTGTCTAAAATGCTAAACCCTATTGAGTATATTCTGATCATTATACTCTAAGATACCTTCAATGCCTATAACTACTACCATCATCATGAATGCTCAATATGCATAGATTACCATTGAATTTGGAGCAATTTTTTGCATAAGTTTTCTGGAGTTGTCCTCTAAAGTATGTTTTAGTACGTAACTAAAATGTTTTATCTGTTTCTTTTTGTCCTAGAGAAGCTATACTTCAAATTATGACTGGATATGCGCCTTGCCAGTTTTATTTGGTTTTGCTCTTACCAATCCAGGTATTGTCCCTTCAAGTCGATCGTGAGGTAAAATATGTTAAAATATGTGCGCAGTGAGGGAATTTGCTCCAGAAGCAGAAATCCACGATCAGAGTCTGTCCTTCACTTTACCAAATGTAATTTGTAGGTAAGTAGGTAATGAATGACTCACTCTAGTATTTTTAGCTAAGAAAACATAATATTGACAATAACCTAAATGAGAATTGGAGATGAAATGTAGAGAGATGGGCATATTCTCAGGTATAAATGTTGAAATGAAATCTTATCTGCTAGAAAGCCCATTGAATTGTATTCAAATCCATGCCAATTAGAATCTCTCTCTATTTCTCTCTCTCTTTTTTTTTTTATTAGAATGCCAACTAGAATCTTGGGTTACTGATTTTTCTAGTTTTTCTTTTCTATTTCATTCTCTCCCCATCAGTAATTTATGACACAAAGGGATGGGAAGGTAACAATGTAGAACCCTCCAAACAAAAACAACCAACCAATAGATGTTTGTGGATAGTGAAATGTGAATAAATCTTTTAGACTGGTTTGAAAAACAATGCTATATTTAGGGGTTGTTCTTAAACTTTTGAGATCAAATCACTGAATGGACAAAATGGTTTCAGTGCATGAAAGGAATTTTTGGCATCTTTCTTGACATTTACGGCATGTATTTTATTGTTGTCTATGTATGACTAAAGGAAAAAAAAATAGCTTCCCATAATTTCTTAAAAATTATTGGTGGTGGTGTGCATATCTTTGAAGTTGATTATTGATCTAATCTATACATTATTTAATGTGGAAAAGCCTGTCACAATGGAGCAAGCTTGCAGTGGTTGAAAATGGGTAATCCATTTTTTCTTTGTTAGCCATTGGAATTGTATGTCTTTTTTTTTTAAAGAATTAAGTTGTTCAAATGGTTATTGCCACAATTTTTTGGTAAAATTGGAAAAGCTATTAGAGTCTCAAAATGTGATTAACTGATTTCTTATATGCCAAAGAACCTTTTTTTTTTCTTTCTTTTCTTTTTTTTTTTTCAAGATAGAAGACAACTAAATAACTTTGAAGAGGTTAAGGTGAATTGGTGCTATCTAATATGACTATTAGCACATCGGTAAAATTGCTCATTTTACAAGTTAAGAGTTTGTGAGACCGATACTTTGAAACATTCTCTAGTTATTGTTGTTAAGACTACTAGATTGCCCCTCTCTAGATCTTGCATAAGGAGGAGTTTCATGCACAATGCTACCATTTTTATGCATTTTCAAGCTTCCTTGAGAGCAATAAGTTTTCAAGTGCCCGTTGGGCTGGCATCTTTTTTATCATCAGGAAGGTATGTCTTCTTCTCTCTTAATATGTATGTTTATTTATAAAAAAAATGTATACCTACTCCTTTCACTTTTGGTTCCAGTTTCTCTCAACTTTGCTCATTTATTTGGTAAGTCCAATTGCTTAGAGTTGGGTGTTGCAATAATAAATCATTGATTCAACTTTAAGTTGATTTCCTTAGGAGGAAGTACTCTTTCAAATTGGGCTAATTCTACATTTCTCTTTTATATGAGAATACAAGAACAAAATAGCATAGGAGGATATGATATTGCTTTAATTCCAAAACAACAAAAACAACAACAATAATAATAAATAAATAAACAGAGCCAAAAAAAAAAAAAAAAAGGAGGGGTAGAGGATATCTAGGGCTTCAAACCAATTAGTTAGATTAGGGGTTTATATAAATTGATTGTCAACAGTTAGCATTGAGATTTGAAAGATTGCTAGGTAAAATTGTTTAAGATACATAAATTGCCCTGTGGAGGAGTTTTAATTATTGAATGTGTTTTTAGTGATAAATGAGGCGGTGATTCAAGATTGAGAAGTTATGAGCTTGGGGTTACTGTAAAGTGATATCGAAAAATAGTATGATCATATTAATTAGGGTTTCTTAATTTATCTTTTGGAGAGGGTGTTGTTTGTATTGAAAGATGTGATGGATTTTTTGGTGTATTTCCACCGTGAAATTCTTAGATCTAGTTAATACTTTTCACTTTGGTTTTTGCAACTCTTCTAGGAAATTGAGATGAAGGGATCCTCTCTGATCACTTCTATTTATTTTATTCACGAAAATATTCAGTAGATTAGTTAAGAGGGTAGTTTAGGGCTCAGTTATTAATCTCGTACCGTATTAGCAGGTACGTACTATACCGAGCAAAAAATGGTAATTTATTTTTTGCATTCTATATCAGTATTTGTATCAACTAGTGTTGGTCAATATCGGTCCCAACTACAATCCTGGTCAGTCTCTAATGTTAACAGTAACTTTTAAATTTTCAGTGCAGCTAGTCAGTCTATTTGTTTCTCAAGAATGGCTAAAGTTCAGGTTGCTCGCTTTGTGCATTGATGCAATTAAGAAAGAAATTCTTTGTGGTAAGATGCTAATGCTATATGACTATTCCTCTCTCTCTCTCTCTCTCTGTGTGTGTGTGCGCCTATCTCCCTATCTTTATACAACACAACACTAGTGGATGGTGCCATGTGCAAGGGGCTTATATTGTTATTTTTTATTTTTATTTTTTATTTAAATCTAATTGTAGGAGACGACCTTCCTTTGGCTTTTGTTTGCTAACTTGTCGACCCACTTACCTCCATTGGGCCTACAAAAATTGCAAGAGTAAATGTGAGTTCAATGGTTGCACTACTATTTGTCTATGTATGTGCATCCCCTCTTAGTTACTATGCATGTAAAGAGAAATGAGGTTATCACTTTTTATGAAAATATAAAGTCCATTCCGAGATATTTTGCGTTCGGAACTCTGCAAAGTTCCTCTTCTAAGGCCACCCATATGGGCTTTGCTTGTACCTACCTAGATCGTGGATCTTGTGGGGCTAGGATTTATTCTCTAGGTGGGTTCAATGTGGTCCTGCTTGGAGAGGTTCCATGTTATAAAAAAATAATTATAATAAATAAATTAATAAATAAAACAGCAAAACAAAAAAAAGTCCATTCATCTCTACATCTATGGTTCCTTGTGAAAACCGTTATATGATTTTTAGCTTTAGTTTTTTGGTATTTTGAGAGGAGCTTTAAATTTGTTGGAATATATATGCAATTTGATTTGTTTAGGTGTTATAACTTTGCACTGTTGAGGGTTAGTTGCTAAAGTTTTATGGTTTATGATTTATTTATTTTTTAAGAACCATAAAATTCATAGTCTTTGTAAAGAGGTGGCTTTGTTGGACCACTGATGCATTCACTAAATTTGTTGTATGCAAAATTAGAAGGCGTCTAGAATTGAAGTAGATTACTATTTATGAATTTATTATGTGGATCATAATTTAGAATTAGAACTTTGGGGTTGCTTAGTAGTGCTAGGGCATCTAAGGTTATTTGAAAGAGGAATATGTTTGTGTAACTCTGGTTTGAGTTTGAGAAATATAGAATTAGTCTGAAATTTAAATATTTTCTCTAGCTATCTTCTGAGTCATCAGCACAACCTTGGGGACCTCATTGGTTTTAGTTTTAATCTTAAGTGTATATTCGTGATTTTCTGCTCACACACTTTATCGTGATTATGTACTTGGTCACTTCCATTTCATGAACTGAGCAATATGGTGAAAGATGAAAAGGAACATTCTGCCTATAGAAAAATGTTTGAAAAGAAAGAAAGCTTTGGGTGAATTGTTGCATTTTTGCTAAAGATTGATGTTGATTTAATCAATGCTTTCTAGTGTTCCAATATATTATCTATTGATATTTTCATTACCAGTGAGTGTAGCAAAAAGAATTGAAAAAATGATGAGTGATTTTCATTAGGAAGGGAGTGGAGAGAGAAGAAAGGATCATCTTGTGAATTGGAGATCGTTTCTCGTCCTAAAATCAAAATATATAATAGCAAGAAGTTTTGCCTTTCTTGAGGGTGGCTATCAAGATGTCCTTTAGAACCAATTTCCCTTTGGCACATTGTTGTTAAGAATAAATATAGTCTTCACAATAATAGAGACTTTGCAAATTGTGGTCAAAGGTAGTAAAGGTGCTCATTGAAAAAATATTTATCAATTGCAACTCTTCTTCTTGGGGCATATCACTTATCATATGGGTGATGGGGGAAACTTTGATTATTGAAAGGTCATTGGATTGGGGATTCTACTTTGAAGACAATTTTCCTTGTTTACTTTGTTTGAGCAAAAATCATAACTGCTTTATTGCCTCTTTTGTTTCAAATTGGTCATATCCATGGGTGGGGTTTTCAAATTTTCAAAAATCTAAATAAGCTAGAAACAGAAGAATATGTAGCTTTTTAGAACCTCCTTATCTCTTTAAACTTCAATTCGAGTGACAACAAGAGTTGGAGTCCAACGTTAATGGGTAATTTTACATCCAAATCTTTCTTTGATCTTTTAATAGATTACACAAATCTGACCTCTTTCCGTCCTTTCAGAGTATTTTGGATAGTGAAGAACTCCTTAAAGTCAAAGTATTTTGTTGGAACTTGGCTCTTAAAAAATTCAATACCTATGATACTCTTCAAAAGAACAAACCTCATTCAGCATTATTTCCATAATAATGCATTCTCTATAAAAGGGATTCTGAATCTTTGGATCATTTATTTTTACATTGTCATGTGGCTCTAGCATTATGGGATAAGTTATATTTCAGCTTTAATATGCCTTGGGTTGTCCCTCTATCTTTTGTGTTGATATGTTGATAATAGAGGTAGGGGATGTGGCAAAAGCAAAAGAGGAGAGATATTGTGAAGAGTAGCAGTGATGGCTCTGCTATGGGCTTTTTGGAAAGAAAGGAACTTGAAGATTATTTGAAGACCAAAGTGAAGATAGCAATGGAATGTGGGAAAGGATGTGGTTCTATATCTTCTTTTGGTTATATTTTATTCCATAATTTGAGTTTATTTATTAGTAGTTTCTCGTTGGAATTGGTTTGCATTAGTGCACAGTCCCATTTGTAGCTCTTTCCTTTGGGGGATATCTCATCCTTCTTTTCCTATGTTCTTCAATTTATTTTCATTAATAAAATTTTATTATGCTGCTGATCGAAAAATTAAATAAAATGGTTGAATTTTTGTCTAGCATAGATTTGATTTGATAGTGAGTTTAACATGATGCCTTCTATGTAGCATTAGCAAAAGCCCAACAAATGTTGCTTGATCCACAAGAATGAGGATATATTCCTAACCAAGTCAATGCTGCAAAAGGTTTGTGCTAAATGCCGATATGTTTGTGTTACAACTGAATCTTATTTAATAAATTTTTAATTTAATTGTCCTTTACTATCTAGATGCACATGCACCTACAGATGAATTAGGAATGGTTGGCAACTTCTGCACTCTAGTTTTCATGTTGTTCCAGTTCCTTTAGTCTTGATTTAGTTTTCCTTATTTGTTTGATGGATTTTGGAACCTTTACACTTTTTATGTATATACATTTCCTGTTTTTCCTCTTTATCCTATGAGGCTCCTTCTCGGTGCTGTTGTTTTAGAGAAATAATTTTGAAATGTTTGTTGCTACAGTAATTTCTGCACTAATTTGATGATCTTTCTTCACAATATAAAACTAAGTTATGGCTGATTACACTTGAAAAAATGGCAAAACAGGAAGGTACTATACATATTTGTTGTTCCCTTCTCAATTCTTACCATTATTTTTCATGTTTCTTTCATCTCGGACTATAAGATCTAATTTTATTTTATTTTATTTTTTTTGGTTAAATATGAATTGCAGAAGAACTTAGAGCAAAGAGGAAGATACAGCTTAAGGAAGATACTGCTTCTTAGATAAAATCATTAGTTGATGAGGTAAAGTCAGGTTGCACTAGCATCTACATACTTTTTTCCTCTCTTCTTTGGCATATATGTTCTTTACTAAGCCAGCTTTGATGTATGCTTTCTGTACTTTTGTTTTTGTATACTCTATGTTTAATCGGATTTCTAGATTTATGCTTTTTAGTATGAATCTTGCTGCATGTTGGCAATACTTCATTTATGTGTCGTTAATGTTTAACAAGATTTCTAGGTTGCAATCTTATCATCAATTAGTATGCTGCTATTGATTTTCTTTGTAGGCAAGGCAATAATTTATTGTAAATCAAGGAAAAGTTAACAATTGACATGCTTCTTTTTGGAGTTGGATCAAGGCTTCGTTGAAACAACAAACTTTATATTATTTCTTCCAATGTTAAATGGACTTGGGAGCTTGAATCCAATTTGAGCATCTGTTCTCGTGTAACTCTTAGTTTACTTGAAGAGGCTTAGTTTGTTAGAAGGGAATGGAATGGCATTGGGACAAGAATGGAATAAAATGCCTATTCCATTCCTATGTTGGCATATTGACATGAAAAACATGGGAATGGAAGCATTCCCATTCCTATAGTTTGGTTACATATTTTAAATATAGTGCAATGGAATAAGATGCAATAAAAAAATTACTAACATCAATTTCTTAAGAGTCACTAAAAAATACAGTGTCTAATAATAAGCAACAAGGCAAAGAAGTATAATATATATCCAACTGATATACTTCACTCTCTTGCACAATTAGTAGGCCTGAAGGGTGCAAAACCCAAAATTTTTTAGATTTCTAATCCAATAGTTTTCAGGTTTTTCAATCTAAATAGCCTAAAATCCCACATAACCCTCAACTGCATAATGATACTAGAAAAGTAGCTTGATCAATCAAGTCACAAAAATGATTTATATATGAACTAAAATCACAACAGGTTCAGGTAATAGGAACATTATATCTCAAAATCTCAATCAATTTACAACCAAGTATATGGAATTACAAGGCAAAGTTTTTTCTGGGGGGTGGGGATAGAGAGTACTTGCGCAATGTTGATCAGGAGCCAATGGAACTTGGGCGCAAGCCAACTTATTTCTTGAGCCGAATGGTAATGGATTTGTGAAGAGTCTTCATCTTGAGGGTCTTACTGACATTTTTTAATAGTTTTCCCTAGTATAGGTTGTCAAAAGTATTAATTTAATAAGTCCAAAGTTGAAACTATAAGGAATGGGGTTTCAAACTAGTTTTTGATAAATTGATTGTTAATAGTGTCAGCATTGAGATTCGAAAGATTACTAGGTGAAATTGTTTCAAATACATAAATTGCCTTTGTGGATGGGTGTTAAATATTGCCTATTTATGAATTTATCACATAGATCATAATTTAGAATTAGAACCTTGGAGTTGCTTAGTAGTGCTAGGGCATATTAGGTTACCTGAAAGAGTATTTATGTAACTCTGGTTTGAGTTTGAGAAACATAGAATTGGTCTGGAATTTAAATGTTTATCTCTAGCTATCTTTTGTCTACGTTGCATGACCTAAAATCATTAAGTCATTAGCACAACCTCAATGACCTCATTGGTTTTAGTCTTCATCTGAATGTGTATTCCTAATTTTCTTTGCTTGCATACTTTATTGTGGATTATGTACTTGATCACTTCTGCTTTGTGAACTGAGCGGTATGGTGAAAGATGAAAAGGACCATTCTGCCTACTGGAAAATGTTCAAGGAGAATAGTTTTGGGTTAATTATTATATTTGCTTATATACAATTCTTATAAGGCACCTGATTAGTATTTTAAATATCGTACTACGTGTTCACATCTTGTGTTAGGTCTCTATTACTTCCCTATTGACCATGTGCTTGGAATATTGATCAAAGTGTTCCATTTATGTGCTTGGAATTTTTTTTATTCATTGATACACAAATACAATAGGCCAACCTATATGTATAGGCTGCATAAACAAAATAAATGGAAATAATTACAGCTAGCATACCATAAATAAGGAAATAACAATTACCTTAAATAAGGAAAAGATAAAATTGACATTTAATTAATAAATTCCTATAAAGTAGGGATTTAAATTTCCTCTATGTTTCTACACATTGCAAATTACAAGATTGTTTATTTATAACTCTTAATATGGCTCTGTTTGGAGTAAAACAAAATAAAATAAAATCTTACAAATCTCTACAAACACGAATTATGAGACAGTAAAATTTAAATTCTTCACTCACTACACGAATTACGAGACATTTACTTTTACAATTTTATTTTATTTTATACACTTTTATACAACTCCAAACACACCCTATATCTTTATTTTTGTGTTTTATTTTATTTTTTTATAATTTATACTGTCGTTTAAAGACTTGGTGATTTAGGGTTGGTTGGACTGTGTGATACTTTTAGGGGTTGAATAGTTGTCGGGATATATTGAGATCTAGAAGAGTAATTTCGTAAGAACTTTAAATGCTTTATTTTATTGCTTTACTTCCAAAATAATAATAATAATAATAATAATAATAATAATAATAAAAATAAACAAAATAAAAAAGGGGGTAAAAATTGATTGTTAGCAATGTTAGCATTAAGATTTGAAAGAGTGCTATGTGAAATTATCTCAGATACATAAATTGCCATTGTGGTGGGGTATTAATTATTGAATGCATTTTTAGTGACAAGTGAGGTGCCGATTCAAGATTGAAAAGTTATGAACTTGGGGTGATTTGTAAAATTGGATATAGGAAAAATATTATGATTAAATCAATTAGGTTGCTTAATTTATCTTTGGGAGATGACTGTGGTTTGTATCAAAACATAGACGATGAATTGTTTGGCACATTTCCACAGTGAAATTCTCAGTTCTAGTTCATAGCTTTTCACTTTGGTTTTTCAATGCTTCTAGGAAATTGAGACTGGAGGATCCTCTCTGAGCAACTCTACATATTTTATCTATGGAAATGTTTAGTAGATTAGTTGAGGGTAGTTCAGAGCTAAGTTATTAATCTCATACCGTATCAGCGGGTACGTACTATACCACGCAAAAGATGTAATTTAGTGTTTGTGTTATATACCTGTATTGTGTCGATCAATATTGGTCAGTATCGGTCCCTGCTACAATACTGGCCAATCTCTAATGTTGACACTAATTTTTAAACTTTTTGGTGCCGCTGCTCATTTTTTTTGTTTCTCCAAAATGGCGGAAGTTCTGTATCTATTCGCTTTGTGCATGGATGCAATTAAGAAAGAAATTTTTTATGGTAATATGCCAATGCTATATGACTATTCATCCCCCTCTCTCTCTCTTTCTCTCTCTTTATGCAACACAGCACTAGTAGATGGTGTCATATGCAAGGGAGCTTATATTATTATTTTTCATTTATTTATTTTTTATTTTAATTTGGTTGCAAGAGGTGACCTTCCTTTGGATTTGTTTGATAACTTGTTGGCCCGCTTACCTCTAGGCTAAAAAAATTACAAGAGCCAATGTGAGTTAAATAGTTGCACCCCTATTTATTTTTGTATATGTATCCCCTCTTAATTACCTTACCTACAAAAAAAAAAAAAAAGAGAGGTTATCACTTTTTACGAAGATATAAAGTCCATTCGAAGATCTTGTGTTTCAGAACTCTGCAAAGTTTCTCCCTTAAGGCCATCCACATTGGCTTTGCTTGTACTTGCCAGGATCGTGGATCTTGTGGGGCTAGGATTTACTCTCTATCCAAAATTACCGGTGTTCTCACTTAATATCACTTGTGTGTGTCACCAAGTCCATTGAGCGAGTTCTTAGAGCATTCTTATGGAAGGGAACTTCTCTTCAGTTAAGATGTGCTAGGGTTACGTGGGATATTGTCACTAGGCCTAAAAGCAAGGGGGGTTTGGGTATTAAGAAGTTAAGTGATTGGAACTATGCTTCTATGGTTAAACTTGTATAGAAGATTTGCATGCCTTCTACATATTCCTTGTGGGTAGCCTGGGTTAAGGTTAATTTGTTACATAAAAATCATTTCTGGGTTGCAAAAGTACCTTGGAACTGTACTTGGCCTTGGAGGAAGCTACTCAAGATTCAGGATCGTGTCAAACCTTTTATTTCCTTCGTCATTGGTAATGGTGTGGATACATCCTTATGGTTTGATGCTTGGTTACCTAGAGGCCCTATTTGTCATTCTTCTAATGCCAGGGGAATCTATCACTCTAGGTTGCCTAAGGATGCATCTATCAGCTCTATCATCTATAATAACCAATGGAGATGGCCTCTTGCTAATTCTTATGAACTTATAGAGCTTAAGGAAGGGACTATAAAAACTGTTATTTGAGTGATAAAGTGAAATCAAACAGGAGATGTAAATTTTTTTCTATGTAAAAGAAGCTTGGGATCTCATACAAGAACATCATCCACCAGTGCATTGGGCTAGAATTGTATAGTTTGAACATCATATTCCAAGCATGCTTTTGTCTTATGGCTTGCTGTCAAGTAGAAGATGCTTGCACAATAAAGACTGCTTCATTATGGTCTTATCCAACATATTAGTTGTCTTTTGTTGTGGCTTATTGGAAAATCATGATCATTTGTTCTTTGGCTGCAGCTTTATGTTGAGAATTTGCATAGTATTATGATGAAATGTGGTGTTTAGGATAATTCTTCTTCTTGTGAAGAGGTTGAAACATTTACTGCTAATCGCTTCAAAGGTGACTTCATGCTTTCTCTAATTGGGAAACTTTGTTTGGGAGCCTCTGTTTATGTGATTTGGAGAGAGAAAGGAACTCAAGAATGTATGAGAACACTTACATGGATGTAGTTACATTGACTAATATGATCTTCAACTTAGTTCATCTGAGACTTATGACTTGTGGCCCTTTTGGTAGTTCAATGACTAATCTTCACCTGGTCCAAGTTTGGAGACTGCTCTCTAAGGTAATTCAGTGAATTTGTTGACTTTTAGTGCCTGTTTCATTGTACTTGGTAGTCGCGTTGCTATCTTGTTGCTGTTTAGAACTGGTTGTAGGGAGTATAGAGTATGGTTGGCGCTTTCTTGCATATCTGATAGATACTTTGTTACTGCTTACTTGCTGTCCCCTTGCAGTCTGGTTTCTGCTATCTGTTTTGGGTCTGGTTTCTTCGGCTACTGACTTCTGCTTATTCATTTGCCATATGTTGTTGTAATGGATGGGGCTCATAGCATAGGTTATTTGTGGGGTTTTTGATTATTTGACTGGTTTTATTTGTTGATTTTGAGTTAAGTGTTAGGCGGGAGCTTGTTCGGCTAATGGTAGTTGTGCTGCATTTCACCTTGCTTCTGAGTTATAGGAGCTTTGTTGTGCTATGGTTAAAAAAACTTAGAGTTTTTTTATATATTTTACTCCTTGATGTTGTTGTTATTGCTGACTGTGCTGATTCTTCTCTGTTGTATTTGCTGCTATTTGTCTTTATGACATTGTGGCGCCTATTGGTGGACTGGCTACTCTTAGCATTCTGATCGCTGATGACTTGTTGCCCTTCTTTCTTGTGCAGCCTGAGGCTTTTTAGGATGTTTGGTCTGGTGGAGCTTTGAAGTTGCTCCTCTTCTTGAATCTACTATGTCTTGGTCTCCATTTTCCCAACTTTCTTCCTTACCCATTCTCTTTGTTTCATTTCTTTTTCCTTCCTATCTCCTTTTACAGCATTTTGTTTATGTTCTAACCCTTTTGAACTTCATGGAATATGCTCCAGCTAGCTATTGCGTGGTTGGCTGGGTGTATTTGACTAGTTGCGTTCTGATGTTCATTGCTGAGCTGTTATTTGGCTTACTGGTTGTTAGGAGGTTATGATGCAATTGCTACCTGGTGTTGGGCAAAGAAAGGTTGATGTTCTGCTGCCGTGTGGTGGTTTTGTTGCTAGTTAACCTCCCTTCTCATCTCTCTACTATAATTCGCTTTATGAAATTAGTTCAAGGACTGCTTTGTAGCAAATTTGGTGCTCATTGCTGATCTGCTCCGTGGTCTTTTGATCTTGTTGCTGTTGTATTTCTCATTATAGCATTTCTCGCTGCAACTGATGAAGTTGGAATGGTTTGGTTTGATTGCTGAGTTTTGGAGCTTGTTTTGGTAGCTGCGTTTTTGGAATTATGGCTATGCCTAGACCTGCTCTTCAACTGCCACTGTTGCTCATTGGTTTGCTTTGGTTGCTTGACCTGATAGGCTGGATACTGATTAGATTGAGGATATGTACATTGTTGTGCTACCAGTTTATTTGGTGACGTCTTCTTAGGTGCTGGTCATGCAATGAACCTCTTTATATGTTGTGGCATAATTTTTTGTTGAGCATTGATTTTCTCTATGTTGCAGATTTATTTTGGTGTTGGTTAGGCATTTCCGTGCCATGGCACTTTGGTGTTGATTAGGAAATCCCAAAAGTTGAAGCACTTCCCAAAGAAATTCCCAACAAACAAAATCATATGCCTTCATCAAATCACCTTAATTGCACATCTTGGCCTTGATGAGTTAGAATGGTAACCCCTCACAAGCTCCGAGCCATAAGAATCTTGTCTCCAATACTCCTCCCATTCACAAAAGCAGCCTAAGCTTCATTAATAATACATGGAAGTACTGCCTTCAATAGCCCTACAAGAAGCTTAGTGATGCATTTATAAATCATATTATGACACGAAATAGGTTTGAAATCCTTCAACTTGCAAGCATTTGGAGTTTTAAGAATTAGCACAATGATCGTAGCATTGGCTCCTTGAGAAGAATAGCAGAGCCAAAAAATTCTTTAATTGTAAGCACCACATATGAACCCACAATACTCCAAGTCTTCTAAAAGAAATAAGCATTAAAGCCATCCGGACCTGGTGCCTTATTTGGATGCAAACTGAACATAGCATCCCGATTGTCTTCATCCAAGAAGTCTCCTCCCAACCACTCAACCAGTGCAA
This sequence comes from Vitellaria paradoxa, assembly GCA_019916065.1. Taxonomy (NCBI): domain Eukaryota; kingdom Viridiplantae; phylum Streptophyta; class Magnoliopsida; order Ericales; family Sapotaceae; genus Vitellaria; species Vitellaria paradoxa. The sequence goes on from JAINTL010000052.1 coordinate 113,059, forward strand.
AAGTAAATGAAGAAGTCACATACTCTCAAAATCACGATCATCATAAGGAACAGAACAATTTGAACCAAGCAAATCTTGATAGAACTTAACAACTTCTGCTAAAATCAAATCTTTATCCTTAAGCACCAACACATTCTCCTTTTGAATACTGAAAATCTTGTTAGTGTTCAATCTATTTTTAATAGAATGAAAGAAGAATGCTAAATTCCTAACCCCCTCTCTTGACCATTGAATTCTACTCTTCTTTTTAACCGAGCTTTCCACATCCCTACTAGCTTGCATTAGACGTGGCAAATAATCCCTCTCCCATGCGACCAATTCAATATTCCCTCCAAAAGTACCAATATTTGTTTGAATGCTAGCCAATTTAGAGCCTAATTCAACCACCTCTTCATTACTCTTCTTACTTTTTTTCATGGATAAAGCTTTAAGAGCCTCTTTCACTATTTTCGATTTCTTATACACCCGATATATAACACATCCCCCAATCGGCTTAGCCTAAACATGTTCCACAAGTGGCAAAAACTCATCATACTCAGCCCAATGATTAAAAAATTTAAATGGTCTGCCTACCTTAGGTAAATGTATGCCCACATCAACCACCACGGGAGAATGATCTGAGACACCAAATGGAAGGAATTCTACAACAGAGGCTTCAAAAGTTGATAACCAAGAAGCATTAATAATAGCGCTATCTAACTTTCTCATTATATGACCTTGTGCCTTAGCATTATGCCATGTGAAAGAGAAGCCCACCAAGCCTCAAATCCTCAAGCCCGGACATCACACACTATCACCTATATTGCTGACTATGGAGTTTTGTTTTGAATTTTGTTGTTGTTGCATATTCATCATCTCTGCTAGGATATTTGAAATTTTGTTGATTGCTCTGGATTGCTGTATCAGGTTGGTGCTACATTTTGCCTCTAGTGTTGTTCATGTTGCTAATTTGCTGCTTCATGTGCTTGCTTGTCCCTGTCGTCTAATTCAATTTGGGATATTTTCCTTGCTGTTTCTTGTTGGGCGATGCTAATGTTGGGTTGTGCATGGGTTAATTTGCTGTTAAGCTTTTTTGTAGCACTACTGGGCACCCATATCTGGATTGCTGCTATATTTTGGGTGATAGAGCTTTTTCTTTGATGCTCTCTGTTGCTTCTTCTGGGGACTTGAATTTCTCTTTGCTGATTTGCATGTTGCTTTGTATACCAATCTGAGTTCTCCTAGTTGTGCTTGATGGTCTACTTGATAATGAATGTAAGGGTTGCTTGGTGTCATGCTCACTGGTTGGAACTTCTTGGCCATGTGGTTGGTTGTTTGGTTGACTTATTGTGATCACCTAGTTGCTGATTTGTTTGCTGGTATTGGTGGTTGCATGGATATGGGATTATTCTCATTGATCTAGTTCATTTAATGTATTGGAGAAGTGGGATTATGAGATGGAAGGTGATTGTGGGTTTGCCTGTTGTCACTGTACTGCTTTTTGCTATTGAAGTCTGCTGGTTTTCAAATTCAGAAGGTTTCTTGTTTGGTTTAGGATTCCTATGGTTGTTTAATTTGATAACTTTAAGGGTGTAGGGGTTATTTCCATTGGGTTTCCACCTTGTTTTTGGAAGCTGAAATCTGTTACCTTTATTCTGGATGGCTGATTTCATTATTGGCTTGTGGTTTGAATGATGAATTTAAGTTGCAGTGATTTGGCTTTTCTAGAATGTACTCTTGTTGTCTACTGATCTGTTCTATTCCTTTGAAGCTGATTTAAGATTGAGCATTGGATCTCTGTGTTTTGGCTTTGGATTTGGATTTAAAGCAGTTGTTGGTTTTGCTCTGGTGTCTTGACTGCTATAGGTTCTACTGATTCTATATCTACCTATAGTTAGATCTGGTGTTGGCTGACTATTATTATTAGACTGATTGAGTAGGTAGCTTTTTGCCTCTGACTGAGTTTGTGGTGTGAATTGAAGGGTTATGTTTTGTGCACTATTGTACCAAATTTGTTTGGTGTATAATTTCCTTCAGCTCAGTTTTTTGTTTATTGGTGCTCAAGTTTTCGCATATGCTGGTGCAAACTTGGTGGTAGGCTGATGCAAGGCCGGTGCCTATAGCTTGCCCTTGCAACTGTGGAGTTAGGTTTTTATCATCTGCCTTTGAGTGAACAGGTTCTGGATTAATGGAAGTTAATAGCATATCATTCTATTTTCGTAAATTTTGGGTGTCAACCTACTGAAATCAATCTAATTTATAACTAGTCTTATTAACTTAGTTGGATGGCATGTTGTATTTGCCATTTACTTTTAATATCTTCAAACTTTTATTGACTTGGAAACGTTTTCAAATCTCATTCTTTTTGAATTGATGCGTTAATGTTTGTTGATGTTGAAATGGTTAAAATGATGGTTTTTAGCTAGTAGTTTTTCTTTTTTTTTTCCCCCAATAGTTGTGGTATGCTGTAATTTCCCGATATATCTATATTATTTCATCATTTCAGGTGTTACTTGAAAAGTTAGATTATTACAACATGTTTGCCTGTTGTGCAAATGTATGAGACCTTGAAATGTTTTTTACGTTGCAGAATCTTGTGTAAGTATATCCTATAGATAAGTGAAAATCCCAGTCAGATAATATTGTGTTAGTTACCAACTTATTCATTGCAAACTTTTTACAAATTTTGTGAATACAATTTGTGATTCTCTATGCATGAAGTGTCCTCAAACAAATGCAAAAGAACCATTTTCGATCAAGGCATTAAGCTTTATTGAAAACAATAAGTTTTCATTACTCGTTGTACTAACATCTTTTTTATCATTAGGAAGGTATGTCTCCTTCTCTCTTAGTAAGCATGTTTATTAGTAAAAATCATATATCTCCTCTCACTTTTAGCTCCAGTTTCTCTCAACTTTGGTCATTTATTTGGTAATTCTCCATTTCTATTTTATATGAGAATACAATAACAAAATAACTTAAAAGGATAAGGTATTTTTATATGTGGTCAGTCTATCAAATGTTTGCCACAATGGAACAAAGCTCTATAATGTCATAAGCTAACACAACATTTGTTGATGTAATCCATGACTGATTGACTTTTCATAATTATATTGAACATGAAAGGTAGGCCATGTGCAAATGACATGAAAAAATGCTCCTATAGTTTTGAAATTCTAAGTCGCAAATTTTGGTCGAACTATTCCATGTCATTTAAAGATTCAATTATAGTAGTATTTAATTTTTGAATTTCACGTAGTCTTTACAAAGGACTCAATAAGGTTTGGAAGTGAAAGTGACCAGAAGCAAAGGCTAGTGGAAATTCTATAAAGATTTAAGAAGCACAAGTGTGATCGCTCCAGCTCTCTTGCTTCTATTTTCTTCACCTCAGACATTTTAATTCAGTAAATTTGTGATTGTTTCTAAACCTTTCATTAGTCATAAGTAAAATAGCCTTTCCTGTAATATTTACAAGATATGGTAGTACTTTATGATTCTTTACAATTGGCTCACAAGTGTATTTTGAATTTGTTCTATGGATGTGTGATGTGCTAGTCATATTATTATCTAGTTTCATGATTTTGCTTGTGATTTTGGTTACCTGTTATGTTTTGTTATTTGAAAATATATCTTTCACATGGTTTCATTCTAGGGTGCAAGATGGTACTCTATGGAAATGGCAGGTGTAGTGACATATATTGGTGCAAAGATCTTTCACATGGTTTCACTCTAAGGGTCAAGGTGGTATTCTATGGAAATGGCAAGTATAGTTACATATATTGGTGCAAAGATCATTCAGAATGCTCGTTTACTAGTTGAGAAAATTGGACGACCACTTGAATTAGACACAAATGTTACCTGGTGCGGTTTACCTAGATCATTTCCATAGAACTATACGTTCAAATAAAGTGTACCTTTTCTTTTACTAGTTCACATTATTGTTTAATCCATTGTATATCATACGTTCTAATGTTCGTATTATTTTTCTATCTTTTTGTTGTAATTTTCTTGTTGTTTATAATGCTATACAATGTTTCTAAGGTATCATCTTAGGTATCACTTTGATTTCAAAGAAATTAACCATTAGTTCGCTTTGCATGGTATATAAGTTAGTACACTAAGTATTTTGTTTTTTTGGTGGTCTATATATTTCAGAGACTTAAAAAAGAATCTGACAATTTCTTATGCTTGTGTTATGTTTAATGTTGATGTTGCATAGAACAATACAAATGACCAATACCAGCTCGGGTGAAAATTAACTTTCTTTTCTAAATTTCTTGTTCATTATCTAGTGTTTGCTTTACTTAAGTTATATTTTTTGATAGTAATGGTTTTTTTATGCGTTCTGCTTCCAACTATTATTTCTTGCAGACACTCAGAGGTCCTGTTAATAAAACATACACGACACACAGTGAATGCCCAATTGTATTTGAAGTGGATGGACCACACAAGGATAAATAGGATGACCTTACAAGCTAATGCCAAACAATAACTTATTGGATTTTGATTTAAATCTAATAACATACATTGTTTATTGTTTTTTTTTTCTTTTTTCTCATATTCAAATTGATTATTGGGTGCCATTTCTAGCATGTAGGTGATGATTCTTCCAACTTCTATGGAAGAAGGAATTTTAATTAAGAAGCGTTATGCTTTTTCTAATGTTGATGGAACCCTTTGCGGAGCTTAAATGTTTCGAGACCAAGTTAAAAGGTGAGCTGACGCTCATCAAAGTTTTCCAGGTATGTCTATGAAATTCTTTGTTCACGATTTTCAAATACTTTGATATCCATTTTGCGAGATTTTTTAATTATGGTGTATACATCAATTCAGGCACTGTTTTTTTTTTTTTTTTAAAGCACGATTCATGCCTTTTCTTATTGATTAATCATTAGACGAACCTGTCAATCTAAGTTGATTAAGATGATCATTCTTGCTCCCCTCCATTTATAGTCATAGTTGATTGATTTTGACATCTCTTGTGATATAGGGAACATTGTACCCTTGGTAACGTGGGATACATTTATGTCTAGTTGTAATTACATAGTACTAACTAGGGTTCAAGCAACGAAAGTTTGGAATTTTGTATGGTACTAGATAGAGTCTTCCTTTCTTCAAAGGTTTTAGTTAAATTTTGCAACCTTAGTAATGTAGTTGTGACTTTGTGGTTGGGGCAAACAATTATATACAAAATTTATTTATGAGCCTGTGTTTTGGTGCAAAATTTTTGTTTTATCTTTGTTGTGATTAAGCTATCGTGGCATTTTGGTATTTTATCATTTACAAACTAACTTTAGTCCTATACATTACTCCTACAACGAAAGTAGAGAGTTGTTATATAAGTTCTCCAATAATCATCCTAATACGTTTCAACATTCATCCTAATATGAAATTGGAACTCTATCTTCAGGGATATTCTAGAAATAGTTATATTAAAATTCGATCCATAGGAATTAAAATTATTCTTTTGATGGTATTTTCCCAACTAGACATGATGGATGTGAAAATATGCTACGTCTCTAGTGACCCATATTTGGTGAGGGATGCTTAAATCTAAATTTTTTATGCCTGTTTAACAAAGTTTATATTGTACTATGGAGTATAGGCACAAGACATTAGTATGACATGACATTAATACACTAACATATTGACACTATATTTTTTAACAAATTAGGACACAATATGGCCGAGACATGTCAACAAATAAATAAATATTCTTATTACAATATGTATAAATATGAAAATAATAAAATATTACCTTAGAATGGAGAAAAGGATCTATCTATCCGACCCCATTTAGTTACTAAAAAAAAAAAAAAAAAAAAGGTTGAGTTGAGTACATTATATATAGTGGAAAATTCGTGTGAGCACATCTAAAATTTATCTTAGAAAAATGTATAAGTTGCAAACTCGAAAACATGTTGAATGAAAATTGCAATGACCAAATCATGTGTAAATTACAATTACCAAAAAGGGAGAGGAAAGGGATTAAAAATTACTTTTTTTGTTTGTTTTGTTGTGAAAAATGGAAGAGGAAAGCATGGAATTTGAAAAATAAAAGATGATTAAATTAGAAAACTAGTTTATTGATGAATGCCCTTTATTTTTCATGTTTTCTAATCCACTTTTGCTCCTCTTTTCCCATCTATTTTCTTTTCCTTTATAAAATTCTCAATCTAAAAACACTCTTGGTCCTGTAATTGTTTTTAACCAATTTTCACTTGAGTCAAGTATAGGTTGATGATAGGGTCTATACTTTTAGCAGCCTGAGGGGTGTTAATTTCGTTAGCTCGAATGGTTGCCATTAATTTTTCTTAATTATTCTGTTATTATTAGAGCTGATGAACGAAGAAGATCATAGAAAACTAAGATTAGAATCAAACTATGGAAATTGCAGTCTAGTGCAGCCTGGGGTTCTCCATCGTATAGCTTGCCGTAGCTGTGTTTGCCACAAAAGAGAATGTGGTAAGTCTCAAAACATTCTAGATAGAGTAGCGACTTTGGTATAGACAAGCACATGTGCTGCTATTAGGATAGGTTATTTAAAACTCAAATCCCGCTATTACAGATAGAGTGGCTAAATTCACTCTACCTCTAATTTCAAGGGATTGCCTTTTGAATAAAATGATTTGAAGGAATTCGAATAAACGAGGACTTAATTTTAAGAAGAGGATGCAAGCATCACTAATACAAGACCTTATAACCCTTGATCATTATTTCAAGCCTTATTGAGTGCAATTGGGGGACTCTGAAAAGGTTGGTCCATTTCGGTAGGTGATTCTTAAGAAGTAAAGATCGGTTGATTGTTTATCGTAGGTTAGTTTATTAAGTTACTAGTTGTCACAAAAGATTAAACTCTTAAGAAAATCGACTTTGCAATATATATCAAGCAATCATTGATACTCTCCTCACGGTGACCACGAGTTAAAGGTGGACTGTAGAGAGAAACAAACTAAAAATAGTATACTAACACAAATAGAATGATTCTAGATCTAACACAAAAATAGAATGGTTCTAGGTCTAACACAATAGTATACTAACACAAAAATAGTTCTAGGTCTTGAACCCAAGACCTAGAACTAGATCCTTAATATCATTATAAGCTAGGAGTTATCCTAATAGTTTTAAGTGGTTAGGAAATGGACACGATAATATATATAAAACTATCTTAATTAGTTAATTGAGGGGTCAAGCAAGCTAATCCATAGTCTTAGATTGAAGGGTTTGATCAATACAACTTTTGATTTGTCATGTACTGAATAATGTTCATTTGCTGATTGTGTTAATCTTCCTAAAAGAACCTGTACGTTTTATATAGTGACTTCTCTAGAATTTTCTTATAAACTCTTTTGTGCCTCTTACATTTATTTATTTTTGGTAAGTACTCCTTTACGTTTATGCTATGCATACAATTTGTGATATTTGTGCATGATGGGTCCTGAACACATGCAATAGAAGCATTTCGGTCAAGGTATCAAGCTTTCTTGAAAATAGTAAATTTTCACTGCTCGTTGGATTGGGATCTTTTTTTATCATCAGGAAGGTATGTTTCCTCCTATCTTAATATGTATTCTTATTTATAAAAATCATATATCTCCTTCTCTCACTTTTGGCTTCAGTTGCTCTCAACTTTGGTTGTTTATTTGGTAAGTCCAATTGCTTAAAGTGGGGCATCATGTTCACAAGCTAGTGCAATAATAAATTAATTATTCAACTTCAAGTTGATTTATATGAGAGGAAATACTCTTCAAATTATGCTAATTCTGCATTTCTCTTTTATATGAAAATACAAGAATAACATAGCTTAAGGGGATAGGGTATTTTTCTATGTGGTCAATCTATTAAATGTTTGCCATGATAGAACAAAACTTCATAATGTCACAAGCTGACGTTACATTTGCTAACATAATCCATTACTATATTGACTCTTCTTAATTATACTAAACATGAAAGATAGGCCATGTGCAAATGACATGAAAAATTTCTCTTATAGATCTGAAATTCCAAGTTGCAAAGTTTGGTCCAACTATTTCGTCTCGTTTAAAGATTCAATTATAGCAGCATTAGTTTTTGAATTCCAAGTAGCCTTTAACTGAATTGCTTCCAACTTGGTGAGGATGATATAGTTATTTACTCAATAGTTGGAGAGATGCAATCATAATATTCTAACTTCTTCAGAAGATGTAGGGGGTTTATTTATCTTTGTTCAAAAAAGGTAGCAATGCTAGCACATAAATAAAACATCACGTGGTATATCTAATGTTGTGGCTATTGCATTGCAAATTACAAGATGTTTATATATCTTAGCATACCTTTATTTTTATGTTTTATTTTGTTTTTAGTAATTGATATTGTTGTTTGAAGACTTGGTGACTTAGGATTGGTTGGGCTATGTGATACTTTTAGGGGTTGAATAGTTGTCAAGACGCATAGTGAGATCCAGAAGAGTAATTTCATAAAAAGTTTGAATGCTTTTTTTATTGCTTTAATTCCAAAAGAATAATAATAAATAAATAAAGTAAAAAAAAGGTGGGGTAAAGGATATTTGGGACATCAAACCAATTAGTTAGATTAGAGATTTGTATAAATTGATTATTAATAGTGTTAGCATTGCGATTCAAGAGAGTGCTAGGTGAAATTGTTTTAGATGCACAAATTGCGTTTGTGGAGCGGTATTAATTATTGAATGTGTTTTCAGTGACAAATGAGGTGGTGATTCAAGATTTAAAAGTTATAAACTAGGGTGATTTGTGATTTATTTATTTATTTATTTTTTTAGAACCATAGAATTCATAGTCTTTGCAAAAAGGTGGCTTTGTTGAACCACTAATGCATTCATTAAATTTGCTGTATGTAAAATTATAAGGGGTCTAGAGCTGAAGTAGATTACTATTTATGAATTTATCATGTAGATCATAATTTAGAATTAGAACCTTTTGGTTGCTTAATAATGCTAGGGTATCTAAGGTTATTTGAAAGAGGAATATGTTTATGTTATTCTAGTTTAAGTTTGAGAAACATAGAATTAGTCTGAAATTTAAATGTTTTTCTCTAGCTATCTTTTGAGTCATCAGCACAACCTTAGGGATCCTCATTGGTTTTTACTTTTGATCTTAATGTATATTCATGATTTTCTGCTTGCACACTTTATTGGGATTAGGTACTTGATCACTTCCATTTCGTGAACTGAGCGATATGGTGAAAGATGAAAAGGAACATTCTGCCTATTGAAAAATGTTTGAAGAGAGAGAGAGTCTTGGATAATTATTGCATTTTTGTTAAACATTGATGTTGATTCAGTCAATGCTTTCTAGTGTTCTAATATATTATCTATTGATATTTTCATTACTAGTGAGTGCAGCAAAAAGAATTGAAAAAATGATGAGTGATTTTTATTAGGAAGGGAGTGGAGAGAGAATAAAGGACCATCATGTGAATTGGAAGGTTGTTTCTTGTCCTAAAATTAAAAGGGGTTAGCTATTGGAAATATAATAGCAAGAAGTTCTGCCTTTTTTGGAAAGTGGCTATCAAGATGTCCTTTAGAACCTATTTCCCTTTGGCACATTACTATGTTAGAATAAAAATGGTCTTCGCAATAATGGGGACTTTCAAATTGTGGTCACAAGTACTAAAGGTGCTCCTTGAAAAAAGATTTCTCAATTGCAACTTATCTTCTCAGAGCATATCACTTATCATGTGGGTTATGGGGGAAACCTTAATTATTGAAAGGTCATTGGGTTGGGGATTCTATTTTGAAGACAATTTTTCACTTTGTTTGAGCAAAAATCAGAACTACTCTATTGGCTTCTTTATTTCAAATTGGTCATATTCATGGGTGGGATTTTCATTCAGAAATCTAAATGAGCAAGAAACAGAAGAATATGTAGCTTTTAGAACCTTCTTATCTCATTAAACTTAAATTCGAGTGACAATAGGATTTGGAGTCCAACGTTGTTGGGTGATTTTAAATCAAAATCTTTTTTTTTTTTTTTTTGGTAAGTAAGTATAAAATTTGGATTAATAGGGAAATTATGTACAATATCTTGGGGGCATACCCCCGCAAATCAAAATACAATTACTATGGATCCTCCAATTGTCAAGTAAACTAGAGTCTACATTAGCCATCTTTGCATGATATTGTAAAAGCTTAGTTCTAACTACATTCTCAATCTTTTGCATAATACAAGCCACGGATGAGGAGTGTCCCTTGTATATTCTTTTGTTCCTTTCTTCCCAAGTGTAGTATACCAAACCAGTCCAAGCAAGCTTGCAAAGAACTTTATTGATGTGCTTCCCCCCAAACTTCCCCATAGCCCATAAAACTTCATGCTTCCACGGTTGTGTAGGCTTGACAATGAAGCATCTTTGTAACACCTTAGCTCTCAATTCAGCCGCAAAGGGGCATGTGAAGAAGAGGTGATCCATAGTTTCCACAGCATTACAACATAGGACACAATTAGGATCTACATTCATCCCCCAACCAATCAATCTGTCTTTAGTGTTCAACCTACCTTTGATGGCAAGCCAAAGAGTGAAGCTTTGCCGTGGGATGTGTATGCTAGGCCAAACTAAATGATGCCAATCTACTTTTTGATTCCTTCCTCGGATAGCATTCCAAGTTGCTTTGGCATTGTATACCCCATTCTTTGAAGCTTCCCAAATAAACTTGTCTTCAAGGTTGACTCTCGGCTTGTATGTGGGCGGGTGGTCTATGATTATCTCCCTTAGTTCCCACGTACACGGGTAAGGCCATTTCCATTCTCCATCTTCAATGATACGGCTAACTTTTGCTTCCTTGGAGATTCCAGCATCATAAGCTACCCGTGGCCCATATTTTAGGATCAAAGGACCTAAGGGATGCCAATTAGAATACCACAATGAAATAGAATCACCTTTGCCAACTTCATATTTAGAAAGGGATCTAGCTTCATCTCTTAGTTTTAGCAACTTCCTCCATGTCCAGGAACAATCTACGGGTGGTTTTATTTCCCAAAAACACTTTCCTTTGAGTAGATTGTGGTGACACCACTTAACCCAAAGGGAGGGGTTTTTGGTGCATAAAGCCCAAATATGTCTCATCATTGAAGCTTTGTTCCATTCTGCAAGTCTTCTTAATCCAAGGCCACCTTCATTTTTGGGTTTGCAAACTTCTGACCAAGCCACTTTACTTCCCCATTGCCTTAAATCAGCCCCTGACCACAAATATCTTCTCAAGACTTGTTCAATGGCTTCACTAACCCTTTTAGGAAGAACAAAATGGATGCTCCAGTAAACTTGTATGCTGAATAAAATGGACTTCACAAGAACCAATCTCCCGGCATATGAAAGGCATTTAGAAGTCCAGCTCTTGACTCTTTTGGTGATTTTGTCAATTAGCTCCTTGCAATCTTCAAATTTGAGCTTAGTAGAGATCAATGGCACTCCAAGGTACTTGACGGGTAGCTCCCCAAGTTGAAAGCCGAGCATTGAACATAATTGCTGCTTATTTTGATTACTTATCCCTGACAAGTATACCTTGCTCTTGCTCCCATTAGGTTGCAAACCTGAATACTTGTGAAATTGAAGAAGAGCTTGATGAATTAGCTGAAAAGAAGCCTCGTTAGGTGTACATAGTATAAATAAGTCATCCGCAAAGCAAATATGATTTATGAGAAGATGGGAGCATTTTGGATGATAAGTGAATTCACTTCCTTCCACCATTTTGTTGAAGAGTCTTGAAAAGAACTCCATAGCAATTAAGAAAAGATATGGGGAGAGCGGGTCACCTTGACGGAGACCTCTAGCACCTTGAAAGTATCCCTCTAGAGTACCATTGATGGAAATTGAGAATTGGGGGGAAGTAATGCATGATCTTATCCAATCAACAAACTTGCAAGGAATTTTTAGAGCTTCCAATGCATCTAGAATGAGGTCCCAAGAAACTGAATCAAAAGCTTTCATCAAGTCAATCTTCAAAGCACTCCTGGGAGACATGTTTGATCTATGATAGTTCCTCACTAACTCTTGCATTAGAAGAATTTGGTCAGAGATAGTTCTACCTTTAACAAAAGCCGCTTGAGAAGGGCTAATGATAAAAGGTATAAGTTTCTTCAACCTGTTTGCAATGAGTTTTGATATGCATTTATAAACAGTTGAACAACAAGAGATAGGTCGATAGTCAGTGACCTTACTTGGGTTCGGGATCTTGGGGATTAAGGCAATACTAGTGGAGTTGATCACCTTAAGCATCTTCCTTGAAGTGAAGAAGGACTTGACAGCTCTTGAAAAATCAGCTCCCACTATGTTCCATGTCTTTTTAAAGAAGTGAGATGTATACCCATCCGGACCCGGGGCCTTATGGCTAGGCAAAGAGAATAAGGTAGACTTGATCTCCTCATCCGTGACTTCATCATCCAATGAGCTTAGAATTCCCATCGGCAAATTTGTTTGCATAAGGTTTCCAACATAAACCTTTGCATCTTTCGGGTATTGAAATGGGGTTCCGAGGAGCTTCTTGTAATAGTTGATGAATGTGGCTTTAACCAATTCATAATCTTCAATCCTTTCACCTTGGTCATCAAGAATAGAGAGAATCTTGTTCTTTGAGCAATGGCTTTTGACTTTTCTATGAAAGTAGGAGGTGTTTTGGTCTCCTAGCTTTATAGAATTGTCTCTAGCTTTTTGTTTATAGAAAGCTTCCTCTGCTAAGGCTAGATGCAAGTATTCATCAAGGGCCATGCTTTCTTCACCTAGGAGCTTAGAATTGACATTTAGTTGCAGCTCACTTTGAATAGCTTCAAGTTTAACCTTAGCTTCGGCCACCTTTGCAGAAATACCCCCATAATGCCTCCTATTGAAATCTTTCAAAGCCATCTTGAGAGTCTTGAGCTTAGAGACAAGTTTATACATGGGAGAGCCCGAGACTTGGGTGCTCCAAACTTCTTCAACCAGCTTGTAAAACTCTTTGTTCTTGGTCCAATAGTTAAAAAACTTAAATGGTTTCCTTCCGGGCAGGTCATTGCACCGAATATTTATGACTATTGGGCTATGATCTGAGATGCAAGCATTTGGGAAGAAAGCCTCTGAATTAGGAAAGTAGTTTAGCCACTTTTCATTCACAAGAGCTCTATCAAGCTTGCTGAAAATGCTATAGCCATCCTCTTGTTTGTTGGACCAAGTGTAAAAGCATCCGGAGTATCTTAAGTCTACCACTTCAATGGCATCAAGGCATGTGTTGAAGTCACTTACCGCAACCTTGTCAATACCCTTTCCACCTCTTTTTTCTTGCTCCACTTTAACTACATTGAAGTCTCCCAAAATAACCCAAGGTGAAGCAGCCCCAATCATGTCATAATTGGCTTGTAGATCCTTCCACAAAACCTCTCTTGTTGCCCTATCATTTGAAGCATAGACAAAAGTAGCAAAAAACTCTATTGATGTAGCATGATGAGTTACATGGCAAAAGATAAATTGGCTAGAACTAGATATAACATGAACTTTAATAGTTGAAGGGTCCCACAAAATCAAAATTCTAGCTGGTGAATTATCCAAGTAGTTCCCCGCATAGCAAAAAGAGGAATTAATGTATTTGCAAACTTTATCTACATTATGACTTTGAACCTTGGTTTCAAGGAGGCCGATTAGGTTGAAAGAAGATGCTTTGATCAACTTCTTGACTTCAGCTTGCTTTATGGGCCAATTAAGGCCTCGCACATTCCATGCGCCAAAATTCATCTTGGTTTAGGGGAGGAGGCTGAGGACTTGGCTTGTAGGGCCTTGTTCATTTTCTCAATGGCATGCAATTTTTTCCTCTCCTTCTTACGTTGGGATTTTGAGAGTTTAAAATCAGAGTCCAATTCATATTCCAAGCCTTTTTGATCATAGTTGGGGGTTGGAGGTTGATCATCTTCCTCTTTGCCACTTGATTCTTCAGCTTCTTCAGAACTTTTTAACATTAAGACATCCCCTTGGCTGGTAAGTGGACCTTGTATTGCTAAAGGGGTAGTCATAATCGGTGATTCCAAACAAGGTTCAATTGAACAAAGTATCTTGGAATTAGCCTCATGCACCTTAGGGGAATCCGAGGAGTCCATCTTACATGGTAGGTCCTTTGCTTGGAGCTGAATTTGGCCTTCAATTGTGGAATTTACAAGGTGGCTGCTTGAGGAGCTCGTGGCCAAGGGAATTTCAGTAGGAATTTGCTGGTTTATGCTCTCTTTGGGCTTAGGTTTCGGCCTCCATTGCTGAGTAACATTCTTGGGACATTGACCAACTCTATGGCCAAATTGCTTGCATCCTTCACAAATTGTGGGCAGCCATTCATACTCAACTGGTTGTTGAAAAGTTTCACCATTATAATCTTGGATTTCAATGAAGGAGGGGAATGTGCCTTGTTTATCCACTTCAATGCATACCCTTGCAAATGAAAGCCTTTCCATTTTAGCGGTCATCCTATCCGTGAACAAAGGTTTCCCTATTTGGCTTGCAATCTTACTCAAAGACATGGCCGACCAGAGGTGGAGTTTCAAGTGCGGGAATCTAATCCAAATTGGAATAGCTTGAGGACTTGCCCTATCATAAACCTCATTGGGAGACCAAGGCCTCAAGATTAAGGGCTTATCATAGTAGCTCCAAGGACCCAACTCTAAAACCTTGAGCTTTGTTTCTTCATCTTGGAAGTTAAAGATGAAAAGTCCAGCCTTAAGGATAAAAACTTCAACATGACCAAAGGCTCTCCATCTTCTTTCAACAAATTGTTGCATTAGCTTGTATGGAGGTTTGGCTCCTATAACATGGCCAACTATAGCATTGCTCCATTTCTTCACATTTTCAGCCACTTCCTCAAAGGAGAAAGCAACCGGGGGCTTAGGATTTCCAGGGGTGTTATGTGTGGGAATAAATTTAAGCTCAGTCCCATTGGTTTTAACACGGTTAGAGGAGAAGAGTTGAGCCCAAGTAGGTGCTGGTTGGTTGGTTTCATTAGATAGGTTAGTATTTAGTTGGCTTTCAAAGGTGTGGTTATGTTTAGTCTCGGCTGGAATGGTATTCAGATTGTTTAATTTTGAATGGAGAGGTTTTGGCGGGCTGGAGGGGTTTTTATCCAATTTGGTTGGGTATTGCATGGAGGTAGGATTCTTGGTGTGTGTAATCTGATTTGTGGCAGGTTGCATGGGTAATTGGGAAGTTGACTTGCAAGGAATTGACCTTTGGGTGTTGGCTTTATCCGGGTAAAGATTGGTAGAATTAGGTGCATGTGGTCTATGGGAGTTACCATGGGTTGTCTTCTCCACGGGAAGGCTGGAACCCGAGAGTGTCAAAGACAAGGATTCAACCGAGATTGTTGGAAGGATTGGAGCCTTACCTCTATCCAAATTCATTAGGTTCGGTACAACAAGGCTTTGAGCAACTACATTTGAAGCCAAGTCTTCTTGAACTCCATCTTCATCTTCATGGAAGGAGTCTTTCATAAGAATGATTTCAGCTCTCAACTCATCAATGGAACGGCGATGGTGAGCTAGTTGACCTTCTTGAGAGGGAATAGAAAGGGATGAGACCCTAGAGGGGATCTCATCCGAAGCTATACCTTCTTTACTATCCACCAGCTGCAACTTCCTTTCTTCCTCACTAGTTATGGCTTGAAGACTAACCGAGCCATCTTCAAGCTCCTTTCTAGGATCCGAGAAGGTGGAGGAAGAGATTAGGGACAAGAGGGTTCCTTCTAGAGTGTTCTAGATAGTGAAGAATCCCTTAAAGTCAAAGTATTTTTTTGGAATTTAGCTCTTAAAAATTCAATACCTATGATACTCTTCAAAAGAACAGACCTCAATTGAGCATTATTGCCACAATGGTGCATTCTCTATAAAAGGGATTCTGAATCTTTGGATCATCTGTTTTTACATTGTCATGTGGCTCATTCAGCATTATTGCCACAGTAGTGCATTCTCTATAAAGAGAAAGATAGTTTTGGGTTAATTATTGTATTTGCTTATATACAAGTTTTATAAGGCACCTAATCAGCATTTTAAATATTGTGCTACTTATTAACATCTTAATTATTTCCCTATTGACCATGTGCTTGGAATATTGATCCAAGTGTTCCATTTATTTTCTTCTTTTGTTTAACCAGTTCGCTTATGTACTTATCTTTTTTTCCTTACATAATTAGATGATATATATGTAAACTATGAATGGAGAGTCATTCTATTGATTAAAAAAATGAAAGAGGAAGTCATTGTTAGTTTGTTTTTATTTGGGATCAAGGAGTTCTTATTTGTCTCGGTTTCTTTCATTCATTTTCATTTTAGATCTTTTCTAATTATTTTCTTTTTTTTAATTTTTTCTACTTCTCTGTTCTTAATGTTAGAAATATTGAGTAGTTTGATTATTCAAGCAAATTGCTTATAAGTGACAACTTTCTCACTTTTGGAGACATTTGAAATTTGCACAGGTAATTCAATTTACATATTGTAATTGCAAAATATTCTCATGCGCTTTTTCTTACTCTGAAACTTGTGTTGATTCAAAATCCTTGTATTTTTGTTAATCCTTTTTCACTTTTTAGGGTTGTTTTGTCATTCTTATGGACAACTTCAAAACAACTACTTGAATAAAATTATGTAAAGTTCTAATAATTTAACTTGAGTGCTCTTTCTATAGGCCATTTAAGAAGAGGAGTGTTGGTGACTATGGATATGATTGCTCTAATAATCAGAGAAAACGTGATTTGTAATAAAAAAAAAAAAAACATACATTCAATGAGTCAAATTATAAGACAAGTGATTAAAGATAGAAAAGAATCATTCTTAGTATGCAATTAATGTTTTTGCAGATATTCAAACTTTGAGATTGTGCGGAAAACATTATATGAATCACATTGGTCTAGTTTTGCCAAGCAAAACTATGCGGTAAATTATTTTTTGAACAAGATGTAGAAGAGTATAAACTGTCGAATGACTAGCAATAGGTGTACTAGGAAGCATATTTACTAAGGTATGCCAGTTCCATTTGTTTGAAATATTAGAAAATGTTATCACTTTTCATAATATTAGCTCATTACTCAGCACTTTTATTGTGTTGACTTGAGAAACTATTGGTCAACTGTTTTAATTTTCCATGCTCACGTGCATGCGCACACACGAATACATATATATATATATATATATATATATATATGCATGCAAGCACTTCTTTGTGTATATTCTTTTACATGTACTTCTGAAAATACATGAGCAGAAAATTATTTGGCTAAAGAGAAACTTTTGATGAATTTTGCCTCACTGCTTTCTCTTTCTAAGGATACTTAAGTAATATTTTACAAAAGAAAGCTGGATTTTTTTTCTTACATAGAATACACAGTTTGTATAAATAGTTAATTTCAACTATTTTTTCATTTGTGTAGGTGCCATACTAAAACCAATTGTTTTACTAGATGCGACTACTAATCATTGCCAAGAGTTTGTTTATATGGAAGTTAATAACATATCATTCTAGTTTTGTAAATTTTGGGTGCCAACCTATTGAAATTAGTTTAATTTATAATTAGTCTTGTTAACTTACTTGAATGGCATGTTGTTTATTGCCATTTACCTTTAATATCCTCCAACTTTTGTTGACCTGGAAATGTATTCAGATCTCATTTTTTTAATTGATACATTAATGTTTGTTGAAGGTGAAATGCGTAAAATGATGGTTTTTAGCCAATAGTCTTTCATTTTTTTTTAATAGTTAGTTGTGATATATTGTAATTTCCTTGTGTATTTGTTATATTTTATCATTTCAATAGTTACTTAAAAAGTTAGATTCTTGCAACATGTTTGCCTATTGTGCAAATGTTTGAGACTTTGAAATGTTCTTTGTGTTGCAAAAACTTGTATAAGTTATATGTGATATGGATAAGTGAAAATCGCAATCAGATAATATTGTGTTAGTTAGTTTCTTGTGGGTATATCTATCTTAAATCAATTTGTTTAGGATTCTATATTACCATTTCTCCATACTTATACAAAGTATAAGATGTTAACTATAAGTGTGATGTATCTGAAGTAATTTAATTCAATATGTTAATTCACCTATTCTTTTGCATAGAGAACGCTTTTCAATCTATCTTGTGAAACTCAATCTTTTAATATCTATGTGAAGTGCTTTCTTATCAAAGAACAGAAAAGCATTTCAGTGGTCATTTAGTTGAAGATCTTAAGGACAAATATTAATAGGTACATGAAAATTCAAGTTTCATGTTTTTTATGCAGGAAGCAAGCTTCAATTACATTTCAATAAATTCCTAATTATGTCGCCAATTTAAAATGCCAAAACATGTGAACGCAGTCAATTTAATTGCAAGAAAATTGTTATTCAAGAATGATAGGTAGCATATAATACATGGGGAATTCTAAGTTGCAAAGTTTGGTCCAACTATTCCGTCTCATTGAAAGATTCAACTACAGTAGTATTTAATTTCTGAATTTCAAGCGGTCTTTAATTGAATTGCTTCCATCTTTGTGAGCATGATATGATTGTTTACTGAATAGTTGAAGTGGTGCAATCATAATATTCTAACTTCTTTGAAAGATGTAGGGGTATCTTTGTTCAAATAGGGCAGTAATGCTAACACATAAATAAAATATCATGTGGCATATCTAATGTTGTGCATATTGCATCGCGTTGAAGAATTTCAAAGTCTAGAATTCTTTTATTCATTGATACACAAATACAATAGGCCAACCTATAATTAGGCTGCATAAACAAAATACATGAAAATAACTATAGCTAGCATACCCTAAATAAGGAAATAACAATAACCCAAAATTAGGAAAAAATAAAACTGACATGTAATTAATAAATCCCTATAAAGTAGGGATTTAAATTTCCTCTATATTTCTACACTCCTCCTCAAGTTTGGTGTGAATGTTAAATAAGCCTAGCTTGGAACTCAGATCTTCAAATGTTTTCCTTGGAAGAGCTTTTGTAAGGATGTCTGAGATCTGTCGACCGGTAGGAACATATAGCACCTACACAGTATTATTGTCAATCTTCTCCTTGATAAAGTGATAATCAATTTCCACCTGTTTTGTCCAATCATGGTGCATTGGGTTCTTAGCAATACAAATGAAAAATTGATTTATCATAGTGGACTTTCATAGTTTTTGTAGCAGTAATTCCACTCTATTTCAATAGTCTTTTCAACCACATTCCTTCACATATACCTAGCGCCACTTCTCTAAATTCTACCTCTGCACTCCTCCTCGACACAATAGATTATTTCTTACTCTGCCAAGTCACCAAATTACCCTATATATAAGTGCAATATCCTGAAGTGGATTTCCTGTTAGTGAGAAACTGAGCCCAATTTGCATCTACAAACACTTCAAGATTGCGTATCAAGCATTTTTTGAAGTATAAGCCCTTTCCAACTGTCATTTTTAGGTACCTTAGAATTCTGAGCACTGCATCTAATGTTCCTCTGTTGGATCATGCAAAGCTAGTTGACCACACTAACTGCAAATCCAATGTCTGGTCCGGTGTGTGATAAATAAATGAGTTTTGCCATAAGTTTTTGGTATTTCCCCCCCATCTACTAGACTGCAGTCTTTCTTAGCTCCAAGCTTAGTACTGGAATCCATAGGAATATAAGCAAGTTTACACGCTAGCGTTCCTATCTCCTTAAGTAGATCAAGAACATATTTGTGTTGTGCTACAGATATTCCTTGTCATGACCGAGCTACCTCCATTCTCAAAAAATACTTTGTTGACCCAAGTATTTAGTCTCAAATTCCTTTGCCAAGGACTTCTTGAGATTATCTAACTTTTTCGTGTAGTCCCCTGTCAAGATGATGTCATTAACATAAATAATGGGAACTGCAACTTTACCGTTGGATTAGTGCTTGATGAATAAAGTGTGATTAGATGGACACTATGTATAACCCAGTTGTCTCAAAATTTTGTTGAACCTATCAAACCAAGCGCGTGGAGATTGCTTTAGACCATACAAAGATCTTTTTAGTTTACACACTTTCGCTTTGTAATTTGAAAATTCAAAGCCTAAAGGGATGTCCATGTATACTTCTTTGGTGAGATCTTCGTTTAAAAAACATTCTTGACATCCAGTTGGAATAATGGCCAATCAAGGTTAGCTACCAAACATAAGAGTACCCTTATAGTATTCAACTTTACAACTAGTGAAAATGTTTCCTGGTAATCAATGCCATATGATTGGGTAAAGCCTTTCGCTACCAACCAGGCTTTAAACCTGTCGATACTTCCATCAGCCTGGTATTTAACTGTGAATATCCACTTGCACCCTATAGAATGTTTACCATGTGGTAACTCAGATAGAACCCATGTGCCATTCTTCTGAAGTGCTTGCATTTTATCCCATATTGCCTTTTTCCATTCTGGTTTGGTCAAAGCTTCCTGAATGGATGAAGGAATATGCACAATAGTCATGTTTGCCCCAAAAGACTTATATTAAGATGACAAATTTTTGTAAGACACATAGTTCCCAATCGGGTGCTTGGTACAAGTTCTATCTCCTTTTCTCAAGGTAGTAGGGCAATCTAGATCATTGGTAATGGGGACAATGGGAGGGTTTTGGAAGAAGTGTTACTTGAGTTAGAAGTTGAATGACCATTATCCGGATCAGGTGGCTAACTTTGCATAAGAGTGTCCTTGTGTTCTATCTTTTTAGTGGTGGTTTTGGGTCATTTGGAGTAAACTTGGAGAGGGAAGGTCTTTTTTGTGGTTGACTCAAGAACGGTAATAAAGTGTGATGGCTTAGGTTTAGTTGATGGGATATCAAGTGCAGTTAGAGTTTCAATAACTAGATCACACCAATTGGAATATTCTTCATATTGTTCCCCTTGAATGTGAGAAGTGGTGTGGTAGGACTAGTGTTCAAAGAAGGTGACATTTATGGAAATATAGAACTTTTTGGTAGAAGGTGAGTAGCACTTGTAGTCGCACTAAGTAGGAGAATAGCCCAAGAATATGCTGACCCAGGCTGTAATACCAACTTGTCATGCCCCGAGTCCCGTGACCCAAGGGGTGAGTGATAAACACACATAACATGCACTAACACTACTATCTCATGATCAGAGCAACGCAACAACTCCTGGTGAGCCATGACACATATTAAAATAACATGAAATTAGCCTTGGTTAGTACTAGGCCTCAAACTGCAACATATCCTTCTTGTCATACATTACATAAGCCTCAGGGCCTTTACAACCTAATCGAATAAGACCGTCAATTTAAAAATATTACAACTTTCAAATAATATTCAAGTAATCCAAAATTTTACTAAGTTTGGAATGGCTCATACAAGTGCACTTCTAGTCCAGCCCCATTAGCCCACCTAGTTATTATGTTCTGTTCCTACAACAAAATCTGTAGGGACGTGAGCACAGGTCCATTTGTGCCCACGATACTACAAACGAGCATATATGATATGTAATCCAAACATGCATGCTATTCATGGTATATTTAGCTACTTCAACATTTTCTAGAGCTATAACAATCATCATCAGCACAACAAGGAACCAATTTAGGTAAGAACATATCATCATTCAACAATACCATGGTATCAAATTTAATTCCAGTTAATACTCATCTTTTGAAATCTCAATCATTAATTCAAATCACACTTCATCTTCACTTTATCGTTTAATCCTCATTCAATCACATAACAATTTCCACACAAGTCATCGAGGGTGGGTGCATACATAATATCCTCTTTTATGGGTCCAGACCCAACGGAAATGATAAACCAAACACTATCGTTTATGATCGCAGTCCAAGGCCACGAGTAGCCAATACACATACCATGTTGTGGGCTATTATCCCACCGGCATGGATACCAAACCCTGCGTAGGTTCTGGGTCTCTTAACCCGAGGGTAACCTCAAAACCTTCCTATTTCCGCACCCCACCACGGCTCTCAGCACATCATCAATCATATTTCAATTTATTCAATCATTTACTTACATTCATTATCACTTACCCTTCAACAACACATAATCACAATCCACTTTATCATAGATCTTATCTCATGGTATCTTTTCATTTCATTTTATTCAAAGTCTCATTTATTCACCATTACATGTCAAATTCCACTATCATAAGTCAATCATCTCTTAACAACTTTTAGAACATATTTCCCTCTCTCAATTCAAGCAATTAAACAAACAAAGCGTCGTGCAAAAATATGTTACTAAATTCTTTCATAAACCTAGGGTAGGAGGTCAAAATAAACAAAGTTAGGAAATTAAACTAGTGTCGGTGGGCGCCCAAACTAACACACAGTCGTGCGCCCAAGGGCTTAGGCGCCCACGTCTTGTGCGCCCAAGTTGGCGGGCGCCCAACTGATTCCTACCTTATGCGCCAACAGTTTGATTCGAGTTACAGGTCTCGTGCTCTGTTTTTAGGGTTCTTGGTTCTCCACTCTTAGGACCTCAAATTGACCAAGTTTAAGATAAAATACCTAAAGTTTCATGTCTCTAACATTACCACAGGACTTATAGGCACCAAAGAAAACCAACAATTTGAGTTTTCATCAACTATGGGTCAAGTTATGGATCAAACATCATTTTCACTCTCTCAACCTATACATACATATATATGTGTATATAACTTCTATTTTCTTCCATAGATGTAATCAACACTTGAAAAGGTTTCTCGAATGGTATTCTAGTCTTGTTACACACTACATATGTAAGAATGAAGCATTAAATTCCTACCTCAAGTTGAAACAAGAATGGAGCAACAAGGGGTGGTCTCTTCCCGATTTCAAGCCCCCACATTTGATGGATTGAATCACCCCACCCTTTGATCTAAATGGCAAAAAAATTACATGGATGGATTCTTTGAGTGCTCTATTACATTCTTGCAAAGTTAATTTGATTTTAATCAAGGTAGAAGGACTTATCATTCAAAACTCCACCCGGTTCCCTTGTTTTTTCTTCCTCTCCTGGTTTCCTCTCTTTCCTACCCACAAAACCTTTCTTCTCCTCCAATCCACACGTTTTACACCTAAAGAATTGATTATATTTAATCCCTCAATAGTATTCTACAGATTTCTCCATCTCCCTAGTTGATTATAGGTGTGTAAGGGTTAGGGTTCGACCACACAAGTCAGAACACATCATACCTGTCATTTCTGCTGTAGCTCGGGCGTTCAACTGAGTTCCTCCTTGTGCGCCTGAGCCTTGGGCGCCCATGTCTTGTGCGCTCAAGGTGCCTCTTTCCTGCACTTGTGCCAAAATGCTAACTCTTGAATGTTTGGCTTACCTCTTTCAAAGTTCTTCACTCTAGAGTGCTACTAATGAGGAATACCTTTTAACTAACATACTATTACCTCCAAAATGTTTGAATAATCATCTATTTACATTAATACAAAAGTCTGGGGTATTACATTCTCCCCCCTTCAAAAAATTTCGTCCTCAAAATTTACATAGCATACTTTAAGAAAACAATTGTGGATATCGTTCCTGCATCTCAGACTCACGCTCGCAAGTTGATTCCTCCACTCTATGATGTCTCCATAATACTTGAACCAATGAGATAGTTTCACCTCGAAGTATTTGGTCTCAAGAATCTAGAATCTGAATCGGTTGTACTTCATATTTCACATCCGAGTCTATCTCCAATTCGGTCCAATTCAACACAAGTAGGATCCGGAATGTACTTGCGTAACATAGAGACATGAAAATCCTCATGCACTCCAGACAACTGTGGTGGTAGTGCCAATCGATAAGCAACCTCTCCAACTCTTGCCAATATTTCAAATGGACCACTATATCTGGGAGATAATTTCCCTTGTCTACTAAATCTGAGCTGTCCCTTTCATGGTGACACTTTCTGAAATACATGATCCCCACTTGAGACTTTAAAGGCCTCATCCTTTGATCCACTTATGAAGCACGGATACAGATACGGGAGCGGGTACGGTATGGAAACGGGATACGGTACTTTTAAAAAAATGAGAATACGGGTACAGCAAAAATACGGCAAAAAATTAAAATAAAATATATTTTTTATTTAAAATAATTTTGAAGATAGCATGTATATACTACTAAACATTTTCTAAATAACAATTATATAGTTTGAAAAATACTATTCAATCCATAAATTAACATCATTCATACTCAAAACTACCAACATTATTCATACACAAAACACAAATATAACAAAAAGTATCAAATACAATTTCATACATCCCAAATAAAAATAGTTTTTTTCATTTCCTAAATTTTAGTTAGATCAAACTTCAATCATATCCATCTATTTTAGTTAATTATAGTTTGGCCCCTACTAAAATTTTATCATATCAATTGTACCCCCAAAAAAGGTTTAAAATATTACATTTTGGACCCCCCGCCGTATCCTAGCTGTATCATTCCCGTATCACAGCCGTATCCTATACAAAATTTAAAATAAAAAATTAGGATACACCACGTGGCGTATCCGATACGTATCCGGCCGTATCCTAGCTGTATCCGCATCCCCGAAGTATCCGATACGAGTGCGGCGCCTAATTTGAAGTATCCGTGCTTCATAGCTTCTAACGACTATGTGCTGTCTCCAATCTTTGCTTAATTACCTTAATCTTCTCATTATTTTCGCGGACTAATTCTAGCCTAATCATAGCTGCCTCTCCCACCTGCGTCCAACATACTGGCGATCTACATGGTCTCCCATATAATGCCTCAAATGGTGCCATTCCAATGTTAGCCTGATAGTTGTTGTTATAAGCGAATTCCACCAGTGGCAAATGATATTCCCAACTCCCTTTAAAATCTAACACACAGGCTTAGAGCATGTCCTCTAATATTTGAATTGTTCGCTCAAACTGTCCATCAGTTTGAGGATAATAGGCTGTACTAAAATATAACTTTGCCCCCATGGTCATTTGAAAACTTTGCCAAAATCAAGAGACAAATCGTGAATCTCGATCTATGACAATTGATATAGGTGTTCCATGTAATCTCACAATTTCTCGGATATACAATCGGGCCAAAGAATCCATTGAATTTGTCACCCGCATTGACAAGAAATGAGCTGATTTTGTTAATCGGTCAACGATTACCCATATGGCGTCACATCCTCTTTTTTGTCTTTGGCAATCCTATCACAGTCTATAGTCACATTTTCCCACTTCCACTCAGATATTGGCAATGGCTGTAACAATCCAGCTAGTCTTTGATGCTCTACCTTCACCTGCTGATAGGTTAAGCACTTGCTGATAAACTCCACTATATCATTCTTCATTCCTGCCCTGTAAAATTACCTCTTTAAATCATGATATATTTTCGTACCCCCCGGATGCACTACTAGCCAGGAATGGTGAAATTCTCTCAAAACCTCCTCCTTAGCTGAGGAGGGGTACAAAGATTCTTTCCTTGATATTTGACAATTCCATCATCACCTGCTGTCCAACCTGAAATATCCACTAGACCCCTTATTTTATTCAAACATCATTAGCTTCCTCGTCCAACTTCTAAGCCTCCATTACCCTGCTAATTAAAGCTGGCTGGATGACAATAGTATACAACATCCCCTTGTTCTCTCTCCCTCTTTAAGGTCCAATTCAAATTCATTCAATATCCCATCATTTCCCACTCTTTGATTGCTACACAGGCCATGTCACTTTTGGTTTTCCTGCTCAAGGCATCTGCAATAACATTAGCTTTACCCGGATGATAATGCAATTCAAAGTCATAATCCTCCATGTACTCCATCCACCACCGCTGCCTTAAATTCAAATCTCTCTGAGTAAAGATATATTTCTAACTTTTGTGGTCCGAGAACACTTCAATCTCTCACCGTACAAATAGTGCCTCCAACTCTTCAAGGCAAAGATACTGCTGCCAGCTCCAAATGATGCACTGGATAATTCTTCTCATGATTCTCCAACTGTCTAGAACCATAGGCCACCATTCACCCATTCTACATAACAACACACCCAAGTCATTCCTGTGATGCATCACAATATACCGAGTAACCAGCTCCCTCTCTGGGATGACTAGTACTGGTGTAGTAGTTAATCTTCTTTTTATCTCTTGAAATGATCTTTCACATGTATCATTCCACTCACATTTGATTCCCTTTCAAGTTAATCTAGTCAATGGAGCTACTAATCTGGAAAAATCTAGGACAAACTTTCTGTAGTATTCTGCCAACCCAAGGAAACTGCGGATTTCAAATATGGACTTTGGTTGAGACTATTCCAAAATAGCTTAATTTTGGATGGATCCACTGCTACCCCTTCCTCCGATACAACATGTCCCAAAAATTTAACTTTCCTAAGCCAAAATTCACATTTGCTTAATTGGTATATAACTGATGATCCTTTAACCTTTGTAACACGAGCCTCAATGTTGTTCATGTATTCTTCTGACTTAGAATACACTAAGACATTGTCTATAAATACCACCACAAATTTATCGAAATAATTTCTAAAGACTCAATTCATCAAATCCATAAAGACTGTAGGTGCATTTGTCAAACCAAAAGGCATAACCAGAAACTCGTAATGACCATACCGAGTCCGAAATGTTGTCTTTAGAATGTCTTCTTCCCTTATCCTCACTTGGCGGTACCCAGATCGTAGATCAATCTTTGAAAACACCAACGATCCCTTCAATTGGTCAAATAAATCATTGATTCTTGGTAGCAGATATCTATCCTTGATAGTCACCCTATTTAATTTCCTGTAATCAATACACATTCTCAATATCCCATCCTTCTTGGCTACAAATAATTCCGGTGCACCCCAATGTGATGTACTTGGTCGGATGAATCCTTTAGCTAACAATTCATTTATTTGTGTTTTCAATTCTACTAACTCTGCTGGTGCTAACCTGTAAGGTGGAATAGAGATAGGTTCTATGCCCAAGATCAGATTAATGCAAAACTCTACTTCCTGTTCAGGTGGCAACCCTAATATCTCTTCGGGAACACTTCGGGAAATTCATTCACAACCTTAGGCAATTCAATTCTCTGTTCTTCGCCATCTTCTTCTATAACCATGCAAGCAAATAAACTGCACAATTTATTCTTTCCACGATCATTCAAGAGTGACAATTCTCGCATTTCATACCAGTCTGTAAAGAAACGAATCTGATCCCCCTCTGACGTGGATAAGGTTACCTTAATGACAGTCGATCATAGCTTGGTAGGACATAAGCCAATCCATCCCAAGTATGATATCAAACCTCTCATTTCCAATACAATCAAGTCAAATGTTGAGACAATTTCTCGCCCATCAAAAACATCCATTACCCTATTTCACACTTTTTACATACTTGGGTCAAAGAAGAGAATCCTGCTGCAGGTGTCTTCACATATAAAAATAATTCCAAATGGCTAACTTCTATTCCCAAGGTAGATGCAAATGATGTAGTGATAAATGAATGAGATGCTCTCGTGTCTAAGAGTACTGTAGCATAGGATGAATAGACACGAAAAATACCTTTGGTCACCATAGGCTCAGTCGGCACCTCCTACTGTGCCACTGCAAATACTCTGCCCTGTGCTTGAACATTCTGAGATCTACAAAATCTCTATCCCTGTGGGTTCACCCTCGCCTACTGTGATGTCCCAGTTTGCATCGTCCCTTGTGGGACAATCCTCTGTTGATTCTAATGCTGTACTGACTAGGAGATCGATGGGCGGGTTTCTTGTAATAACTGTCCAGATTGTACCATCCTTCCCTGCACCTCGCTAAATCTGAGGGTAAAACTTCTGAATATGTCCCATCTCTCAACATCCATAACACACCCTATTCTCCCCGACCTGTCCACTTCTCATCTGTCTTATTGATTCACTTTGTCTCCCGGTCTTAGGACATTCAGTGCTCTTATGCCCTGGTTGTTAGCAATTAAAACATATAATCAACCTCTGAGAAATGCCGTCCAATTTCCTTGATTATTTGGGTGTTGTACTCTCCTGGTAGGATAACTGCTTCTGTGAGGTCGATAAATTACCCTTAACCCTTTTTCTGCTAACTCTTTCCTGTTGAGCCCCTGCATTCTTACCACATCGATTTTCTTAAATAACTTTGGTTTCATTCAAGTCCCTTTCTACAGTCATCACTCGATTTATGAAAGTCTCATAATCCTCCAACCCCAACAATACCATCTTGTTCCTCAGAGTCGGTCTCAAACCCCTTTCAAATCTCCTGCACTTCAAATGAGTAGTAGCAACCAACTCGGGTGCATACTTTGATAAATCTAAGAATTTCTTTTTGTACTCTAACACTGTCATGGTCCCTTGTATTAAGCCAACGAATTCCTCCCTCTTAGCATCTCTCAAAGATTGAGGGAAGAAATGATCCCTGAACCTCTCCTTAAATCTTTCTCAAGTGAGACCCTCTAATCCTCCTGTGTCCCTCAAACTAAACCACCAAGCTGATGCTCTTCCCACTAGCTGAAATGCAGTCAACATAATACGAGTAGAAGGATCAGTGATCTCCATTGCTACTAATATCTTTTCACATTCCTCTAGGAATTGTTCAGCCACATCCGTATCAGCCACTCCATCATAAGTTGGAGGTTTCATCCTTCTAAATTTCTCCAATGCAGTGGAACCTCTCTACAATTGTGATTGGGGTCCAACTCGAGCCCCTCCTGCTATTATAGCCAAAGCCGCCGCCAATTGTTGCAATACTGCCCCAGCGTCCATAACTGCAGGTTACTGAATCTCAGGTGTCCTTGACTACACCTCCTTCCCTCCTAAATTATTCTGCTGCATATCAGGCTGTGCCTCAGCCACTGTACTATGATGTGTTTCCTGTTCCTACTGAACAGGTGCACCTCCCTATCCTCTTCTTCTACCTCGGCCTCAGCCTCTCACCCCCATTTCACGTGGTGGTATTTTATCTAAAAATATAATAAAGCACTAAAATATTAAGATTAATTCAACATCTGATATCTTGATACAACATAACTTCGTCTAATAATAAAATAACAGTTCAATACATTCATAAAGGTACACCATAATAACACCATCTTTTATCCATTCAAGCTACAACAAGAGTTCCAACATTACAAAGTCTTAAGTTACTCTACATCACTAGAATTGAAAGAGTACACAACATAACATTAGTCATTAGACTAATAGCCACTCCGATTACCACTAAAGAAATCACCTTTCCAAAATTTTTCCTTTACATTTTACATTTCAAATTCTATGATATGGGCAACAACTACGAGTGTGCCTCCTCCTGCCACATTAAGTACAACATTTGATGTATTGCCTAGGGCATTTGTAGCTATGTATCCCAGTCTATGACAGCTTCTACATACTCCTCGCAGGTGATCCTCCTCATTACTAAAACTTTCACCTCTCTCCCCAATGCTAGTGCTAACTTCTTGTGAACTAGTACCTTGACTGCTTGGGTTCAGTTCTGTTACTGTATCTGATGTCAAGGCTAGATTTGATGAAGGAGTAGGTACGATCACAATCACATTCTGTACTATTATCACTGGAGGTGTGAACTGAAACTGGTAATATACCGATAAGGCATCATATACTGATACGGGTACTGTGTTGGATATGAAACTGAAGATGGCAACCCATAGTAGGGTATCATTGGCTGACCTATTGTTGCTGGTACCAAGTTTATCCCTGCTATATCTCGTGACACATTCTGGGGTTGAGTTTCAGCTAAACCCTCGGTTGCTACTTGAGTGAAAATATCATCATCAGGCCACACAATTTCTTCCTCAATTGATTGGGCTTTGGTATTATTGCTCTCTCCTTTTTTCGTTCCCATCTAGAATGTTAAATACTATTTAAGCATGTAATATGAGATGCAAGACTTTTCATGTCCCTAGGTATTCTGACCTAGGCTCTAATACCAACCTATCACGCCCTGAGTCCTGTGATCCGAGGGGTGAGTGATAAATACACATAACATGCACTAACACTACTATCCCATGATCAGAGCAGCGCAACAACTCCTGGTGAGCCATGAGACATATTAAAATATCATGAAATTAGCCTTGGTTAGTGCTAGGCCTCAAACTGCAACATATCCTTCCTGGTCATACATTACATAAGCCTGAGGGCCTTTACAACCTAATCGAATGAGACTCTCAATTTAAAAATATTACAACTTTCAAATAAATATTCAAGTAACCCAAATTTTACTAAGTCTGGAATGGCTCGTGCAAATGCACTTCTAGTCCAACCCCATTGGCCCACCTGGTTATTATGTTTTGTTCCTGCAACAAAATCTGTAGGGATGTGAGCACGGGTCCATTTGTGCCCACAATGCTACAAACGAACATATATGATATGTAATCCAAACATGCATGCTATTCATGGTATATTTAGCTACTTTAACATTTTCTAGAGTTATAATAATCATTAACACAACAAGTAACCAATTTAGGTAAGAACATATCATCATTCAACAATACCATGGTATCAAATTTAATTCCAGTTAATACTCATCTTTTGAAATCTCAATCATTAATTCAAATCACATTTCATCTTCACTTTATCATTTAATCATCATTCAATCACATAACCATTTCTACATAAGTCATCGGGAGAGGGTACATGCACAATATCATCTTTTATGGGTCCAGACCCAACGGAAACGATAAACCGAACACCGTTATTTAGGATCGCAGTCCAGGGCCACGGGTAGCTAATACACACACCATATTGTGGGCTTCTAACCCACCGATATGGACACCAAATCCTGCGCAGGTTCCGGGTCTCTCAATCCGAGGGTAACCTCAAAAACTTTCCTATTTTCGCACCCCATCTCGGCTCCCTGCACATCATCAATCACATTTCAATTCACTCAATCATTTATTCACATTCATCATCACTTACCCTTCAACAACATAGAATCACGATCCACTTTATCATAGATCTCATCTCATGGTACCTTTTCATTTCATTTTATTCAAAGTCTCATTTATTCACCATTACATGTCAAATTCCACTATCATAAGTCAGTCATCTCTTAACAACTATTTAGAACATATTTCCCTTTCTCAATTCATGCAATTAAACAAATAAAGCGTCACATAAAAACATGTTACTAAATTCTTTTATAAACCTAGGGTAGGAGGTCAAAATAAACAATGTCAGGAAATTAAACTAGTGTCGGTGGGCGCCCAAATTAACACACAGTCATGCGCCCAAGGGCTTGGCACCCACGTCTTGTGTGCCCAAGTTGGTGGGCGCCCAACTAATTCCTACCTTGTGCACCCACAGCTTGATTCGAGTTATAGGTCTCGTGCTCTGTTTTTCAGGTTATTGGTTCTCCACTGTTGGGACCTCAAATTGACCATGATTAAGATAAAATACCTAAAGTTTCATGTTTCTAGCATTATCACAAGACTTATAGGCACCAAAGGAAATCAACAATTTGAGTTTTCATCAACTATGGGTCAAGTTATGGATCAAACATCATTTTCACTTGAAAAGGTTTCTCTAATGGTATTCTAGTCCTTGTTACACATCACATATGTAAGAATGAAGCATTAAATCCCTACCTCAAGTTGAAATAAGAATGGAGCAACAAGGGGTGGTCTCTTCTCGGTTTCAAGCCCCCAACTTTGATGGATTCAATCACCCCACCCTTTGATCTAAATGGCAAAAAAAATTACATGGATGGATTCCTTGAGTGCTCAATTACATCCTTGCAAAGTTAATTTGATTTTAATCAAGGCTAGAAGGACTTACCATTCAAACTCCACCTGGTTCCCTTGTTTCTTCTTCCTCTCCTGGTTTCCTCTCTCTCCTACCTACAAAACCAAGGTTGTTAAAATCGAGATTTTACTTAAAATCAGTGAAGAATCCAAAAGTCAAATCGTAATATCGAATTGTAAAATCGTAAGATTTTATCAAATGTCTATAAAATAAAAATATAGTCTATTATATTACAATTTTTTATTTAAAGTTTTGATTTTTTGATAAGTTAATAATATTACTAATAAGAAAAAAGAGAAAAGACATGTATCAAGAAAAATGCATATACAAAAACTTACTCATATTAACAAAATGAATCCTCAACAAAGTTTACAAAAGATTTTATATCTGATTCTGTACTCGTTTTACCTAACTACAAAATTAAGACTGTTAAAATGATTGTGTGATCTATACAATTGACATTAAAATACTGACTTTATTTTTTCCTAATATTTTTTGTTTGAATAAAGATGTATTTATAATATTTACATTAACACAAAAGTCTGGGGTATTACAGAAATAGTGATTACCTTTTTACGTTATATTGCTAGAACCAATGATTGAAGAAGATGAGGCTTGTTGCTGCATAATAAGTTTCTGGAGTATCTCTATTTCTTCACTGCAAAACAAACTAGCTAAAGGAGGAGCAATGGTGGTGGTAGCGACATTGCCACAGCTATCACGAGGACCAAGGTGTGAAGGTTTCCAGTTTGCTGGTTTCTTATGAATTTTCCAACAAGTATCTCGAGTATGACCAGGTTTCTTATAGTGCTCAGACCAGGGTCTACCTTTCTTAGATTTATTGTTAAAAGAAGAATTGCCTAGGCCCTAAGCAACTAAGGCTGAGAGGGGTAGATAATAATGTGTGACCAAGCATAATTTTTCTTTGGCTTTCCTCCATGAGAACCTCAAAAAAGTTTTCCCTCAAGTTAGGAAGAGGCTTGGATCCTACGTACGGCCTCTAACTTCAGCTAGTCCCTTGTTAAGGCCTAGCAAAATTTTGTACAATCACTTACCAAAAAAAAAAAAAAAAATTGTGCAATCTTTTTTCTTCAACAATCTTTCGAAACATGTTATTACTTGTGGTGCAAGACCAGGCATACTTCTCATACGTGTCTAACTACTACCAATTCCTTGAAAAAGAATTAAAGGACTGAGTAATAGAGAGAGCCCCTTCTCGTAGATCATGAAGAGCACTTTTAATGGCAAATCTTTTGGAGGTATTGTCAAAACTTGAAAACATCTCTTTCATGGCATTCCAGATATCTTTGGCATTGTCATACGAAAGGAAATTTTCTCCTATCTCATTTGCCATTAAGTTGATGAGCCAAGACATCACTAAATTATTTTCGAATATCCAAATCCTATATGATGGAGCAATAGCTTATCCAGTGAAGTACTCATCCTTATCACAACCTCAGATGAACATACGGAGTTATTGGGACCATCAAAGGTAGTTGGAATCGTTAAGTTTTTGACCCGTGATGGAAATAAGAGCAGTGTCAATACTGCCATGAATCAAATTATATGACAAGATTATGATGGCCAAGAATTTCTCATTTACATACAAAAAGAATCATCCTTATTGGTCTAGGAATCACAATCCTATTTGGTCACAAAATTGTCCAGCACAAGAATTTGGACTTAATTGTTTATTGTTATAATTGCATAGTAACTTGGTGGCTAGATGAGAGTCACTCTCTTCTTTCTCTCTCCAGGGTTTTTGGATTCCACGTTCTTCAATGGCTTCATCTAGAGTTTCTAAGTTAAGAGATGGGGGGAATCATAAGGAGACCGTCATGTTCCAAGTTTGGTGTCTCTAAAGTTTTAAAACCTACTGCTGGGCAAGTTTCTTCATCTGCTTATGTTAATGGCAGGTTTGGTGATAAAGCAAGAAGTTTGATGGACAAGGGAAGGCTACTGATGTTAATGATGTTTTGGATTTGAGAACCGAAAAATCGGTGATAACTCTAAGCAAGCTCTAGTGTCGACACCAATTGTTGAGCCACGATGTGGAGTTTGTACTGTACTTGAGTCTATTTCTGATCCTATTACCAAGATGGTTAATGAAGTGCTTGCTGGAAATGATTTAAAAGCTACTTCAAATTTGGCAAAGAGATTAAAACAAACTAGAAAGATGGCTTCTTTAGCTATTTCTACTCCTAGTCTTGTTTCACCTTATTCTAATTCTCCGTCTTCTACAAAATCTTGGGCGGATCTTGTAGAGGAGGCTACTGAATTTGGGAATCCTCAAGCGAAGTTAGATGGGGATTTTCAAATGGTTGCGTTGCATGAGGTCCCTCTACTCTCTATTTCGTTGTTTATGGTGAATGATTCAAGCCCTAAGATTGTGCATCAGGAGCAGTTGTCTAATGTGATTGCTAGTGATTCAAAAGATAACTTGGTAGAGAATACTAATCAAAATAATTCTCTTGGTGATTTGGATGGTTCTAGTTTGAAATCTAGAATTGAAGGTGTGCGGCAAGGAAATTGGGTTTCTATGGTTAAACGTCACTCTGATCCTACCATGAAGTTATCTTACACAAAGCCTCGTCTTGTTATGGGAAAGTGAGAATTAAACCTCCAAGTGAGGTTGTAAAGAAGGGAATTCAGCGATAGGAGAACACTATTGTGGGTTATTTTTAGATAACCTTCTCTTTTCTTTAGTCCAATACACTACATATCTAAAGGGATTATTGAAGTTCTTAATAGTGGAAACGGATTCTACTTTTTTTGGTTCTCGGATGTAGTGCAAGTAAATCAGATTTTACTGGGTGGTCTTTGGTATTTTGAGGGTAGACTAATATTTCTTAAATTGTGGAAATCTAGCATGAATCTCACTAAGGGTGGTTGTAAGATGGTTCCTATCTGGGTCCATTTCCACAATATTCCTCTTGAATAGTTGATGGAGGAGGCTTTAAGTTATATTGCAAGTGTTGTGAGCAAACCATTGCATGCGGATAAATGGCCTGAAGATTTCAAAAGAATTAACTTTGCCATAACTTGCATTGAGGCGAACGTTAAAGATGAGTTATCGGATTCTCTTGAGCTTGAACTTGAAGATGGAAGCTGCATAGATATCCACATTGAATATACATGGGTTCAAAAGAAATGCACAGTTTGCAAAGAGTTTGGTCATAGAGCAAAAAATTGTACCCTGGTTAAACATCAATTTTGGAGATCGAATGATCCATCTAAGGCTGAACATGATATGGTTGGAAAGTTGTTAGAAGATAAGGCAAAGAACCTATTATTGATAGCACTCCTCCTTCTGCCTTTCTCCTTCTGCCTTTGCAAGTAAGGATTCTAATCCCAATCTGGTTTGCTCTACTACCAATCCTTTTGATGTTTTAAATGGTGATGAAATTAATTCTGGTGGTAACATTGAAATTGAAAGAGACCAGGATGTTGATGATATTGGGAAAAGGTCACCCAGCTCCTTTGAGCTTCTGGACGATACTACTATTCCAAATTGAAAATGGATCGTCCAAGGTTGTTGCTACTATTCCAGACAATTCTGCTCAAACACAGTAGCGAACTCCAGAGAGTACTGATTTTGGGAGGTGAAATAATGCTAGTTTAGATGATTTGTCTTTGTGATATAATGCAGCAAATTTATCTCCTTTATTTGATTGTCTTTTGTTTCCAATATGCCCTAACTCTTTGGTTGAGAAAATTACTTTGATTGATGAACATGAAAAGAAAAGATTGAAATACTTGAAAAGAAATGAATGTAGGGAAAAGGAGAAGTTGGGTAGTGCCCCGAGGAGCACTTCTTCCTAATTTTCCTTATGATAGGATTAGCTTCTTGGAATATTTGAGGTCTAAATGATCTTGTCAAGAAGCAAGAAGTTTGATCGTTTGTCAATTTGAATAAGATTTCATGTGTTGCTATTGTTGAAACTAAAGTGAGAGGTTGTAATAAGGAAAGGATTGGTTGTGGTTTGCTCAAGGGTTAAAAATTTATGGAAAATTGTGATTGGGGTACTTCTAGTAGGATTTAGGTTTGGTGGGACACTAATTTGCTTGATGTTAGTGTGATTGGGTCTAATGATTAAGTCATCCATGTCTCTATTTCTTTAGTAGATAGAAGTGGTTAGTTTTTGGCTTCTTTTGTATATGGCTCTAATAATATGATTGCACGGAGAGCTCTATAGCAGGATTTGAAGAGGTCTTCTTCTTTATACCAAAACTCTCCGTGGATTGTTCTTAATGATTTCATTGCTATTCAAGAAAGCTACAAAAGGAGGGATGGTAATTCTGATTGGCCTCCATTTATGGATGAGTTTAATGATGCAATTGTTGAAGCTAGTTGAGATGATCTTCAATTTTGTGGTCCTTTGTTTAAATGGCATAATGCTCGAGAAACCAGTTATACTTTAAGAAAGTTGGATAAAGCTGTTGTTCATGCTTCTTGGCTCTCAAAGTTTGAAGGTTCAATGGTAGAGTTCTCCCATTTGGTGTATCTGATCACTCTCCAGTTCTTGTGGATGTGGGAGTGTCATTACTTAGAGTTAGAAGACCTTTTAAGTTCTTTAATCATTGGTTAGAATTTGATGAATTCTTCCCTTTGGTAGAAGAAGTCTGGAAAATCCCTGTAGAAGGATTTGTTATGTTCAGAGTATATAAGAAACTTGAGATGTTGAAATAGGCCTTGAAAGCTCTGAGTTTGAGGAAGAATAAGGAAATTTTAGGTAATTTATCTGAATTAAGACAGGAACTGACTGGCATTCAATCTCAAATTGCTTTAGATGTAGGTGATGCTGGTTTGATTGCCCAAGAGAAGGATTGCATGTCTCAGTTTACTAATGCCAATAAAGTTGAAGAAAGTTCTGTTAGACAAAGAAGCAAGATTCAATGGTTAAAGGAGGAGGATAAAAATTCAGCCTTTTCCTTTCACTTTATTAAAAATAGGCTGAATATTAATAAAATTGTTTGTATTTAAGATGATAATGGTTCCTTGATTAGAGATAAAGAGTTGATTTCTTCAACAATGATGGATCTTTATTAGAAATATTACTTTGGACTGGTTGTGCATCTTTTTATGGAGGGGAACAAGTGCTTAGTGAGTTTCTTGTGCTGTTTTTATGGATGAGGATATGAGGAATTCTATGTTTAGCCTTAATAAAGCTCTGGGACTTGATGGATTCAATGCTTACTTCTTTCAAAAGGCCTGGAGATTTGTGGGTTCTGATATTGTTTTGGCCATCAAAGAGTTTTTTAATTCTAGTATTCTTCTTAAAGAATCTAATTCTACTATTATAGCTCTTATTCCCAAAGTTCCCAATGCTTCCAAGCTGAAGGATTTTCGCCTCATTTCTTGTTGTAATACAATTTACAAGTCTATTACCAAGCTTTTAGCTGATAGATTGAAGAAGGTTTTACCTTTCATTGTTAACAAAGCTCAAGCTGCATTTGTTAGTGGGCGAAGTATTGGTGACAATATTCTCTTAAGCTCAAGAATTGGTAAGAGGTTACCATACTAACATGACTAGTCCAAGATGTCGAATCAAGGGTGATTGATGAAGGCTTACGATTCAATTGGGTGGGAGTTCATTTAGGACACGCTCAAGTTGTTAGGTTTTTCTCCACAGTTTATTGGCGGGGTGAAGGCTTGTGTTTCTACTCCAAGATATTCAATTAGTATCAATGGTGAGCTTAAAGGATTTTCTGAAGAGAAGAAGAGGCCTCTCAGTTTAAATATCATTGGAGATGCAGAGAATCTAGACTCATTCATTCATGTTTTGTGGACGATCTTATGAATTTTTGTAAAGGTAATGTTGAGTCAGTGAAGGTGGTGAAAGATTCACTTGATTTATTTTCATCTTATCGGGTTTACAACCTAATTCTACTAAACGAAATTTTAATGTCTGGTGTCGATGATGTGAATAAAAGGCATATTTTGGATTTACTGGGGTTTAATCTTGTGTGTTGCCCTGTCAAATATCTTGGCGTTCCTTTGATCTCTACTAAACTCAAGGCTATGGATTGTTGTGGGTTGGAGGGTAGAATTCTTAGAAGAATTAAGAGTTGGACCAACCAATTTTTATCCTTTGCTGGAAGACTCTAGTTGATCCAATCTGTTTTGTTTATGATTCAGTCGTATTGGTGTCTCATTTTATTTTGCTAGCTTAAGATTTCTAAGTCCATTAAGAGTAATTTCTGGGCGTTTCTTTGGAAGGGATTCTCTATGGCTAAACATGGAGCTAAGGTGTCCTAGGAGCAGGTTTCTAGGCCGAAGAAGGTAGGTGGACTTGGTATTAAAAAGATTAAAGATTGGAATTTTGCTTCTATGGCTTGATATGTTTGGAAGATTTGCCATTCTTATTCTACATCAATGTGGGCCTCTTGGGTTAGATTGAATTTATTGAATAAAAACCATTTTTGGGTGGCCAAGGTCCCATGGAATCGTTTGTGGACTTGGAGAAAGATTTTGAAGCTTCGAAGTAAGCTTAGGCCCTTCAACACTGTAAAGATTGGGAACGGACAGCATACTTCATTGTGGTTTGATACGTGGACGGATAGAGGCCCAATTTGCATCTCTCCAAAGGATAGAGTAATTTATGACTCTGGTTTATCTAAAGATGCCTTGGTTAGTGATATTATCTTAGATGGGCAGTGGTGCTAGCCAGTGGCAAATTCTATTGAGCTTCTTGATTTGAAAAGAGAGTTGGAGAGTATGGCTCCTCTGACCAAAGATAAATTGGATAAATTGGTGTGGAATGCTATAAAGGGGAGGGACCTTTCTGCTTAAGAAGTTTGGGATACTTTGCGTTTTCGTAACCCTTTAGTTGATTGGCGTTGTATTGTTTGGTTTAAACACCATATTCCCTGGCATTCTTTTATTCACTAGTTGGCCGTTAGGAATAAGCTATCTACCCAGGATAAGCTTCTCTCCCTATGCCTTATTCAGAATGTCAGTTGTTTGTTTTGTAGAGGATATGTTGAAGATCACAACCATTTAGTTTTTAAGTGTAGTTTCTCTGAGAGGATTTGGTGTTCTATCCTTCGAAAATGTGGGTTCCAATCCGTTTTCAATTCCTAGGCTGAGGTTCTGGAGTGGGTTGCAATTAATTTTCATGGCTCGTCACTTTTTGTTGTGATTGGGAAACTCTCCTTGGCTGCTTTAGTTTATATTATATCGAAGGAAAGGAATAAGAGGTGGCATGAAAATTCTTATTTAGATGTAGTGACTGTTACTAGACAAATTGTGGACCTAGTAAGACATTGT
Source organism: Vitellaria paradoxa (assembly GCA_019916065.1). Classification (NCBI taxonomy): domain Eukaryota; kingdom Viridiplantae; phylum Streptophyta; class Magnoliopsida; order Ericales; family Sapotaceae; genus Vitellaria; species Vitellaria paradoxa. The sequence continues at coordinate 151,951 of JAINTL010000052.1, forward strand.
ATTATGTGGTGTGTTTCATTCCCAAATACTCCTTTGAACGTCATTTGATTCAAGAACGGAATATCCCTTCTTCTTTGCTGGGTTCTTAAGCTTGATTTGCTTGTGGTGGTTCTGGTGTGTGGTTTTGGTGGGTATTTCATATTGGAGCTACTGATTGTATCTGCTATTTGATGGTTGGAGTATGCTACTTTCCCTGGATGCTGCCACATATTTGTTATGTTGCAGCATGGTCATTTAGTTGTATGATCTGCTACAGGATTAGTCCCGTTTGTTCTTTAATTTGTTATTGGTTGCTCGTTGCTGGAGATAGCTCTTGAATGGGGTTTGTCTACAGATGTTGACAGTGGTATGCTTAGTGTTTTTAAGCAGCTGATTGATGAAGATTAATGATGGTTGGTGGCTGGTGGAATATGCTTCTGGATTGTTTTGTTCCCGATTGATTGGTCTAGCAATCTAGGGTGTGTTTGTTGCTTTAAGCCTACAATGTGCATATTGTATTGATTTGCACTTAATGTGGTCTTACTGTTGTTTTGGTTTATTATCTTATTGCAGGTTTTGGACATTTTAGCAACTCCGGCAGTATGGACCTGCTTAGGAAACGTCTACTTGTCGATCTGCATCGGCCTCTTGGACTCAGGGAAGATCTTTCCAAGGACCTGACATTCAATTTGCCGTTAATCTCTCCTTGCAATATCTCCATTATCTCCATCAGCCCCGTAATCACCATCTTAAATATAGGTTGGCGGCAATCGGTATTATGTTGTAGCTTCTGGGATTTGGTGGAATATCTGCAAATTCATGCAAGTGTCTAAGTTGGGTTGGAATATTTTGTTGAAGTGCTTTGGTGGAATTTGTTTTGGTGGACAAAATACACCATACTGGTGTGCTTGAGTGTGATGTCTTTACTGAGATTTTTATTTACCGTTTCCTCTCTAATGCTTTTTAAATGCTGCTGCATGGTTGATCTTTTGTTGTGTGGATGCTGGTTTTTGTTGGCTCCCTCTATTGGTTTAATGCATGGTTAACGTTTCTCTTTTTCCCTATATACTGGATTGGTTTCTAGGGTTTGAATGCAGCTCTTGGTACTTGAGATTTCTTGTTTCAATTACCTGAGATGCATGATGTGGTATAGTTGGTCTAGCTTTGAAACTCTAGTGTGGGATACTAATGTACGTTGCTAGTTTGGAGCAATTTTTCTGCATAAGTTTTCTAGCGTTATCTTCTGAAGCAATGTTTTAAAACCCGGACTGGACCGGCCAGTTCAACCGGTTGAACCGAGAACTGGTCCAAGGAACGGTTCGGTTAACAAATAAAACTCAGTTGGATGTTAAACCAGCCTAAAACCGGTGACCAACCAGTTCAACCGGTGAATCGATGCCGGTTTTGTCGGTATAACTGGGAATTTTTTTTTTATTTTTTTGAATGGTAAAATAAATAAACTAATATGCACCAGCCTAGAATCGAACCTGGGTCTATTTTGTGGTAAAATACTACTATCCCACTAAGCCACTGATGCTTATTATTTCTTATTTTTGCTTGGTTTTACCTATATAATATATTAGTTTTAAATGATTTTATTTTATAACATATTTTGTTGACACTTTTTATTAGTAAAACAAAATAGAGTAAAGAATATATGAAAAAAATATAAGTTTTTAAAATTATTATATAATTCTAACATATTTTTATATTTTATTTATATATTTAAATATATTTATGACGTCACGATTCACCTTCGGTTCAATTCCAGTTGAACCACTGACCCATGATCCAGTTACTTTTCCGGTTCGATGAACAGTTTGGTTTTTAAAACATTGTTCTGAAGTATGTTTTAGTACGCGACTAAAATATTTTATCTGTTTCCTTTTTGTCCCAAAGAAGCTATGCTTCAGATGATGACTAGATATGCGCCTTGACAGTTTTATTTGGTTTTGCTCTTACCAATCCAATATTGTCCCTTAAAGCAAATTGTGAGGAAAAATCTGTTAAAATATGTGCGCATGAGGGAATTTGCTCCAGAAGTAGAAATCTACGATCAAAGTCTGTCCTTCACTTTACCAAATGTAATTTACAGGTAAGTAGGCGATGATTCACTCTAATATTTTTAGCTAAGCCAACTTAATATTGACAATAACATAAATGGGAGTTGGAAATGAAATGTAGGAGATGGGCATATTGTTAGGTATACACGTTGAAATGAAATCTTATCTGCCAAAAATCCCATTGAATTGTATTCAAATCCATGCCAGCTAGAATCTCTCTCTCTCTATATATATATATCTCTCTCTCTCTTTTGTTTCTTGATTAGAATGCTAGCTAGAATCTTGGGTTACCAATTTTTCTAGCTTTTCTTATCTATTTCATGCTCTCCCCATTAGTAATTTATGATATAATGGGATGGGAATGTGACAACGTAGAATCCTCCAAACAAAAATAACTAGCCAATATATGTTTGTGGATAGTGAAATGTAAATAGGGCTTTTAGAATGGTTTGAAAAACAATGTTATATTTAGGAATTGTTCTTTTTTTAGATCAAATCATGAATTGACAAGATGGTTTTAGTGCCTGAAAAGAGTTTTTGGCATCTTTTTTGACATTTATAGCATGTAGTTTGTTGTTGTATGTGTAACTAAAGGAAAAAAAATAGCTTTCTATAATATCTTAAAAATTATTGGTAGTGGTGTGCATATCTCTGAAGCTGATTATTGGTCTAATCTATACATTATTTAATGTAGAAAGCCTGACAAATGGAGTGAGCTTGCAGCGCTTGAAAATGAGTAATTCATTTTGTCTTTGTTAGCCATTAGAGTTGTATGTTTTTCTTTTAAAAGGATCAAGTTGTTCAAATGGTCATTGCCAAAATTTTTGGGCAAAATTGGAAAAGCAATTGGAGTCTTAGAAGGTGATTCCTTATATGCCAAAAAGTGTTCTTTTTTTATTATTATTATAGAAGACAACTAAATAACTTTGAAGAGTTTAAAGTGAATTGGTGCTATCTAATATGAATATTTATACATCGGTAAAATTGCTTATTTTGCAAGTTAGAGGTTGTGAGATCAGTACTCTGAAACACTCTCTAGTTCTTGGGGTTTAGACTAGTAGGTTGCCCCTCTCCAGATCTTGTGTAGGAAGGAGCTTCGTGCACTATGCTACCTTTTTTATACATTTTTCAAGCTTTCTTGAAAACAATAAGTTTTCATTGCCAATTGGGCTGGCATCTTTTTTATTATCAGGAAGGTATGTCTTATTCTCTCTTAATATGTATGTTTATTTATAAAAATCGTACATCTCCTTCTCTCACTTTTGGTTTTAGTTTCTCTCAATTTTGCTCATTTATTTGGTAAGTCCAATTGCTTAGAATTGGGTGTCATGTTCACTTGCTAGTGCAATAATAAATTAATAATTCAACTTCAAGTTGATTTTCTTGGGAGGAAATACTCTTCAAATTGGGCTAATTGTATATTTATCTTTTGTATGTGGATACAAGACCTTAGGGGGATAAGATATTTTTCCCTGTGATTAGTCTATTAAATGTTTGCCATAATAGAACAAAGCTCCATAATGTCATAAGCTGACACAACATTTGCTAATGTGATTCATTGATTGACTTTTCTTAATTATATTAAACATGACAGATAGGCCATGTGCAAATCACATGAAAAAAATATTCTTATTAAAAGTAGAATCACAGAAAATATATTTTCTTCTATATCATGAACTGTTACATTCCACAGATTTATACACAAACTCTTTTCTCCTTTGTAGCTACCCGTTAGCCTAAAAATCAACAAATCAACTTCCTATAAATCAGCTCCTAAATCCCTATAAATCTGCAACTGTAATATTCTTATATTGTTCAAATCATATCCCTAATATTCCTATATTTCAGATTACAAATCAGTCCCGTAATTATCTATACTCCCCCTCAAGCTGGGAATAGATGTTAATCATTCCCAGCTTGCAAACCAAGCTTTCAAAAACAGGTTTATGCAACCCTTTGGTTAGAATATCTGCTGTCTGCTCTCCAGTTGCAATGTAGTCCAAACATATAACCTTATTGTCAAGTTTCTCCTTAATGAAGTGTCGGTTAACCTCCACATGTTTGGTTCGATCATGGTGAACTGGGTTCTTTGCTATGTTGATTGCTGCCTTGTTGTCACAATAGATCCTCATCGGAGTATAGCCAGTCATCTTCAATTCCTTTTGGTAGTCTCTCAAGCCATATACCTTCACAAATCCCTTGAGCTAATGCCCGAAACTTAGCCTCTGCACTACTTTTTGCAACCACTGGTTGCTTTTTACTCCTCCATGTCACCAGATTACCCCATAGGTACGCACAATAACCAGAGGTGGACCTTCTATCAATTGAACAATCAGCCCAGTCAGCATCGGTATAGATTTCCACCATTTTCTGATCTCCCTTCCTAAAAAACAGTCCCTTTCCAGGTAATGTCTAGCCGTGTGTGAGACAAGTAAATCAGCTAGCCTACTAGCTGCTGATATCTTTCTTTATTCACCTCTTCTTCTCCTTCAAGGCCTAGCTTTACATTAGGATCCATGAGAGTCTCCGTTGGCTTGCAGCCCAGCATCCCAACTTCTTGTAAGAGATCCAGCACATATTTCCTCTGGTTTATGGCAATTCTTGTACAGCTGCGAGCTATTTCCATGCCCAGGAAGTATCTCAAAGCTCCTAAGTCCTTTAATTCAAACTCTCCAGCTAAGTATTTCTTCAAAGAGCTTGCTTCTTCCAGATCATCACCAATGACAATTATATCATCTACATACACAATAAGCAGTGTAACCTTACCAACCAGTGAGTGTTTATAGAATAAGGTGTGATCTGTCTGAGCTTGAGTAAATCCCCTCCTTTTTACTGCTTTAGTGAACTTATCAAATCATTCCCGAGGTGACTGTTTTAATCCATAAAGAGATTTTTTCAGTCTGCAAACATTATTTCTGTTACCTTGAAAACCAGGAGGTGCAGTCATGTATACTTCTTCACGTAAGTCTCCATTTAGGATGGCATTCTTCACATCTAATTGAAACAGTGGTCAGTCCAGATTTGCAGCTAAGGATAATAGGACTCTTATAGTGTTCAGCTTCGCAACAGGGGCAAACGTCTCTTAGTAATCAATCCCCTGAGTTTGAGTGAATCCTTTGGCCACTAACCTGCTCTTATATCTGCCCACACTCCCATCTGCATTATACTTTATGAAGAATACCCACTTGCAGCCTACTGGTCTTTTCCCAGCAAGAAGAGTCACCATCTCCCATGTATTATTCTTCCTTAGAGCCTCCATTTCTTCCTGAAATACAGCCTTCCACTTCGGGTCTGCTAGTGCTTCATCTATGCTGTTTGGAATTTTATTTGCTGACAGAGCAGTAGTGAATGCCTGAAATGTTGGAGAAAGTTATGCATAGGAGACAAACTTAGATATAGGATGCCTGGTGCAGGTTCTGGTACCTTTCCTAATCGCAATAGGCCAGTCAAGGTCCTGTTCTGGAGCGGCAACCTGATCCAGGTTTTGATCAGTACCTTCTTCATTGTTCTGAGGATTGGAGATCGAGTCAGATTGGCCTTGTTGATATGCTGTCCTTCTAGAATAGGTTAGCAATGGACCTCTAGTCTGAGGAGACCTTCTGTGAATTTCTCCCCCTGACTGGTAAGGATCTCCTCTTAGTTCCTCAGATGTTGTAATGTCAGGTTCTATAGGTGGCAGTTGGACTTGATCTGTGGCTAGAGGAAGTGAAGCAGATTGTTGAAGCTGGTCTGGTTTGTGTTCTGTGATAGGTTCAGTGTTCTGGTCAGTGGGCAGAGGAAGTGTATCCCAAGACTTTCCTTCATTCATGATCTCCCCCTGAAGAAAAGTATAGGGAAAAAAAGGTTTGGATTCAAGGAAGGAGACATCAATAGACACAAAGAAACAACGAAGTTGAGGAGAGTAACATTTATAACCTCGTTGGGTAGGAGAGTATCCAACAAAAACACATTTAATGCTTTTAGGATCAAGTTTGGACAAAGTAGGTGAATGGTTATGAATAAGGGCTGTACAGCCAAATATTTTTGGAGGAAGAGACACAAGAGATCGAAAAGTTGGATAAAGTTGAAGCAGACTAGTCACGGGGACAGAAAAATTGAGAGGTTTTGAAGGCATTCTATTGATTAAATAGGCAGCTGTTAAGATTGCTTCACCCCATAAGTATTTAGGAACATTCATAGTGAACATTAATGCCCTAGCTACCTCAACCAAATGCATATTTTTCCTCTCAGCTATGCCATTTTGCTGGGGTGTGTCTGTGCAAGAGCTCTGATGAATCATTCCATGGCTAAAGAGATCGTCACTGAGAATAGAATTGAAATATTCTCATCCATTATCAGTTCTTAAAGTTTGAATAGGAGCATAAAATTGAGTTAGAACCATTGAGTGAAAGGTTTGAAAAACTTTGGCTGCTTCAGATTTTCTTTGAGAAGATATACCCAACATACCCTAGTGTGATCATCAATAAAGGTGATGAACCATCAGGTTCCTGAAATGTTTTGAACCCGAGAAGGCCCCCATAAATCACTGTGAATCAAAGAAAAGGGCTGAGATGGTTTGTAAGATTTAATGGGAAGAGGTGCACGACAATGCTTGGCAAGTAAACAGAATTCACACTTAAAAGAACTGGGTTTTTTATTAATAAAAAGTTCTGGAAACAACCGCTGGAGATAATAAAAATTTGGGTGTCCTAGCCTATAGTGCCTTAACATTATTTCATCCCTATCAGAACTAAGAGGAGATATTCCAGTCTCTGCCACTGCTGTAACATTTGCTGAATCCTTTTCTTCTTCAAGATAGTATAGTCCATCTCTAAGTTTAACATTGTCAATCATCATCCTCGATTCCAATCCCTGAAATTCACAACCAATGGCACAAAATTTAGCACAGCAGTCGAGGTCTGAGATAATTTTACTTATAGAAATCAGATTATAGGTCAGGTTTGGAACTTAGAGAACTGAGTGAAGATTAACAGTTTTCGAGAGAACAATGGATCCTTTTCCAGCCACTATAGAGTATGAGCCATCAGCCACCTTGACTTTAGATCTCTTAGAACAAGGTGTGTGTGAATAAAACAAAGATATGTTACCTGTCATATAATCAGATGCCCCAGAGTCCAGCAACCAAGAGTTTGACTTCCTGGTATGCAAGGCAGTACCTGATACCATAGCCAAGGGTTTTGAACTCTCAGTTCCAGAGGTCTTTGAGCTCCCAGTTGTAGTCTGACTCAATAGTTTCTACAGTTGTTCTAGTTGGGATCTGTTGAGGAATAGTCCATTCTGTTCTGGTTCTTTTTGGTGTTTAGCAGATTTCTCTTCCATCTGTACTTGATATCCTTTTCCTCTGCTAGTTCCCCGAGGCTTCCAATTAGCAGGTTTCCCATGGAGATCCCAGCAGGTCTCTCGAGTATGACCAAGTTTGTTGCAATGGCTGCACCAGGGTCTGCCTCCTTTATCACCCTTTTGATAATTCCTTTGATCATTCCTAGCAATGAGAGCTGTTGTTTCCATTGGTCTCTCATTTGTTAGACTGACAGATTTTTCTCCAAGCATAACCCTTCTTTTGCTAGCTTCCCTTCTTACATCTGCAAATGCTTCATCAATCGATGGTAAGGGTTTGTAGCCTAAAATTCTTCCTCTTATCTCATCTAGATCTCGGTTGAGACCTGTTAGGAACTCATATAGCCTTTCCTTCTCTAGGTGCTGCTTGAACTTTAAGTTGTCCTCCAAGTCTCCCCAGTCAGCCTCATAATGCAGATCTAATTCTTGCCACAACATCTGCAACTCATTATAGTACTCAGTCACCTCCATATTGCCTTGCCTTATCTCTTTGAGTTTATTTTTTATCTCAAATACCTGAGAGGCATTCTGGAGATCAAAAAAATTGACATTTACAGCTTCCCAAATGGCTTTTGCTATTCACAGAAAGAGATAAGTTCGGCTGATATGAGGTTCCATGGAATTAATCAGCCAAGCCATAACCATGGAGTTGTTCAACTCCTAGCTTGCGAGTGAGGGATCTTCCTTATCAAGCTGTTGAATATCTCCATTGAGATATCCAATTTTCCTTCTGCCTCTTACAACCAGAAGAACCATCTGGACCACTGAATGAAATTTCTTCCATTCAATCGATGATTGGTGATTTGCAGATTTGTGACTTCCCCAATAGGTTGAGAACCCATTGGAGATTGAGAGTAATCAGAGGAAGTTGCAGACTCTTTGCCGAAATTCATCCTAGGAGACTTTGGAATGAATCTTTGGGAAATATCCTTGATCTCGTAACAGATTCAAGGAGTAGTTGAGAAGAACAAAACCCTAGCCAAAGAAGAAGAAGGATATGAAGAGCCCAGGCTCTGATACCATAAAAGTAGAATCACAGAAAATATATTTTCTTCTATATCATGAACTGTTACATTCCTCAGATTTATACACAAACTCTTTCCTCCTTTGTAGCTACCCGTTAGCCTAAAAATCAGTAAATCAACTTCCTATAAATCAGCTCCTAAATCCTTATAAATCTGCAGCTGTAATATTCCTATATTGATCAAATCATATCCCTAATATTCCTATATTTCAGATTACAAATCAGTCCCGTAATTATCTACACTTACAGATCTGAAATTCCAAGTTGCAAAGTTTGGTGCAATTATTCCATCTCATTAAAGATTCAATTACAGCGGTATTTAATCTATGAATTCCAAGCAGTCTTTAACTGAATTGCTTCCAACTTGGTGAGCATGATATGATTGTTTACCTAATAGTTGGAGATATGCAATCATAATATTCTAACATCTTCGGAAGATGTAAGGGTTCATATCTTTGTTCAAATAGGGAAGCAATGCTAGCACATAAATAAAACATCATGTGGCATCTCTAATGTTGTGGATATTGCATCCTAAATTACAAGATTGTTTACTTATAATTCTTAATGTGTGTTTATTTTTATGTTTTATTTTATTTTAAGTAATTTATATTGTTGTTTAAAGACTTGGTGACTTAAGGTTGGTTGGGCTGTGTGAAATTTTTAAAGGTTAAATAGTTGTCAAGACACATAGCGAGATCAAGAAGAGTAATTTCGTAAAAAGATTGAATGCTTTCTTTATTGCTTTAATTCCAAAACAACAATAACAACAACAACAATAAAGTAGCAAAAAAAAGAGGGGTAGAGGATATTTAGGCCTTCAAACCAGTTAGTTAGATTAGAGGTTTGTTGGTATACTGGCATGAAAAACATGGGAATGGAAGCATTCCCATTCCCATAGTTTGGTTACGTATTTTAAATATCATGCGATGGAATGAAATGTAATAAAAAAATTACTAGCATCAATTTTTTGGGAGTCACTAAAAAATACAGTATCTAATAATAAGCAACAATGCAAAGAAGTATAATATGTATCCAACTGATATACATTACTCTCTTGCACAATTAATAGGCTTGAAGGGTGCAAAACCCAAAATTTTTTTAATTTCTAATCCAACAGTTTTCAGATTTTTTAGTCCAAACAATCTAAAAACCCACATAACCCTCAATTGCGTAATGATCCTAGAAAAGCAGCTTGATCAATCAAATAACAAAAATGATTTATATTTGGATACTAAAATCACAACAGGTTGAGGTAATAGGAACATTACGTCTTAAAAATCTTAATCTATTTACAACCAAGTATATAGAATTACAAGGCAGAGTTTTAGGGGGCGAGAGAGAGAGATAGAGTACTTGGGTAATGTTAATGAGGAGCTAACGGAACTTGGGTGCAAGCCAACTTGTTTCTTGAGCCGAATGGTAATGAATTTGCTAAGAGTCTTCATTGTGACGGTCTTACTGATAGCTTAAATAGTCTTCCCTAGTGTAGGTTGTCAAAAGTAATAATTCGATAAACTCAAAGTCAAATCTACAAGGAATAGGGTTTCAAACTAGTTTTTTGATTTTTGATAAATTGATTAATAGTGTCAGCATTGAGATTTGAAAGACTGCTAGGTGAAACTATTTCAAATACATAAATTGCCTTTGTAGAGAAGTATTAAATACTGAATGCGTTTTTAGTGACAAATGAGGCGGTGATTCAAGATTAAGAAGTTATGAACTTTGGGTGATTCGTAAATTGATATTGAAAATATAAAAATCATATCAAATAGGGTTGCTTAATTTATCTTTTGGCGAGGACGTTTTTTGCATCGAAAGGATTGTTAATAGATTCGAAGGATTGTTAGTTGAAATTGTTTAAGATACATAAATTGCCTTCGTGGATGTGTGCTAATTATTGAATGCGTTTTTAGTGACAAATAAGGTAGTGATTCAAGATTGAGAAGTTATGAGCTTGGGGTGATTTGTAAATTGATATTGAAAAATATTATTATCATGTCAACTAGGTTACGTAATTTATCTTTCGGAGAGGATGGGGCTTGTATCAAAAGGTAGACAATGGATTTTCTAGTGCATTTCCACAATGAAATTCTCATTTTTAGTTAGTAGTTTTCCACTTAGGTTTTTTCAACTCTTCTAGGGAGCACTTCTATTTATTTTATTTATGGAAATGTTTAGGAGATTAGTTAAGAGGGCAGCTAAAGGCTTGGTTATTAATCTCATACCGTTCAGAGGGTGCATACTGTACCAGGCAAAAGATGGTAATTTAGTGTTTGCATTCTATACCAGTATTTGTATCGACCAATATTGGTCAGTTTCGGTCCCAACCGCATCTTGGCCAGTCTCTGACATTAACAGTAATTTTTAAATTTTTGGTGCAGCTACTCAATCTATTTGTTTCTCAAGATTGTTCTATATCTATTCGCTTTGTGCATGGATGTAACTAAGAAATAAATTCTTTGCAGTAATATGCTAATGTTATATGACTATTCCCCACTCTCTATCTCTTTACACAACACAATATTAGTGGATGGTGCCATGTACAAGGGGCTTATATTATTATTTTTCATTTTATTTATTTTTATTTAAATCTAGTTACAGGAGTTGACCTTCCTTTAGTTTTGTTTGCTGACTTGTTGACGCATTTACCTCCGTTGGGTCTAATGTGGTCCTGCTTAGGGTGGTTCAATGTCAAAAAAAAAAAAAAAAGGAAAAAGAAAAACAGCAAAACAAAATTTGTTAGCTCTGTGGTTCTTTGTGAAAACCGCTATCTGATTTTTAGCTCTGTACTTTTTAAAATTTCCTGACAGTCTTTAAATTTGTTAGAATATATGTAATTTGGTTTGTTTAGCTATTATGACTTTTCACTGATGAGGGTTAGTTATTAAAGTTTTATGGTTTATGATTTATTTTTTTAGAACCACAAAATTCATGTAGTCTTTATAAGGAGCTGGCCTAATTTAACCACAAATTTATGCATTCACTAAATTTGATGTATGCAAAACTAAAAGGATTCTAGAGCTGAAGTAGTTTCATATTTATGCATTTATCACGTAGATCATAATTTATAATTAGAACGTTGGGGTTACTTAGTAGTCCTAGGGCATATGAGATTATCTGAAAGAGGAATATATTTATGTAACTCTGGTTTGAGTTTGTGAAATATAGAATTGGTCTAAGATTTAAATGTTTATCTCTGGCTATCTTTTGACTCCGTTGCATGACCTAAAATCATTCAATCATCAGCACAAGCTCAAGGACCTCATTGGTTTTTAGTCTTGATTTGAATGTATATTCCTGATTTTCTCTACTTGCACACTTTATCGTGGACTATGTACTTAATCACTTCCACTTCGTGAACTGAGCGATATGGTGAAAGATGAAAAGGACCATTCTACCTATTGAAAAATGTTTAAAGAGAAAGATAGTTTTGGGTTAATTATTATATTTGCATATATACAAGTTTTATAAGGCACCTGATTAGCATTTTAAATATTATGCTACTTGTTCACATCTTGTTCTTAGTCTCTATTACTTCCTTATTGACCATGTGCTTGGAATATTTATTGAAGTGTTCCATTTATTTTCTTTCCTTATTTAACTAGATTGCTTACGTACTATCTTTTTTCCTTACATGATCAGATGTTTAATACATAAACTATGAATGGGGAGTCATTCTATTGATTAAAAAAATGAAAGGGGGAGTCATTGTTAGTTTGTTCTTATTTGGGATCAAGGAGTTTTTATTTGTCTGGGTTTCTTTCATTCATTTTCATTTTAAATCTTTTCTAATTGTTGTCTTCTTCTTTTTTTCCCTATTTCTCTAGTATCAACATTAGAAATATTGACTAGTTTGATTGTTCAAGCAAATTACTTATAAGTGACAATTTTCTCACTTTTAGAGACATTTGAAATTTGTGCAAGTAATTCAATTTACATATTGTACTTGAAAAATATTCTCATGGGCTTTTTTCTACTCTAAAACTTATGCTGATTCAAAATCTTTGCATTTAAGTTAATTCTTTTTCACTTTTTAGGTTTGTTTCATCATTCTTATAGACAACTTCAAAACAATTAGTGAAATGAAATTATGTAAAGTTCTAATAATTTAATTTTAAATCCTCTTTCTATAAGCCATTTAAGAAGAAGGATGTTGGTGAATCTGGATATGATTGCTCTAGTAATCAGAGAAAACAAAAAAGGTTTGCGATAAAAAAAACGTACACTCAATGAGTCAAATTATAAGACAAGCGATTAAAGATAGAAAAGAACCATTCTTAGTATGCAACTAATGTTTTTATAGATATTCAAACTTTTAGATAGTGTGGAAAACATTATATGTGTCACGTTGGTCTGGTCTTACTAGGTAGAACCGTGTAGTAAATTATTTTTTGAATGAGCTGTAGAAGAGTGTAAACTGACAAATGATTGGCAATAGGTGTACTGGGAAGCACATTTACAAGGGTATGCCAATTTGATTTGTTTGAATATTAGAAAATATTATTACTTTTCACAATATTAGCTCATTACTCAACACTTTTATTATGTTAACTTGAGAAACCATTGCCTAGACAAAGCAACAGAGATGGCTTTGCTTACATCTTTTGATGGTTGTATTGGTGAACTGAGAATTCCAAGTAACACAGTGATTGCTTTAGTATAATATTTGTTTTCAAAAATTTAGTTGTCTTTCTGATGCATGTTCACTAGCCTTACTCGACTGTTTTAATTTGCTATGCTCAAGCACCTACACACACACAAATATATATATGCATGTAAACACATCTCCATGTATATTCTTTTGCATGTACTTCTAAAAATGCATAAGCAGGAAATTGTTTTAGCCAAAGAGGAACTTTTTGATGAGCTTTGCTTCCTCACTTTCTTTTCTCCTTCTAAGAATACTTAAGTAACTTTTTACAAAAGAAAGCTAGATTTTTTTCTTATATAGAAAGCACAATTTGCATAAATATTTAATTTCAACTATATTTTCATCTGTGTAGATGCCATACTAAAACCAATTGTTTTACTAGATGTAGCTACTCAAAATTTTCTTATTATTGCCAAAAGTTTATTTATATGAAAAGTAACAACATATCATTCTAGTTTTGTAAATTTTGTGTGACAACTTATTGAAATTAATTGAATTTATAACTAGTCTTGTTAACTTAGTTGAATTGCATGCTGTATATTGCCTCCAATTTTTGTTGACTTGGAAACGTATTCAAATCTCATTCTTTTTGAAATGATGCATTAATGTTTGTTGAAGGTGAAATGGGTAAAATAATGATTTTTAGCCCATGGTTTTTCATTTTTTTTCATAGTTAGTTGTGATATATTGTAATTTCCTAGTATATCTGTTATATTTCATCATTTCAAGAGTTACTTGAAAAGATAGATTCTTGCAACATTGTTTGCCTGTTGTGCAAATGTTTGAGATTTTGAGATGTACTTTGTGTTACAGAAACTTGTGTAAGTTACATATCCTATGAATAAGTGAAAATCCTTGTTAGATAATATTATGTTAGTTAGTTTCTGTATTGTGTTAGTTAGTTTCTTGTGTTTATGTCTATCTTAAATCAATTTGTCTTGGATTCTATGTTACCACTTCTTCATAATTACATAAAGTACAAAATGTTAACTATGACTTTGATGTATCTGAAGCAACTTAACTCAATATCTTAATTCACTTATTTTTCTTCGTAGAGAAGCCTTTCCTAATCTATCTTGTGAAACTCAATGTTTTAGCATCTATGTGAAGTGCTTTCTTATCAAAGAACAGAGATGCATTTTAGTGGTCAATTATTTTTTTTGGTAATTAAGTATAATTTAGATTAATGGGAGAAATTAAATATTTACATTATCTTGGGGCATACCCCCATTTTACAATTTACATAGCAGTAAAGGGAATCTCCCAACTATTACAATAATCTATATTTACATTAGAGATCTTTTGGACAGGAAATTGAGATAATCTAATTTTTACTTCATGCATGATTGTCTTAATGACATTAGGAACTGATGAAGAAAGGCCATTGAAAGCTCTAGTTTTCCTCTCCTTCCAAATGTGGTATACCATGGCCGCCCAAGCAAGTTTACATATTTTCTTGTGCAAACTATTTCCATTGAACTTCCCTACAACTCATGTAATTTCATCCCTCAACGGCTGGACAGATTTAGATATAAAGCATTTTTACCTAATAGTTTTCCTCACCTCGGTTGAAAATGGACAATGGAAGAAGAGATGATCCATATTTTCATTACTCTACCCATATAAAACACAAAAGGGGTCCACATTCATGCCCCATGCAACAAGTTTATCCTTGGTCATAAGCCTCTCCTTGATAGCAAGTCATAAGATGAAACTATGCTGAGGGATATGGCTAGGAAACCACAAAAGGTTATGCCAATGTACCTTTGGAACATGTTCTCGAATTGCCTCCCAAGTAGCTGCGGCGTTGTAGCTCTCTGTCTTCAAAACCATCCATATGAATTCATCTTCTATAGCTTGGTTTGGTTGGTAATCGAATGGACTATCAAGGATAATTTCACGAAGTTCCTCTGAATTTGGAAAAGGCCACCTCCATTGCCCATTTCGAATCACACTTGGCACTTTGGCATTTCTTGGCAAACCAGCATCGTAGGCAATTCTTTGGCCATATCTGGTCATTGAGGGGGCTCTAGGATGCCAATTTGAGTACCAAAGAGAGATGGTATTTCCATTGCCCACTTTATACTTGGATATGTTAGTAACTTCCTTCTGGAGCTTAAGGAGTTTCTTTCAGTTCCAAGAGCAGTTTGATGGGGCTTTACTTCCTAAAAGCACTTACCTTTGAGAATGTTGGATCTACACCATACCACCCAAAGGAATTGGCTATTGAAGCACAAAGTCCATATATGTCTTATCATGGATGCCTTGTTCCATTCATAAATTTTTTGAATGTCGAAGCCTCCTTCGTTTTTAGGTAAGCAAACATCATGCCAAGCTACCTTACTTCCCCACTTCTTCAAATCAGCACCTGACCATAAGAACCTTCTCAATACTTGCTCAATGGAGTTGCATACTTCCTTTGGAAGGATGAAGTGATGACTCCAAAAATTTGAATACTGAAGAGAATGGATTGGATGAGCACCAATCTACCTGCATAGGAAAGGCACTTGGAAGTCCAACTTGTCACACTTCTACAGGATAAGTTGCTCCTGTGATAGTTCCTTACCAATTCATGCATAAGAAGAATTTGGTCAAAGATTGATCTTCGTTTCACAAAAACTACCTGCAGCGGACTGATAATGTAAGACATAATCCTCTTGAGTCTATTTACAATGACCTTTGAGATGCACTTGTATATAGTTGAGCAGTAGGAAATTGGTTTGTAATCGGTGACCATGCTTGGGTTTGGCACCGTTGGCACTAGTGCAATAATGGTGGCATTTGCAACTTTTAAGAGCTTACCATTGCAAAAGAAGACTCTGATTGCTTCAGTGAAATCTTCTCCAATTTTTTTAAAGAAGTGGGAGGTGGAACTATCAGGTCTTAGGGCTTTGTGATCAGGTAGGGAGAAGAGATTAGCTTTGATTTCCTCATCAGTGACCTCAGCGTTAAGGGAGCTCATCAAATCTAAAGGAGCCGTGGCTTGTATGATTTCACTTACATATTGCTTTGCGCTATGGGGGTAGTTAAAAGGAGATCCTAAGAGCTGCTTGTAATGATCAATAAGGATGGCCTTGACTTTCTCATAATCCTCTTCCCTTTCCCCATCGCTATCTAGGATTGTAAGGATTTTGTTCCTTGAGCAGTGAACCTTGACTTTCCTATGGAAGTAGGAAGTGTTTTTGGTCCCCCACTTTGATTGTGTTATCTTTAGCCTTTCATTTATAGAAAGCTTCCTTTGCTAGAGCAAGTTGAGTGTATTCGTCAAGTGTTTTGTTTTCTTCCTCAATGAGGCTTGGAGAAGGTTTGGTTTGAAGCTCTATCTGGATCTTATCCAGTTTGAGTTTGGAAGCCGCTACCTTGTTAGAGATATCTCCATAAAACTTTGTATTGAAGGCTTTGAGGGTTGGCTTGAGAGACGTAAGCTTGGATAGAAGCTTAGACATTGGAAAGCCGTAGGTTGGCTTGGACCATTCATCAGCTACTAGACTCATGAAATCCTTGTGCTTTGTCCAAAAGTTGAGAAACTTGAAGGGTTTCATCCCAGTTTTAATGTTGGGCCGAATGCTTATAGCAATTGGGCTATGATCATAAATTCTTATTGTAAGGAAGTGTTAAAACTGGTAGACTAAGAAGAATTGCACACTACACCACAACTAGGTTCGAGTGTATTAATTTATACACATCAAAGAAAGACTATACACATTCCTTGGAGACTATACAATTTCCATAGGTCTAAATACATCCTATACATTAATGAGACTATTAATGTACATTAACACTCTCCCTCAAGCTGGAGCATATATATCATATGTTCCAAGCTTGTTACAAATATATCTTACTCTGGTTCCCCTAGTGATTTAGTAAATAAATCGGCCAATTGATCTTCAATTTTGACATGACTTGTCTTAATGACATTCTGTAAAACCTTTTCTCTGACAAAATGACAATCGACTTCAATATGCTTGGTCCGCTCATGAAACACAGGATTAGATGTTATGTGAATAGCAGCTTGATTGTCACAAAACAGTTCCATAGGCTGTAATCCAGAGATTCCCAATTCAGTCAACATATGAAGTATCCAAATCAATTCACAGGATGTATGTGCCATACCTCGATACTCTGACTCTGCACTGGATCTGGCCACAACAGTTTGTTTCTTACTTTTTCAAGAAACCAGATTTCCGCCTACAAAAACATAATAACCTGTAGTAGATCGTCTGTCTAACGGAGAACTAGCCCAATCTGCATCTGTATAACCTTGGACACGAGTATGACCATTATCCTTATACAACAATCCACATTCTGGTACACCTTTTAGATACCTCAAAATGTGAATAATTGCATCCCAGTGACTAGAACGAGGTGCATCAAGGAATTGACTAATTACACTTGTAGCAAATGAGATATCTGGCCGTGTCACTGTCAGATAATTAAGTTTTCCGACTAATCTGTGATATCTCCCTAGATCATTTAATACTTTGCCTGTATCTGCTAGCAACTTCGTATTGGGGTCCATTGGAGTATCAATTGGCTTGGCCCCCAACATACCAGTTTCAGACAGCAAATCAAGTATGTATTTCCTTTGGGAAAGAGCAATCCCCTCTTGTGATCTCGCAATTTCAATTCCCATAAAATACTTTAAGGAGCCCAAGTCTTTGGTATTGAACTTAGCTTGAAGAAACAACTTTAGATCATGTATACCTCGTGCATCATCGCCGGTGATCACAATGTCATCCACATAAACTAACAACCAGATTTTGCCGTGAATGGAATGACGGTAAAATACAGAATGATCAACACCACATTGTGTCAACCCAAAATCCATCACCACAGTACTAAACCTTCCAAACCAAGCTTAAGGAGATTATTTGAGGCCATACAATGCTTTCTTTAGTTTGCAGACTAAGCCAGACTCCCCCTAAGCAACAAACCTAGGCGGTTGCTCCATATACACTTCCTCAAGAAGATCGCCACGTAGAAAAGCGTTTTTAACATCCAGTTGATGAAGTGGCTAGTGAAACATAGTAGCAAGAGAAAGAAGAAGCCGAATAGAGGTGATTTTAGCCACCGGGGAGAAAGTCTCTGAAAAATCCAATCCATATATCTGAGTGTAGCCTTTGGCAACAAGTCGTGCTTTCAACCGATCAATAGAACCATCCGGATGGACTTTGACATTATACACCCACCGACAACCAACAGTGGACTTTCTAGGGGAAAAACAACCAAATCCCAAGTATCATTGGCACAAAGAGTAGACATTTCTTCTTCCATGGCAACGCGCCATTGAGGATGAGATAATGCTTCAAACAGAGAGTGAGGTGTAGAGACATTGGACAGAGAAGTGACAAATGCATGATAAGAAGGGGACAATGAAGCATAAGAAACAAAATTAGAAATTGATAAGAAACAAAATTAGAAATAGGATGAGAAGTGTAGGTTCATCTACCTTTCCGAAGGGCAATAGGAAGATCAAGGTCACTGGTGGCAGGCTCAGGAGCGGGATCTAAAGACATCATGGGAGAAGATGGAGTAGCTGAAGCATTAGGGATAAATTCTGCTATTGCCTGTCGTCTGGTATACACCTGCAAATCAAGATGAGAAAAATGAAAAGGAGAAATTATAGGCAAAGGAAGACTCTCATTCAAATCAGACAAGGATGAAGCATTAGAAAAGAAAGGAGTATTTTCGAAGAATGAGACATCAACACACACAAAGTATCGATGAAGAGAAGGACTATAACATCGATATCCTTTCTGCAATCTAGAATATCCCAAGAACACACACTTAAGAGCACGAGGATCAAGTTTGTCAGTGCTACTATCAAGTTGGTGAACAAAAGCTACACACCCAAAGACACGTGGAGGAAATAGAAATGGTGGTGTATGGGGAAACAATACAAAATAAGGAGAACGACCCTAGAGAACAGAAGATGGCATCCTGTTGATTAAGTAACAAGCCGTGAGAATAGCATCCCCCCAAAAACTTCTTGGAACCTTCATATGAAACATCAAACACCGAGTTGTTTCAACAAGATATAAGTTCTTTCTCTCAGCAACTCCATTTTGTTGTGGAGTGCAAGGATAAGAAGACTGATGAAGCAAGCCAAAAGAGGACATAAAATCAGTGAATGGTTTAGAAAAATACTCTTTGGCATTATCAATATGAAGTATTTTGATAGTCACATCAAATTGTGTTTTTATTTCAACACAGAAAGATTGGAAGATAGACAATAATTCAGAACGATCTTTCATTAAGTAAACCCATGTAAGTCTGGAGAAATCATTAATGAAGGTAACAAAATACTGAAATCCCAATTTTGAAATAACACGACTCGGACCCCATACATTTGAATGGACCAAATGAAAGGACTTAGAGACCTATTATTGACTCTAGGACTGAAGGAAGCACGGTGATGCTTTCCTAACTGACACGACTTACATTCCAAATATGGAAGTTGACTCAAACTGGGAACCATAACTTTCAACCTGTCGAAAGACGGATGACCAAGATGACAATGAATTGCAAGTGGAGAGACTAATGCAGAATAGGCCGATGAAGAAGAAGACGACCCAGCCAAATAGTAGAGTCCCTGAGCTTCATACCCTTCTCCAATCTTCTTCCTTGTCTTCAAATCCTAAAGAATCACAGAATCAGGAAGAAAAGTTAGAGCAATTCAATTGCTTACTGAGTTTACTCACAGATAAAAGATTAAAAGACAAGGATGGAACATATAAGGCTGAAGGTAAGGACAAGTTAGGAGATGGACAAATTTTACCGACACCCTTTACTGGATTAGATGAACCATTGGCTGTGGTGACATTGGAAATAGGTGAGTACTGAATATCAGAAAACAATGAAGGAATTCCATACATATGATCTGAAGCACCAGAGTCGATAATCCAGGATGTGTGAGAAAATAAGGACATACAGGTAGTAGAATTACCTTGATGGGCTAAAGAAGTTATTGGAAGAGAAGCCTACTGAGCCATTTGATACTGGAGAAATTTGGCATATTCTTTGCCTGAAAGAGTCACAGTTGATGATTCTCCTGTGCTAGTCTTCTTTGAAGAAGTAGGAACATCAGATGAAACTACATGAACCATGTGAGCTGGCTTTCCATGAAGGTCCCAACAATTCTCCTTGACATGTCCAACACGTCCACAGTTTGGAGCATTTGGGTCGAGTACCACGACCACCACGACCACGACCACGTCCCCCACGACCACGTTCACTAGACAAAGATAGAGACTTAGGTCCTTGGTTGTCAATGATGGTTCGACTAATGAGGGCAGAACGTACAGATTCTGGAGTGGTGGATGAATCCTTAGAAATAGCCCTCATAACCCTGGAGTAGGTTTCTGCCAATGTGGGAAGGGTAGCTCCACTGAGAATCTGGGCCTTTACCGGTTCAAACTCAGGGTCTAAGCCAGCAAGAAAACGAAGTACCACCATTTCCTCTCTTTGTTTTTGCATCTCCTTGATATCTGTGGACAACGGTTGCAAGGAATTCAGCTCTTCATGGACACGCTTTAGAGAGGTGAAATAATCCATAACTGATCTACCGGACTGTTGAAGTTGGAAAAATTCCAATGATAGGTTGTACATCTGAGTGAGATTACTAGAGAAGAGAAGACAAATATACTCCCATGTATCCTTACATGTATCAAGATGGGTACACATATCAACTATATTTGGCTCCATGGAATTCCATAATAGACTAACGAGATGGGCATCTTCTTGGACCCAAGTATCGTACTTAGGATCAGTTTTAGGAGGTTCAGACTCAAACAAGTACTTTTGCTTTCCATATCCCGTCAATGCAATCTTGATAGCCTTGGACCACTGAACGTAGTTCATCCCATTCAATTTTCTGGTGGTTAATTGTGGAGGCATCGAGATGGAACCCCCCATCATTTTCTGCTCAAAGGAAGTCTCAGAAGCCATTTTAGAACTAGCAAACAAAGCCTTGGACAGTAGTAGAGGGACAGTAGAGGAACAGCTGTTGCCAAAGAGAGGAAGTAAATGAAAATTGTTTAATCACCAAACAAATCACACCGGTGGGGTCGCTGGAAGGAGTAGAACAATCAACGAAGAAGGCCGGAAGTCAGATAAGGGCTCATGCGCCG
Source organism: Vitellaria paradoxa (assembly GCA_019916065.1). Lineage (NCBI taxonomy): Eukaryota > Viridiplantae > Streptophyta > Magnoliopsida > Ericales > Sapotaceae > Vitellaria > Vitellaria paradoxa. The sequence goes on from JAINTL010000052.1 coordinate 173,134, forward strand.
TCAATCGCCACTCCAATGTCGGCATGTGAATCCCACGCGCGGTTGTCCAGATGGCGCGTGGAGGCGCGCGTCTTCTTCTCCGGTGACGGCGACGGTCTGGCGATGGTCGTTTGACACCGACGACTACCATAAGCTACTTCGCTTGTTAAAAACAACACCCAGATGGGTGGGTCCACACTTGACAGAGGTGATGGACCTCTACTGCCAACGGCACTGTTTAACAGTGCTTGAGAGACACACACAGATGAAAGAAAAACGATTCTATAGAAGCTCTGATACCATGTTAAAACTGGTAGATTGAGAAGAATTGTACACCACACCACAACTGGGTTCGGGTGTATTAATTTATACACATCAAAGAAAAACTATACACATTCCTTGGAGACTATACAATTTCCATAGGTCTAAATACATCCTATACATTAATGAGACTATTAATGTACATTAACAGGAAGAATGCTTCGGAGTGCGGAAAGGAACCCAACCAGCCTTCATTTACCATGGCTCGATCTAATTTGCTATAAATTCTTAGGCCTACAGCTTGCTTGTTGCTCCAAGTATAAAGGCAACTCGACTATCTTAAATTAGTCACCTCAATGGCTTCAAGACATTCATTAAATTGGAGCACTGCTTGTTTGTCAATTCCTTGGCCCCCTACTCTTTTCTTTTCATTACGAACCATATTGAAGTCACCCAAAACAATCCATATTGAATCTTCCTCTGCTTGTTTCTTTGGTTATGCTCCAAAGAATGCTGCAAAGTAGCATTTTTGTGAGTAGCTTTTGGCCTCCACTCGGTTCTAGCAATTTTTGGGCAGTTGTTAGCTCCATGATTGATACTCTTGCATTGCTTGCACATTTTGGGAGTCCATTCATATTCTACTGGCTGCATGAATACCGATCCATCATGGTCCATTACTTCAATCCATTGTGGAAGCTCAGTTGCATCATGGTCCATTACTTTAATCCATTGTGGAAGCTCAGTTGCAGAGGAGACTTCAATGCAAACTCTAGCAAAAGCTAGACGTTGCTTGGTAGTTGTCATTTTATCTGTGAAGAGGAGTGTCCCAATTGGGCTTTGAGAGTTTACTCAAAATTCTTGCAGACCAAAGGTGAAGTTTTAAGTATGGAAATTTGACCCAGATGGGGATTGAATTGAGTTCTTATTTGTCATATGAGCAATTCGGTGACCAAGGTTTTATAATTAATGGCTTGTCAAAATAACTCCATGGCCCCATTTCCATTACCTTCATTTTCAAAGTTGATCAGAGAGACCCCATTCCTTAATGCCAGCGTATCAATCTGCCCCAAAGGCTCTCCATTTCCTCTCAACAAATGGCTTCATAAGCTTATAGGGTGGTTTAGCCCCAATTACATAACCAATAAGAGCATTATTCCATCTGATGAGTTCTTCTTCAACATCTTCTTTTGTTATAGATATGCACGGGCTAGGGCCATTTGAGGGGGATGGCTCTTGAATGAGCTGTAATTGAAGCCCACTGTTATTAATCTTGTTGGCATTAAATAGATTAGCCCAATTATTATTAACTGGGCTGGAGGAATAAATAGGGATTGTATTATGTTTTGGACCTGAAGTGGTGGGCTTACTGCGCCCGGTTGTGGTGGATTTAATACCACTAAGGGGTAGGAATGTATCCATTTTAGCTAAAGGTTTGACATGGATGTGTCCAAGCGGCAGCGTAAAAGATTTTGAATTTCGGAGCAGGCAAAGGTGGTTGTTACTTTTGTGGCAGAAGGTGTTGCATGCTGGTCTTTCACTTGGAGTGTTGTCCTTTTCTGATCCATTCTTAGACTCCCTTTTGAAGTTATTCTATGTGTGCACGGGTTGCCTACTACCATGGGCTTGCTATAATGGCAGCAGCTCTTCTAGGTGTTCCCCTTTGTCATCTGTAGTAGATTCATTTATCGGTGAGTGGGCCATATGAATTTTACCATGAATCTGTTGTAATGGCAGCAAAGCCTCTGAACTTCCACTTTGTCTTTCCACAATAACTTCATCGACTTTAAGTTCTTCACTTTACTTAGCTGATTGCTGCTTTAACTTCAACTCTTTTCCAGCAGAATAAGAAAGAGACGACAAGCTTTTTGGTTCAGCAACATTTTGACTTTGACTTTGCTTTCCAAGCTTAGAGGAAGGCTTTACTTCAGATTTTCCTTGCTCAAAATTAGAACCTTCAGCACAGCTACCATAAACATTAGGTGTGGGCCTCGGAGAGTGGCTATTCTCTTTAAACTGTAAAAATTCCTTTCGCAAATCTTCAATGGATTTTGTTTGCTTTGCGTAACCATGGAGTTTGGTAGGAAAAGAAGGGAGGGATTGGGATGATAGTATAGGCTGGGATATCGCCTTCAATGCGGGAACATCCAATCCTATGCTACTTTCATCTACATCTATGGATCTGCCTTGCACTAAGAGGATTGAACCTCCAGTAACCTCTCTTAATTTTTCATTCCTAGAACCAATATGACCAGTGGACGGGCGGAGATTTAAATTAAGCAAGGATGAATCATTACGGTTGGATTGAAGCATGAGAGCAGAATTGAGAGATTTCTGAGGGTGATCAGCCATGGTAGGTTAGAGAGAAAAAGTAGAAAGAGAAGCTCTCATCTCTCTTTAGTGGTCAATTAGTTAAAGATCTTAAGGACAAATATTAATAGGTACATGAAAATTCAAGTTTCATGTTTCTTCTTTCATACGGGAAACAGGCTCTATTATATTTTAACAAATTCGTAATTATGTCACCATTTCAAAATGCCAAAACATGTGAAGGTAATCAATTTAATTGTAAAAGAATTGTTATTTAAGAATGATATGTAGAATATGACACATGAGAAATTCCAAGTTGCAACGTTTGGTCCAACTATTCCGTCTCATTTAAAGATTCAGCCATAGTGATATTTAATTTCTGAATTCTAAGCAATTTTTTTAACTAAATTGCTTCCATCTTTGTGAGCATGACATGATTGTTTGCTCAATAGTTGGAACGGTGCAATCATAATATTCTAACTTCTTTGGAAGATGTAAGGGGTTCATTTATCTTTGTTTAAATAGGGCAGCAATGCTAGCACATAAATAAAACATCATGTGGGATGTCTAATGTTGTGTATATTATATGGTGTTGAAGGATTTCAAAGTCTAGAATTTTTTATTCACAGATATATAAACACAATAGGCCAACTTATATTTATAGGCTGCATAAACAAAATAAATGGAAATAATTGTATCTAGCATTCCCTAAATAAGGAAATAACAATCACCCTTAATAAGAAAAATATAAAATTGACATCTAAATAATAAATCCCTATAAGGTAGAGATTTAAATTTCCTCTATGTTTATACACTCCCCCTCAAGCTAGGTGTGAATGTTAATTAAGCCTAGCTTAGAACATAGATCTTCAAATGTTTTCCTTGGGAGAGCTTTTATAAGACTGTCTGAGATTTGTCGACTAGTAGGAACATTTAGTAGCTGCACAGTATTATTGTCAACCTTGTCCTTGGTAAAGTGACGATCAATTTCCATATGTTTTGTCCTATCATGGTGCACTGGGCTCTTAGCAATACAAATGGCAGACTAATTATCAAGACAAGCTTTCGTAGTTTCTTTAGAAGTAATTCTAATCTCTTTCAATAGTCTTTCTAACCACATTCCTTCACATATAACTAAGGCCATTGCTCTAAATCCTACCTCTGCACTGCCACAGATTGTTTCTTGCTCCGCCAAGTCACCAGATTACCCCATACATAAGTGCAATATCCTGAACACTTATATTCATATCTCCTATATATGAAACACTTTCATATATATGAATCAAGTTTCTTAATCAATCAAGAATTACATTCATTACATGAAATACATGCATCCACTATATAAAGATTTTTTATTAAAATAAAACCAATGCATCATCTAACAAATAACTTCAGGGCATACATCCCAACAATGCATGCTATCAAATCTATGAAAGATGGCCCAACATCACTCACTAGGTTAATAACAACTTGTTGGAGGCATTGATCCGTGCATGTAATTTAAAAATAATGTCTTTTGCATTTAATATCAAATCAAATTAATTGTAATGAAACTTTTCAAAGAAAACAATATAAGGTAATAAGTGTAAAAACCCTAAAAAATAAAGCACAAGGCTCAAAAGCTCACTAAATGTATGGTTTTAAGTCCCCAACTAAGTCTTGGCACACCTAAGTAACTAAATATTGTGAATTTCAATTATTAACAAACTTTCATTTAATGATTTCCAATGACAAGTTTTCAAAAAATATTAAGAAGTTATATACTCAATTTGAAATTATGTAACTTTATTTAATATTGACACTAAATAATTTATTATTTTTTATAAATAAAACTAACACGGAACTATTTTAAAAGAGACATGTAAGGTTTACTAAGATAAATTAAATTCAATTATTATGCTCAAATTTTAAAAAATAAAAAAATATTTAGTAAAAAAATTTATTTATCATGTGAACCCCACTCCCCAACCTATTTTGCACATTCTCTTCATTGTAATACGTATAAAGCATATGTGGGAATATAATTTGAAAGTGAGGATGATAATGAGAATATAAAAATAAAGTAAGAGTGAAATCAAACATTGAAAGAAAGGAAAAATAATTGATAGTAATATCGCCTCAAGAGTTTTTTTTATTTTTAAAGAAGTTTAGGCATTTGAGTTATTAAACCTATCAAAAATTCTAAAACAACTATAAAATTAAAAATTCCTAAAAGTTAGCAATAAAATTACATCTACTCAACTAAATTTACTATCCACTTGTGACAAAGGCTTTAGACTTCCTTAGAGCCATCTTCTATGTCAAATGGTGCATCAGGATAAGTTGTAATGTCATACTCCTCTCAATGGCTATGAAAGATTTGGTGCGGGAGAAACAGAAATTAAATATGAGCAAAGCTTAAATAAACTTAAAGCATAAATAGCTAGCAAGGTTAAGATCCATATCAGCTAATAGGTAAAATTCCTTGTCTCCATCATAGTTGTGTAGAACAGGGATTAGTGACTGGGATGAAATGCCTACCTCAAAAAATAGCAATTTAAGTCCAAAGTGATCATTGTCATTTTTCATATAGAAAGAATCGCTTAAGGCTATTCTCACACACTGGGCATTGTAAGGGTCCAAGGTCTTTATCTATTCTTCTATATTTGATAAATATCTTAGAGCTAATATTAGACAAATGAAATAAATTACTAACACAAGCAAATAAATAAGAAATAAAGATATGAATTTTTAAATAAATAAGTAAAACAAAAATTAATAAGTAGAGGAAAAACTATATTTTACTAAGTCAACCATATTTGGTAGAATATAAGAAGTCAAGTTATGCCATGAGTTTTTGGTCGGGCAGGTTTTACTCATCATGAGCAGGGACTCTCCCAGGTCATGCAGTTAAGCCTCATATCCTCAGAAGATAGGAGTTGAGGACAAATATGGTTTGGAATTACACAGCTCCCATTTCGAGAGGCTTATGTTTTAAAGCTCCCAGATACATACTAAGGCTCCCCTATTACTACTCCAAACTAATTCTTTATGTTATGTTTGGTACATGGGAATAGAATAGAATGAGAAGTGAGAATGAAATATAGGTATGAATGGAATAGAATAGAATGGAATGTGTACTCCGTTTGGTTGCCAACATGAAAATTATAAGAATGGGAAGGACATTCCAATTTTCATAATTCGATTACACCTTTTAAATATGATGAAATAAAATGAAATGTAATAAAAATTACTAAAAATAATTTTTAAAAATTATAAAAATAGATTTTATCTTTAGCACTCGAATATGAGTAGACAAAAGGACCTAAGGGTAAAAAGGTCATTTTATAACACAAGTTTGAGTTAGGCCAAAATTCTCTTAATTAATAAGAAACAACCAATAAATATTTTTTTAGTTATTTGGGAAGCCTAGAATAAAAATTTGGACTAAAAGTAAGGCTAGAGGCAAAATAGTCATTTTACAATCCTAATTCAAATAAGTTTGAAATTTTTCTAACTATAAAAATATATTAATGGATATTTTTTTAGCTTTTTGGGCAGCTTAGATGTGAATTTGGACAAAAATTATATAAACGCAAGAATAAAATTGTCATTTTATATTTTGAGTTTCGGATCGAGTTAAAATTTTTCTAATTATTAAAAAACACGTAGATAAATATTTTTTAACCTATTGGGAAGCCCAAAATACAAATTTGAACAAATAACGTACTGAATGGTAAAATTGTCATTTTACAATTTGAGTTTGGATCAGACTATGCAAAATTTGCCTAGTTATTAAGAAAGATGTTGATGAATTTTTATTAGCTTTTTGAAAAGCCTGAATACAAATTTAGAAAAAAAAAAACCTAGGAGTAATGCAGTTATTTTATAGCCCGAATTTAAATCTATACCAAAGGTTCAAGGATAAAATGGTCATTTTACAGCCCAAAAAAGTGACAAAGAGAAATTTCTTATTGCAAAGAAGTTGCTTGTTTTTTATTTATATTTTTTTTCATATTTTGGATTGAATCTTGATTGGAACAGAATGGTTATTCCATTAGATAAATTGTAGAATGTTTTTTCCCACTTAATGTGGGAATAGAAATTTTTAAGAAATAGCATTCCAACTTAATTTTTGATACCAAACATGAGAATAGATTAAAATGGGAATGGATTCCATTCTATTCCCACGTACCAAAATAGATTACATTCTATTCTCACGTACTAAACATACCCTTAAAGTGCTTAACCTAGGTGACATCCCTCATGGATCAAAGTTGAATATGCTTATGCGCACAAATATGGTGAAGATAAACTAATGACATGAAAAAAACAAATTTACAAAAAGAACAACAATATAGAACCTCGTGGATATTATTCGAGTGCTGGGAGATTTAGCAAATTCTAAGTTTTAGTCGTCCCTACTGGCGTTTCTAGATGCGGTTTCAGTTTATACCCATTAACCATAAAAATATTCCTATTACGTGGATTTTCTATTTCAATAGCTCCATGTGAAGAAACTAAGTGGACTATGTACCATTTTGACTTCGCTTTTCCAGGAAACAAATGAAGACGAGAATTATACAAAAAAAACTTTTGTCCCTCGTGGAATTCTTATGGACTATACACTGGTAATGCCATTATTTCATTTTGGTCTTAGCAATTTTAGCATTTTTAAAGGCGTCATTTATATATTCTTCTAACTCAGAAAGTCGCAATTTTTTATAAATTTTAGCCTCAACGATGCCTGTTTTGAAAGTTGTAACAGCCTAATATGCTTTATGTTCATTTCTTACTAGTAAATGGCAGGGCTTTCTAAAGACTAGTCTATAAGGGAACATTTCTAAGACTATATTGCAAGAAGTTAGATAGGCACATAACTCGTCTAGCAATCACAGTAACCAGTCCTTTCTATTGGAACTAATATTCTTCTCTAAAATGTTCTTAATTTTACAATTAGTGAGTTCAACTTCCCCGCTCATTTGAGGACAATAAGCAGTGCCTACCTTACGAATTATACCGTATCTACATAACAACATCTCTATAAGAGCATTTCAAGAATGAGAACCTCTATCACTGATGATGGCTTGGGGCAATCTAAATCTAGAAATGATATTTTTATTAACAACATAAGCACTGCTTTATGGTCATTTACTCGAGTGGCCATGGCTTAAATCCATTTGGATGCATAATCTATACCTAATAGGATGTATAGGTAACTGAATAAAATAGAAAATTGTCCCATAAAATCTATGCCTCAATAATAAAAAATTCAAGGACTAAAATAGGAGACATAGGCATCATATTGTGTTGTGTGATACTCCTTAAACGTTGACATCACTCGCACGCAATGCAAAATACATTAACATTCTTAAAAAGGGTTGCCAATAGAATCCATTTTGTAATATCTTTCCCAAAGTTTTCTTCACAGAAAAAAAGGCCACCACAAGCATGGGAATGACAAAATTTATTATATCAGAGATTTTCAAATTGGGGATACATCTAATAATTTGTTTTGCACAACATTTAAAGAGATATGAATCATCCCAAAAGAATGATCTCAAATATCCAAGGAACTTCTTTTTATCTATCATGGTCCATTCAGACGAAATTTTACCAGAAACAAGATAGTTGCAATATCGGTGTATCAAGGAGATGTGTGAGAATTGATGGTAGATATGGAAAATAACTGCTCATCTGGGAATTTTTCCATAATAAGGATAGGAATGTCATTTTTGCTTCATTCAGGTAGATGTGATAAATAATCGACAATGAAGTTTTCTATTCCCTTCTTATCACAGAACTCTAGAGGAAATTCTTAAAATAGAAGGATCCAACGAATTAGATAGGGCTTGGTTCCTTTCTTTGTGAAAAGGTATTTCAAAGCAGTGTGGTTGTTGTAAATGATAACCAAAGAGCCAATAGGATAAGAGACTATGCGAAAAGCCTTTTTTTTTTTTAGTAATTATAGTAGTGTAATTTCTCTATGCAGGACTCAAAGTCTTACATGAATAATATATCATGTAATGTTTCTTAACATTATGTTGTCCTAACACAACTCCTATAGTGTCATTGCTTGCATTGCACATCAACTCAAAAGGAAGTGACTAATTGGGTGATTGGATAATCGGCATAGTGGCTAAACATTTCTTAGGTTTATCAAAAGATTCTTGATATTCTGATGTCCATTAAAAATAGTGTCTTGCTGTAGGAGATTACAAAAATTTGTAAAAATAGAACTAAAAGATTGGCTAAATCATTGACAAAAACTATATGTCCTAGAAATGAGCATATATGTCTTCCATATTCTTCGGTCTTGGTAAGTGCTAGATTAACTCTACCTGTACTTTGTCAACTTTTATTCTTTTTTTGGACAATGTGTCCAATAACATTACCATGTATCACCATATACTAGCATTTCTCTCAATTTAACACTAAATTATTTTAAATACATCTCTCTAGCATTTTCTCTAAATTATTTAAGCATTCTTCGTAACAATCTCCATACATGTAGAACCTAGCCCGCATGTCATATTCCTCTCACTTATTAAAAGTGGTGGTCTCTTCCTCAATAGAAACTTTAGGAAGTGTTGTTGGTTTTAAGGAATCCAAGACATAGGCAATTTTTTTGGATTTGAGAACTATTTTCAAATTCCTTAGCTAATTAATGAAACTTGGGCCAATCAAATAGTTTTTGTCAAGAATTATGGACAGTGGTTTAGGGCCTAACATGATTAGTTACAATTAACAAACTATAGTTAGTACTATTTCATTAGTACTATTTCATTTTGTTAGTCATTAGATTCTGGGTCTTTAATTTCTAATGATTCCTCCCACTATTCTTTTCAAAATCCATTGCCGACATTATGGAATTCGAGAATCTTGTGTAAAAAAATCTTATGCTATGTTTCGTATGTAGGAATGGAATAAGAGGTAAAAATGGAATAAAGATAGGAATAAAATGTAATACTTGTTCCATTCTTTTTTTTCTTGCCAACATGAAAATAATGGGAATGGAATAAATATTCAAAGTTTCATAATTTGATTATATGTTTTAAATATAGTGAAATAAAATTAAATATAATAAAAATTATTAACATTAATAGTTTTAAAAAATAAACTTTATTTACAGATCATGAAATTTGAGTAAAAATGGCCCAAGGGTAAAATGGTCATTTTATAATTCAAATTCAAATTGGACTAAAATTTTATTAACTACTAAGAAACATGTCAATAAATATTTTTTAGCTTTTTAGGATGTATAAAATACAAGTTTGGCGTAAAAGAGCCTAGAGGCAAAATAGTCATTTTATAATCTGAATTCAGATCCGACTAAAAATTGTTTATCTATGAAGAAATAGGTCAAGGATTTTTTTAGCCTCTTGCACAACTGAAAATGCAAACCCAAAAAGTCTGTCTGTACAAACGATCTAGGCCTGTATTCGGAGTTTCCCTGGGGTTGGTAAGGCGAAATGGGGCCACCCTAGCCCATTGAGTGCTCTACCTCGGGCCATCGACATCATACGCTCTACTGAAATAGATTTCGCGGAAAACCAGCTATATCCGATCTTGGTTGGCCTTTCACCCCTAGCCACAAGTCATCCCCGTATAGATAAAAAAAAATAACCCAGGGATAAAATTGTCATTTTACAATTTGAGTTTGAATTGACACAAAATTTTATTAGTTACTAAGAAACATATCGATAAATATTTTAACCTTTTGGGGAGTCCAAAATACATATTTGGTTGGGCAAAAAACGAATCCAGGGTTAAAATAGTCATTTTATAATCAAAGTTTAGATTGGAATGAATATTTTTATTAACTTTTTGGAAGCCCAAAATATGAAATTAAAAAACAAAAAAGGGACCTAAGGATAAAATAATCGTTTTACAGCTTGAGTTCAGATCTAGTTCGAAAATAGAGTCAATGAATAAAATGATCATTTTGTAATGCAATGAAGTAATTGAGAGAAATTTTTTATTACAAATTAGTTCCTTGTTTTCTTTTTATTTTATTCATTTTTGGACCAAATTTTGATTGTAATGGAATTGCTATTCCATTACTTAAATTGTTGAAATACCTTTTCCTACATACTGTGGGAATTTCTATTCCCATGAAATAACATTCCAACTTAATTTTTTGATACTAAATATGAGAATAGGGTAAAGTAGAAATAGATTTCATTCTATTATATTCCATGCCCACGTATTAAACATAGCCTTAGTGGGAATTGGGATCCTATTACTTCTTGCTATAACCTCACATAATAGTTTCTTGGTTACAGCAACCTCTAATGGTAGGTACTACATTTCATTTTGCTTCTCAAGCAATTCCCAATTTTCCTTTGGCCTCTTGAATACATGGCCCTCACATAATAGTCTCTTGGCCTATATATTCTAGTTAAATCAAACTCACCATTGTAATATGTGTAGGTAATTGAACAAATGGGAACTCATATAATAGTTTTCTAGTGATCACTTTAGTTTCCTAACTTATGAACATCACATACATAATAAGGCATCAAATAGTTCTCACAATTAAGAGTCCCCTTATATCTATAGCCAATATTGCAATATATAAGAAAAAATTGTGCCTTATAATGGTGGAAGGCCATGAAAAAACATTCCTAGAATGTTTCTTCATTTCAACTTAATATCATGCTATCATAGATGATTTTTATAAGCTAAGGTCTCATCAAATTAAAGCATACATGCATCACATGCATATAATAAAAAAATTAATTCATCATTTATTGTTGTTAGCCCTCATTATTACTACGTCATGCCCTCACTAATATTTTGAAAAAAAAAAAGAACACTTTTCTTTTCAAACTTAAAAAAATTATGAAAGCATGTGCATTTAGTCCAATACAAATGTCTCATATTATTGGAGTATTAATTAAGGAGCATAAAACAATCTATGGCAAATTATTATCACATTTAAAATGGGCTAGGATGATATGGACTTTAATTTTGATTCAACTGAGCCACCAAATTAAATCAAGATAAATTTTAGGTATAATTATTAAACACATCTCATGTACAATAAACTTAGACTTTAACTTTTGGATGACACTTCATCATCGTATGGGTTCCACCTTCTTCAACATTGAAATCTTTACAATTCCTTGGATCTTTATCTTGTAATCCTATTCTAAACATTACATTTATACATTTGATAAAGAAAATCTTGATTTTTCAATGAAGGAGATACAAAATAGGGTATGAGAATTACATTAAGGAAATGCTTGGTAAGAGGTGAAAATTTTACGAAATAATTGTTACTCCAATAACAATTAATGGGATAACAAGTTCATAATACTTATTTTCAATTGAGAGAGTAAATATTACCTAGTAATAATTATATTATATTTAGAATATTAAATATTTTGAAGATGTAAAAGTTAATTGTGTTTGGAATGAAGGTAAATTGATCAAGCGTAAATATTAATATTTAATTTTTGTAAATTATTATAATAAAATAAATCATTATAGTAATTTTCATTTTAATAATAATTAATTTTAATAAAATATATAAAAAGTATAAATATTCATTATAAGAATAATTTTAATGGAGACTATTGCACCCCCATTTTAGGAAACATATTTAATTCTTTAAATAGAGGGAACACCTCTATATCCTCTGTCTACAGTATATCAATAATTACAATTACATAAAAGCGCACATTACAATAAAACACAATCTATCAAGTTTATATTAATTCTCTGGTATAATAAACAGAAATCTCATAAACACTTAAATATATACAAACTTATAATATTTAGCATAATAAACCAAGTCTCAGCTTATTATTGTTGAAACTCTACGTCCTTTTACACAAACTCAAAATATTAACACATGATTAAAATAGGAAAACAGACCACTCAAAGTCTCCTTAGGCACTTGCAGTCACTCTTAGACTCAACTTAAAAAGTGTAAATTTAGGTGTGAGTGTCACTCACTCAGTGGAGATATTAACCTTAAGATAAATGGTAATAAATATGCATTAGAGGTAATCTACAATAATTATATAAACAATTATCCCACAATTAAATAGTAATTAATTCCAATGTATCATAACAGACAGGGATATAATTATCTCAACACATAATTCCTCGTGACATTTCGCTTATCAACTATTATCATCATCACTAGGCCCTAACCGGCCATCTCATAACATATGTGCATGATGAATGATTTAAATAATAACGCAACACACATTTGACCCCATCTAGCCTATGAGTTAAGCACTAAACTATAAACAGTGGCTTTAATTTAGCATATCCTATTAGCCCCATCTAGCTTGGCCTCATTTTGGTCCCATTTGACCTGGCCTCATTTGGTCTCATATATTTTTTTTCTTTTTCTAACCTCATCTGTCCTCATATATTTTTTTTTAGCCCCATCTAGTTTGATATATTTGGCCTCATCTAGTCTAGTCTCATCTGACCATAATGCAAGTATAATGCGCACAATTTATGCCGATATGCAATAATATTTTATTCTAAATAAAATATTACTTCCCCAAATTTATCATTCAACAAATAATCACAATTCATATCTAACACAATTAATCCAAAAATATTCAGCATTTCACATCAAAATAATTAATTAATAACAACAAATAAACAGATAAAATTTATTAATTTAGATTTAATATCTTTTACCTTTAAGTTTAATACGCTCACTTGAATAGTAGATATTAAGAGAAAATCAAACTATTTGGGTGATTGCTGTTGATTATCTTCAAGTCCTAATTTTAACTCAAACCAATTATACCAATCAGATATTGAATAGTTAAAATACAAACCAAATTAATTTATAATATAAATTTAATAAATAGAAGAGATCCATTATACCCTCAGCATATTTGATTTAGTTAACCTTTTATAGAGTTAATCTTAAATTAATAAAATAAAATAACTTATCTCAACAATCAAGTCAAAATTGCTACTTTTGCTCTTCCTTGCTTCCTCACTGTTTTTCTTTCTTTACCGTGTTCTTTCTTTTTTACTTTTACTGTACTATAACTAGATAAATATACGCTAATTAAACCCCTCTGGGGGCACCACCTCTTCCAAAATATTTTCATTTTTTTTTAAGGGGCCTTGCACGTTTTCTAGCTAATGCTTGCACACTGTAAACCCTAAGGTCCACGCGTTAGCCTCGTGGCAATTCTAAAAGCAAACCTTTGTCTCAGCAAGCAATGCATAGGTAGATATATATTTATGTATATATATATACCTACATCATCATTAACTTCAAATTAATTAAACTAGTTAAAAACATTACTAATTATTAATACCTTAATTAATCAATTGATTAATTTACGTTATAACTAAATAAATTTCAAAATACCAAATTATTATTTGTTAAAAATGATTTTTATATTGATAAAATAATTTAATAAACAACTGAATTTAAATATATTATTAATTGTAATAACATATACTAATATATTCATAATCTTGTAAATTATTATTTAAGAAATAAAGTTTTATTTAATAAAACATTTTAACAAATAAATAATTTTAATAAGTAATTATTATTTATTAAAAATTATTTTAATTTGAGAAAATAAATAATTTAATCATAAATTAATATTTTCATAATATTAATTTAATAAGATAAAATAAATCATTTTAATTTTTTTTTGGTAAGTAAGTGAAATAAATCATTTTAATGATAAATTATTATTTATTAAATATTATTTTGATAAAATTAATTTAATAATTAATTTCAACTTGATTAAATAAATTATTTTATAATATTTATTATAATTATTTGTAGCAGAACATTGTCTAAAAATTTATAGGGATGTAAAGGAATATTTTACGAGATTAATAAGAAAATAGTAAATTTTCCTATTGCTATATGTTACCCATCCCCTCCCCAAGTAACAATTTATTCCCATACAAGTACCATTACCCTCAAGCTATGTTCGGTACGTAAAATTGGAATATAATGAAATGGAATAAGAGGTGTAAATGGAATAAGGGCAGGAATTGAATGAAATGCTCATTCCAATCCTTTGTTTGATTCCAAGATAAAAATAATGAGAGTAGAATGGATATTCAAATTTTTATAATTTGATTACATGTTTTAAATATAATGAAATAAAACAAAATATAATAAAACATCTAATATTAATTTTTTTTAAAAATATAAAAATAAATTTTATTCTTGAAGCACGAATTGGAGTGAAAAAATGGCCTAGAGATAAAACAGTCATTTTATAATTCAACTTCAAATTGAGCCAAAATTTTTGTAACTATCAAGAAATATGTCAATAAATATTTTTTAGTCTTTTGGGATGTCTAAAATATAAATTTGACCCAAAAACAAGCCTAGGGGCAAAATAGATATTTTATGGTTTGAATTTGTATCGGACTAAAATTTGTTTAATTATTAATAAATATGTCAACAGTACTTTTTTAGCCTTTTAGGTAGCTTAGAATATGAATTTGGACAAAAAATAACCTAAAGGTAAAATTATCATTTTACAATTTAAATTCGAATTGAAATAAAATTTTATTATTTATTAAAAACACATGGATGAATATTTTTTAACCTTTTGGAACGCCTAAAATGCAAATTTGGGGAAAAAAAAAACAAAGGTAAAATTATCATTTTACAATCCAAGTTTAGATCTGATAAAATTTATTTAGTTATTAAGTATTAAGAAAAAAAATTTTTATTAGCCTTTCAGAAGTCCAAAATATGAATTTAAAAAAAATAGACCTAGTGGTAAAACAGTTATTATACTCGTGTTCAGATCTAGTTCAAAAATGAGGTCAAGGGATAAAATTGTCATTTTACAACCCAAATGAGTAATTAAGAAAAATTTTTTATTACAAAGTGATTGGTTGTTTTTTATTTTTATTTTATCAATTTTTGGATCAAAATTTTATTACAACAAAATGGTTATTGCATCACTTAGATTGCAAAATCCCTTTTCGCACTTAATGTGGGAATAGTTATTCTTATGGAATAACATTCTAACTTAATTTTTTGATAGCAAATATGAAAATAAGTTAAAGTGAGAATAGATTTCATTCTATATTATTCCATTCTCACATACTAAACATAACCTCAGGATAACTGTTACCCTCTCTTCCAAACTAATGTAATGAATAACAAAAATTACCTTAATAAAATTTACTCTCTATTACACCCAAAACAAACATGCCCTAAGAGAAGATGAGGGAGGCACACAAGCCCCATTAAAATACAACCTAAAATAAATTTAATATTTAATATTACACCTTTGAAAAAAAAAAAAAAAAAAAACTCAAAATAACTCTACATTCAATAACATTGAATAATAAATCATGTAACTGAATTATTGGGTTTAGCCCCTAATCTTTCTTTTATTGCTGCTTGATTTCTGCCCTTTGGTATCAAAGCCATCTCTGCTATGCAGTTCTAAACTGCGTATTACTAAGGTATGATTTAGTTAAAAATTAATTCTATAATTATGCTTTTTATTTTATTAACTTGATCTCGTCTTAAGAATGCTTATGGTTCATCCCCAAGTTGCGTAGTCAGTTAGGGCCAATAGGCAGGTAGGCCAGAGAGAGCCCGTTAACGTAAAGCTTTGATAGACGAGTAGGCTACTTATAGATCTGCCAAGTTAGTTTAATAAAATATTAAGCATAATTAGGTAATTAATGGGTAACTCAGTTATACCTTAGTAAGCCTTTCACACATGCTGAGGCGTTCCACTTCTTCTTTCTCTTCTTCTAGCAAATCTAGTGCTGCTATCAAATCTATCAATTTGGTAGAATATCCTGATCAAATACAAGACCTAAATAAGTAGACTATCCCTAAGCTAGATCCCTCACAAATCTATTAAATAGGTTTATTAGAGAGACGCAACTCCAAAATTTCTTTTAAAAAATAGAGCAAACAGTGACCATGGATTCAACCGAGAAAACCATAGAACTTCTATCTTTGGAAGACCTCCAAACCTATTTTGGAAAATACAATTATATCCACATAGGATTGGTTTAAGTAACATTTAAACCCTTGACTCTTCCAGGGTTAAATGCCTCAATCCTCAATCCTTACTACCTTAAAAGACACCAGATGTCTCACATTGAAAGACTCTTATCGGAGTCATGTAAACTAGCCTGTGTCATGGACCAGTATTTTTTAATGCTTATCCAAACTTAAGTTTAAGCTTATCGACTGGGAATATAACTCAGGCTTTAAGCCTTAGAGTTCAAACTCATGGTTATAACTTCTTAGAAGGATCTGAAACCATAGCCATCATCTATAGGGTGCATTTTAAGGTTCTTAAGACCCTTAAACCTAAAGTACAGGGTATAGATACTCTAGAACAGACGATTCTCATAGAGACAAATCTTTTATCTTCTAATATAGTAATCAATAAGTTACTAAAGTGGGATGAAATCAACTTCCCAGAACACTAGACCTTACCCTAAGCGATCCCAACTAGGCCTCCAATCTAGGAAACTGTTGAACAAATAGTTCAAGATACTTCAGGAGATATAAAAATAAGCTTTTCTCCTACAAATTTTCTCAGGCTTTTGCCTCCTAGGTCATCCTTAGATTCTAGATCTGAGGATATATGTTCCCCTCACAGGGTAACAGTACCCCCTTCTAAGTCTCATTAAGGTCTAGAAGAGAATGAACTCCAGGGAATTGAAATATCTAATTCTCAGATCCCTAAGGGTATATACCAGAGGTCAGCTGCTGAAGAAGCTCAAAGACGGAGATAATCTCCCACAGCTTCAGAAATGAGTTTTCACATTTGAAATGGATAAAAGACCCATCCTATATTTAGGGACGCTTAGTCTAGAAGATAAGCCCAAATTAGATTTGACCCCAGGGAGTTCTTTAAGAATTCATCTAATGAGTCCTCAAAATCAACCATTTTTAAGGTAGTTCTTTTCTAAATTTAATTATGAAGAAAGAGAGTTTTACAAAAAAAAAAAAAAAAAAAAAAAAAACAATATCTTTCTGATTTAGAAAAACAAAGCAAAATTCAATATTTTGCTTCTTGGTTTTTCAAATTTTATTTACAGCAACAACAAGAGTAGATAAATGTTCTTGAAAAATATAAGAAACTCAAAAGTGGACAGACTTGTAAATCAGTCCACCCACCTTCTGAGTATTTGATTTTAAATCAAAATGTTGAAGCTATTGCTTTTATAAGAGCATCTTCAGCTTCTAAGGCCATAGTAGCCCAATTGAAGGATTTGAATTTACTACATAAGTAGTTAAATTATAATAACGCTTTTATGCAAACTCTTGGACTTCAATTAACTTGAATTGAAAAATCTCTTTCTGAGGTTCAAGAAAAGATAAAAAAAAATTCAAAAGGAAAACATTTTTTTATTATAAAGATTCTCTAAAACAGCCAGTGATAAAACCTTCTATAAAGCCAGAAGGATTTTACAATCCCGAACTTTCAGTTGATACTATTGTCAACAAACTTCAAGAAAATTTTGGATCTTTGAAAATTGAGACTCTTTTTTATAATCTCGTCTCGGATACAGATCCAGATGATTTCACTGATCAACCTGCTCCTTCTTTACATATCAATAAGGTAGGTAACAGGAGTAGATTAGCCACAGATATAGTCCTTAGGTCATACCCTAGGCCTTTAGGCAAGTATTGTTATGCTCACCCTACTCGAGTAGATGTCCTGTACGAAGAAAATGTAGATTTCAACCAGGAGGTGTACCATGCTAAGACTGCATATACTTGGAATATAGATGGTCTATCCACAAAGATGATTCATGAAATGTGTCATAGGATGCTTATATACTCCACAGTCTAAAAGGCCAACAGAGTTAGCGACCTTAGTGCTACCAAGAACATTATTGCAGGGTTTCACGGAACGCTAAAAGGATGGTGGGATCATATGATCTCAGAAGAGCAAAAAACTTAGATACTTAGTACTATTAAACAGGAAGCCCAGATAGTAAACACGGGGACCTCTACAGCTTCAACCCAAGTACTAGTAGAAGATGTAGTTTATACACTCATCTATACTATTCTAAACCATTTTATAGGACAGATCACTAATCAAAGTGAGAACATTAGGACCCTGCTCCAAAATCTCAAGTGTCCGACCTTGTCCCATTATAGATAGTATAAGGATACTTTCCTAGCAAGGGTCTCTTAGTTGCAAGATACAATGTCAAACCATTGGAAATCTAAGTTTATAGATGGTCTTCCTACCCTATTCAGTGAAAGGGTCAAAAAGGTCCTCAGAGATCGAGGAAATGGAATGTCCATAAAATATTCCTAGTATACTTATGGACATCTAATGTACATTTGTGAACAAGAAGGATTGGCTTTGTGTAACGACATGAAGCTAAAAAGCAGATTAAGCACCAGCAAATTTCTGAGTGCAGGGAGTTAGGAGACTTTTGCAATCAAATTGCTTTTGATATTCCTACTCCATCCTATCGACCCTCTAAAAAGGGTCAGGCTAATCCTAAGATTAGACGAAACTCAGCTAGGCGATTTAAGTCGTCTTATCCAGAAGAAAACTTCTCTAAGAAGAAATACCCTCCTAGATTCAAAAGGAGAAAGCCCTCAAAAGAGGTGAAGTGCTGGAAGTGTGGCAAAACCGGCCACTACGTGAATAAATGTCTTCTTAAGAAAACGATTCGGGAACTTTACTTAGATGAAGATACTCAGGAAGCGATCTTTAAGATCGTCCTTAACTCCGAACCTCCTGATGAGGAATTAGAAGAAATAATGGAAGCAAAGTTATCTAGTAGCTCAACTATCTCAACTAGGTCTCCAAGGCCTAATCACTATCATTGTCAAAATGAGAGTGATATAGATAGAGTATTAGCAGAAATGCAAAGCTTAAGGATTAATGTCCTTGCCAAGACTCAGGAAGATTTGATAGAACTAGCTAGTAAAATTGCCGACACTGAGTTGAACAGACAGATTTTAGGAAAATGTCTCGAGAAAGATGAACCTATGCCTCTCGGACTTAATATGTATACCATACAGGAAGTTTATAGCAGAATGTCTCAAGGTCAGTATAACCGACCCATAATGATTTAAGATCTCAAAATGAAAATCAAAGAGATCAAAGAGGAGATAGAAATCCTAAAGGTAGAAAATCTAAGTCTCAAAAATAGAATGGATAAACTAGAGTCTAACCCTCACTCTAGCACTCCCGTTATAGACAAAACTTTTATAGTTAATATGATCATGACAGTGACCATTCATGTCACGCCCCAAGTTTCATAACCCGAGTATGTGAACAAAAGAACACATAACACAACATTAAATAACATTCTCTGTCCCACATCAAAGCCATAAACACATACTATGGAGCAATGAATATAAAAATAAATAAAACTAAACTTTAAATTCAAAAAAATGCCTTAGTCAAAATCAACAAGGCAATAAGCTCCAAAAACTAAGCCCAAATATTCTCCCAAAGCTAAATAAAATAATTAATAATAACCTCACAAACAGAGGCTTATTACAATTCACTAAAAAAAAAATTCTAATGTAATTAAATAAAAGCAAATAAATAAATTCCCAGTTTCCATGTTGAGCAGATCCTGTGCGTGACTCAAATTCATTACCTGCATCGCAAGCTGTAAGGGATTTAGCACTAATACCACGTGTGCTCGGAACCCTAATAATAATAATAATAATAATAATAATAATAATAATAAATGCAGTATGCCCTAGCATGCTACTAGATGAAAGAACTATGCACAGGTAGCAATTTCAAACAAGAAATTAATTCAATTTATTAATTTATCTTCGTTACAATTTAATTTTGTTTCCGCACCACACAACACATCAAAAAAAAATAATTTAATTTCGAGGTACTGCTGCTTAGTTGTCTCGTAAAAACAAGACACAACCAATATACATCATTCTTTGATGTCTGCTTGGTTGTCCCATAGAAACAGGACCCAGCCAATATACACCATCCTTCGGTGTCTGCTTCCTGAGTTGAAGCCTTAGAAATATAGTATGCCACCCTTAGGCATCTGCTCGTTCGTAGGTTACTAGCCTACTGGAATAGATAACCAACCCAGCGCAGGTTTCGGGACTCTCAACCCTTGGGTACGTATACCCGATATTTTCAGTACCCCTCAACCCCAACAAAACACAACATCAAATTTCTCTTTTTAATTCCACATTAAATAATATTCCCTTTATTCCAAAGTTCTATAAATAAATTATTAAATGGCACACCCACACGACACATTGTCAATCACACCACAGATATAAAGCAAACAATTTAATGCCACACTCAAACAATCAAAATTTATCTCTAAGCAACACTTTCAATTACATACACACACACACAGACACACATATATATAACAAATTTACAACAATCAAACTGGCTATTCCAATTTGACGTCAACACATAGGGGAAAAAAATTAACCAACGGTTCGAATCCTAGAAGAATGGTTACTTTAGGGAGAAAATATAATATATATATATATATATATATAAGTACACAAATTACTCATTCATCACGCATGCAGTTTTGTTTCTTTTACTTTTTTTTTTTTTTTCATTAAGATTCACATGTCATATAAGACAAAAAGGCAAACCTTTAACACCATTCAATCCATTAACGTGCTGTACACATGTAACATTATTATATATATATATATATATATGATTTCCAAAAAAAATGCTTGATGATAACCGAATTCACCCAGAGATATATATATATATATATTTACAAGCTCTGCCCCTTACTTTTTAATCCAGCAGAGAAAAAAAATTTTGATAATGAGAGCAGCCGTTTCTTCTATCTCTTCTCCTTCTCCCTTTCTCTCTCTCTCTTTAGGGTTTTCTTTTTTTTTTCAAAATAATTACAGCTTTATATATTTATAAAAGAAAAATTTTAACCCCAACCAACTAATTTATTTCCTACTCCCCATAGGTTTAGGAAAATTACATCCTTTCCCTAAAATTTAAATATCTTTTCACATATAACCAAAAAAATTAATCTTTTTAAATAAAAGTCTAAAAATTACATATTATTAAATTTAAATAGCAAACTAAATTTATCAATAAAAAAATTTCAAATTAAATTAAATAAAAAATAAAAAAAATTATGGGTTATTACATCCTACCCCCTTACAAAATTTCGTCCTCGAAATTTAGAAGGTAACAAAAAAAAAAAAAAAAAACATTCAGGAAAACAACTCAGGGTATCTAACCCGTATATCTGTCTCTCGCTCCCAAGTTGACTCCTCAACACCAAGGTGCTTCCACAACACCTTAACTAAGGGAATAATTTTCCCTCGTAGCACTTGCTCCCGAGAATCCAAAATTTCAATTGGTTTCACCTCATAAGTTACATCTGAATCAACCTTAAGTTCGGTCCAGTCTAACACATGCGAAGGGTCCGGGTTATATTTCCAGAGCATGGACACATGAAACACCTCATGCACTCCTGAGAGCTGCAGTGGCAAAGCAAGACGGTATGCCACCTCTCCAAACCTAGCCAAAACCTCAAATGGTCTGACATATCTTGGGGACAACTTCCCCCTGCGCGTAAAACAAAACTAACCCTTCTGTGGTGAAACCTTTAGGAACACATGGTCCCCTACCTCAAACTCCAAGGGTCTTCGCCTCTTATCAGCATAACTCTTTTAGCGACTCTATGCTGTCTCAAGTCTTTGTCAAATTACTTTAACTTTCTCAGTCGTCTCTTGAACAAACTCAGGCCTAACAATTGTAGTTTCTCCAACCTCAGCCTAACAGATAGGAGATCTACACAGTCTACCATACAAAGCTTCAAAAGGAGCCATCCCAATGCTCGACTGGTAGCTATTATTGTATGCAAATTCAATCAAAGGAAGAAGGTTCTCCCAGCTGCCACGAAAATCAAGCACACACGCCCTGAGCATATCCTCCAAAATCTGAATTGTACGTTCTGACTGTCCATTAGTCTGAGGATGAAAGGCAATACTAAATAACAATTCTGTCCCCATGGCCACCTGGAGACTCTGCCAAAACCGAGAAGCAAAATGCAGATCCTTGTTCGAGACAATGGATACAAGAGCTCCATGAAGCCTTACAATTTCCTCGACATATAATTTAGCCAAGCATCCATAGGGTCAATCAATCGAATCGGCAAAAAGTGAACTGACTTCGTTAACCTATCCACTATCACCCAAATAGTATCATGGCCCTTCGGTGATCTCGGTAAGCCAGAAACAAAATCCATTGTAATGTTCTCCCACTTCCACTCTGACACTGGCAAAGGCGGCAAGAGACCCGCTGGTTTCTGATGCTCAGCTTTAACTTGCTAACAAGTAAGGCACCTACTCACAAACTCTACCATATCTTTCTTCATACCAGTCCAAAAGAACTGATGACGCAAGTCGTGATACATTTTGGTACCTCCAAGATGTACTGCAAATTTAGAGTGATGAGACTCCTTTAAAACTATATCTTGAGCAAAGATGGGCACGAAAAGTCTCCCAAATACCTCAAACCGTTATCGTCACCAATCACCCATCCTGGCATCTCATCAGAACTCGATAACTTAACTCGAATCACCTCACATTCAATATCAATCCCCTGAGCTTTTATCACACAACTCAATAGAATTAGCTGAGTAGCCATGGCACACAAGATAGCATGACCCTCATCTTTCTGCAACTCCAGATCAAACTCACTAAGGCTTCTCATCATTTCCCATTCTCGCACGAAAATACCCGCTACAGTACCATGAGTCTTTCGACTGAGTGCGTCAGCAACCACATTTGCCTTACCAAGGTGATACTGGAGCTTAAAATCGTAGTCCTCCATGTACTCCATCCATCTTCTTTGCCTCAAATTCAGATCCTTCTGAGTGAAAAGATATTTCAAACTCTTGTGGTCAGAAAACACCTCAAATTTCTCACCATACAAATAGTGTCTCCAATTTTTCAAAGCAAAGATAATTGCTGCCAACTCCAAATCATGCACTGGGTAGTTAAGCTCGTGAGTCTTCAATTGCCTAGACTCATAAGCTACTACTCTGTCACTCTGCATCAGCACGCAGCCTAAACCTTCCTTGGATGCGTCACAATAAACTAAGTAACCCAATCCTCTCTAAGGATTCACAAGCACTGGTGCAGTAGTTAGCCTCTTCTTTAGCTCCTAAAAAGACTGTTCACACTTCTCATCCCAAGTAAACTTGACCCTTTTTTTAGTCAACCTAGTCATCGGCCCGGCTAACCTTGAGAAGTCACGGACAAATCTTCGGTAGTATCCCACCAAACCCAAAAAACTCCGAATCTCAAAAACTGTCTTCGGTCTTTGGCAATCCATAACTGCCTCAACCTTAGACGGATCAACTGTAACTCCTTCCTCAGAAACAACATGCCCGAAAAATTTCACGTCTTTGAGCCAGAACTCACATTTGCTCAATTTAGCATAGAGCTGGTGATCTCTCATGGTCTGAAATACAACTCTCAAATGCTCTTCATGTTCTACCTCTGATCGGGAATAAACCAGAATATCCTCAATAAACACAACTACAAATCTGTCCAAATATCTTCTGAACACCCGGTTCATTAAGTCCATGAACACTACAGGAGCATTGGTCAGTCCAAACAGCATCACTAAGAACTCGTAGTGCCTATACCGAGTCCTGAATGCCGTCTTAGAAATGTCCTCCTGCTTCGCCCTCAACTAGTGGCAACCAGATCTCAAATCAATCTTTGAGAAAATAACCGAACCCTTCAGTTGGTCGAACAAATCATCAATCCTCGGTAAAGGATACCAATTCTTGATCGTGACCCAGTTCAACCTGCGGTAATCTATACACATCCTGAGAGTTCCATCCTTTTAAGCTGCAAATAGTGCTGGTGCACCCCAAGGTGAAGTACTAGGCCGGATAAATCCCTTAAAGCTCAACTCCTCTATCTGAGATCTTAACTCCACCAACTCTGCAAGTGCCAATATATACGGGGCTATAGAAATTGGTTCTGTGCCAGGAATCAGATTAATCCCAAATTCAACCTCCCGTTCAGGCGATAATCCAGATACTTCTAAAAACACTTCTGAAAATTTACAAACGACTTATGGTAACTCAATCTTATCACCATCCTCGTCCTCCAAAGTAATACAAGCAAATAAATTGCACACGTCTACTCGTCCTGCCCATCGAGAGAAGGCAAGAGCTGAGGGCTACAACGATCACCAAAAAATCATATTCGATCTCCCTCCGTAGTAAATAAGGTCACTCGACTCTTAGCATAATCTATCATCGCCCAAAAGACTGACAGCCAGTTCATGCCAAGAATCACCTCAAAGCTTCCCATGTCTATCACAATCAGATCAAAAACTGACAAGTGCTCCCGTCCCGAAGTCTCATCCCTGATAGTGATCTCACAATCCTTACAGACTCGATTCAAAACAGAATGACCCCTTATCTATGTTTCAACGTGCAATGGTGGAATTAACTCGTCCACAGATAAATTTAATGTAGACATAAATGATGCAGCAATAAATGAATGAGATGCTCTCGTGTCTACAAGAACTGTGGATTTAGTAGCATAAATGAGAAAGGTACCTCTCGTCACTATAGGCTCTGCACGTCCATCATTTTGAGCCACAGTGAAAACTCATCCCTGAACTGGTGCCATTGGTGGTCTACCCCCCTTTTGTCCCTGTTGGGATCTACCCTGAACTCCTTTACGCTGCTAAACATCACTTGGAGCACCCATCTAATAATGCGGTGCCCCCACTTTGAGTACCTCTCTGAAAACGAGTCTGCACTGATTGTGACCCTGCTGGCCTGCTACTCTGTACTGACTGAGATGGCTATGGAGGTCTCATAACACTTCCATTACCTTGCCTCTACGAACAACGCCTCTATACATGACCCAGTAGGCCACACGTGTAACAAGTCTTTACCTCGGCCCTATTTTCAGATCCACCTGAGGCACCCTTATAAGGACAATGAAACTGACGATGCCCAGGTTGTCTACATTTATGACAAATAACGGAGCTTTGTGCAGGAATCCCTGCTACTACTGACTGACTTGGAGCTGTACCCCCTTGCTGAAACTGCTGAGTCTGTGCCCCATGCAAATTTTCTCTTTGTCTTTTAGTGGGTCTGTTCTCCTGGTGTTGAGTCTTTCCTTGCCTAGCTTCATTCTGTGCCCTGGTATCTACCAAATTTTTCTCTACTGCCATTGCTCGATCAACCAAGGTCTAATATTTATTAAGCCCCAAAGGCACTATCTGATCTCTGACAGCAGGCCTCAATCCCTTCTCAAACCGTCTACACTTGGTGCGTTCAGTAGACACCAACTCCTTAGCATATTTCGCTAATGAGGTAAATCTATGCCCATACTCCAACACAGTCATTGGCCCTTAAGTCAAATTCAAAAATTCATCAAGCTTGGCATCTCTCAGAGATTGTGGGAAGAAGTGGTCTCTGAAACGCTCCTTAAAATCATCCCAAGTAAGTGCAAACGCCCCATGAGACCCCTTCACATTATTCCACCAATCCGCTGTAGCACCCTCTAACTGAAAAGCAGCAAGCAAGACCCTGGTCTTATCCTCATTTAACGGAATCACTTCAAATATTTTCTCATTCTCGTGCAAAAACTTCTCAACCTCTTCAGTGTCTGCTGTGCCAGAGTAAGTAGGAGGTTTCATTCTCTTAAACTTCTCATACGGAGTTGTAGGCTGACTCGCTTGCATTCCTCCAGCAAACATTGCAGCCATCTATTGCATCCACATTTGTGGGTCCACCATTCCTAGCAGCAGCACACTTGGTGCTTTGGATTGCACATCAACCACGTGAGGCACCCCTAATGGAACCTCTGCTCCAACCCCAGCATATGACACTTCTCTTGTGACACTCCCACAGCAACGGAAACATCATTAACTGGAGCCTTATGGCCCCCCCGCCTAGCCTGAATCCCTCAGCCTCGGCCCCTACCACGACCACGGCCATGGCCACTGCCTCTACCTCTAGCACCTAGAGCTACACGTGGCGGCATTTTCTAAAGTTTCACAAAAAATATACTAAGGTTAACGCCTTCTGAATAATCTAAGTCCAACAAAATATCAAATTCATGTATCACAACTAAATAAACTAGCATGTAAGCACATAGCACCTAGAAAAATAAAAGGCCCATTGTCCTTGGGTATTCTAAACCTAGGCTCTGATACCCAGTTGTCACGCCCCAAGTTTCATAACCCGAGTATATGAACAAAAGAACACATAACACAGCATTAAATAACATTTCCTGTCCCACATCAGAGCCATAAACACATACTATGGAGCAATGAATATAAAAATAAATAAAACTAAACTTTAAATTCAAAAAAATGCATTAGTCAAAATCAACTAGGCAGTAAGCTCCAAAAACTAAGCCCAAATATTCTCCCAAAGCTAAATAAAATAATTAATAATAACCTCACAAACAGAGGCTTATTACAATTCACTAAAAAAAATTCTAATGTAATTAAATAAAAGCAAATAAATAAATTCCTAGTTTCCATGTTGAGTAGGTCCTGCGCGTGACTCAAATTCATTACCTGCATCGCAAGCTATAAAGGATTTAGCACTAATACCACGTGTGCTCAGAACCTTAATAATAATAATAATAATAATATAAATGCAGTATACCCTAGCATGCTACTAGGTGAAAGAACTATGCACAGGTAGTAATTTCAGACAAGAAATTAATTCAATTTATTAATTTATCTTCGTTACAATTTAATTTTGTTTCAGCACCACACAACACATCAAAGAAAAATAATTTAATTTCGAGGTACTACTGCTTGGTTGTCTCGTAGAAACAAGACACAACCAATATACATCATTCTTTGATGTCTGTTTGGTTGTCCCTTAGAAACAGGACCCAACCAATATACACCATCCTTCGGTGTCTGCTTCCTAAGCCGAAGCCTTAGGAATATAGTATGCCACCCTTAAGCATCTGCTCGTTCATAGGTTACTAGTCTACTGGAATCGATAACCAACCCCGCACGGGTTTCGGGACTCTCAACCCTTGGGTACGTATACCCGATATTTTCAGTTGCCATCAACCCCAACAAAACAAAACATCAAATTTCTCTTTTTAATTCCACATTAAATAATATTCCCTTTATTCCAAAGTTCTATAAATAAATTATTAAATGGCACACCCACATGACACACTGTCAATCACGGCACAGATATAAAGCAAACAATTTAATGCCACACTCAAACAATCAAAATTTATCTCTAAGCAACACTTTCAATTACATACACACACACACCGACACACATATATATAACAAATTTACAACAATCAAACTGGCTATTCTAGTTTGACGTCAACACATAGGGAAAAAAAATTAACCAAAGGTCCGAATCCTAGAAGAATGGTTACTTTAGGGAGAAAATATAATATATATATATATAAGTACACAAATTACTCATTCATCACGCATGCAGTTTTGTTTCTTTTACTTTTTTTTTTTCATTAAGATTCACATGTCATATAAGACAAAAAGGCAAACCTTTAACACCATTCAATCCATTAACGTGCTGTACACATGTAAGATTATTATATATATATATATATATATGATTTCCAAAAAAAATGCTTGATGATAACCGAATTCACCCAGAGATATATATATATATATATATATATTTACAAGCTCCGCCCCTTACCTTTTAATCCAGCAGAGAAAAAATTTTGATAATGAGAGCAGCCGTTTCTTCTATTTCTTCTCCTTCTCCCTTTCTCTCTCTCTCTCTAGGGTTTTCTTTTCTTTTCAAAATAATTACAGCTTTATATATTTATAAAAGAAAAATTTTAACCCCAACCAACTAATTTATTTCCTACTCCCCATAGGTTTAGGAAAATTACATCATTTCCCTAAAATTTAAAAATCTTTTCACATATAACCAAAAAAATTAATCTTTTTAAATAAAAGTCCAAAAATTACATATTATTAAATTTAAATGGCAAACTAAATTTATCAATAAAAAATTTTCAAATTAAATTAAATAAAAAATAAAACAAATTCTGGGTTATTACAATTCAAAAATGGTATGTCCAGGTTAAACTTGTTATAAATAATAGTTTTGTGATAGATAGCTTAACTGCCTTGATAAATAGTGGAACATACATGAACTCTATAAACGAAGGATTTATTCCAACCCACTTTTTTGAAAAAACAATTCAAACACTTTCATCTGCTAGCAATAATAAATTGCATGTCAATTATAAATTATCTAACACCCATATTTGTGTAAATGATATATGCATACCTACGGCATTTTTACTTGTTAAATATCTATCATAGCATGTTATATTAGGCACTCTATTCCAAAGAATGAGCATGCCAATCACTTGCATAGATTCTTTAGGAATCAAAGCTACCTTCAATAACAAAGAAATTATCTTACAATTTGTTACAAATTCACAAACTTTGCTTCTTAATGAAGTAAAACAGATTTTTCTTAAAGAAAAACAAATTAGTTTTATAAAAATAGAAATCTGTTTTCTTGATATTGAAAGAAAACTAAATGAACCTTTTCATAAAGAAAAAATTTTACAAATTGAACAATAGTTTCAAAAAGAAATTTGTTCTGATATTCCTAATGCTTTTCGGGATAGAAAACAACATATAGTCACTCTTCTATATGAAGATGATTTTGATGAGAAAAATATTTCTACAAAAGCTAGGCCATGCCAAATGAATCAAGAATATCTTGATCTTTACAAAAAAGAAATTGACTCTTTACTTGCTAAAGGGCTCATAAGACCCTCTTATTCTCCATAGAGTTGCACTACTTTTTATGTTAACAATGCAGCTGAACGCGAACGAGAAGTTTCACGACTAGTTATAAACTATAAGCCTTTAAACAAGGTATTGAAGTGGATCTGGTATCCTATTCCAAACAAAAAGGATTTACTTTCGTGCCTCTATGACGCAAATATTTTTTCAAATTTTGGTTTAAAGTCCGAATACTGGCCAATTCAGATCCACGAAAAAGACCGTTATAAAACAGGCTTTACTGTTCCTTTTGGGCACTACGAATGGAATGTTATGCCATTTGGTTTAAAAAATGCCTCCTCTGAGTTTCATAATATTATGAATAATATATTCAACCCCTATACTAAATTTATTTTAGTATATATTGATGATATTTTGATATTTTCAAAATCGCTCGAAGAGCATTATAAACATTTGAAGATTTTTAAAGATGTTATAAAGCACAACGGGTTAGTTATATCTTTCTCAAAAATGAAACTTTTTCAAACTTCAGTGCGTTTTTTGGGTCATACAATCCAAGAAGAAACAATTACCCCTATTTTTCGAAGTATTGAATTTGCTTCAAAATTTCCTGATGAAATTACTGATTTCAAACAATTACATAGGTTTTTGTGAAGTTTAAATTATGTTTCAGACTATTACAAGGATTTAGCGACAGATGCAGCTATCCTTTACAGTCGTTTATCTAAGAAACGGGCTGACAATCCATGGACTGAGCAACACACGCAGGCTATACAGACTATAAAGGCGAGAGTCAAAAACTTGCCTTGTCTCCATCTTTTGAATCCTAAGTGGTTCAAGATTGTTGAGACAGATGCCAGTAATATTGGTTATGGAAGTATTCTAAAACAACACCCACGAATTTTTGTAGGGTACATGAGCCTTAATCGAGGACGAGGAAGGGGATCTAAGCCCTTATCTAGAGGAGGAGGCAAATCTAATTCTACCTCAGCATGGTCAAATTGGGGGAATCTAAGTCCCACCATAAACCCATTCTTATGCTTAGGTAATGAAAATGAGTCACCCTCTATGGTTGACCTCAATGAATTCCTATCTAAGAGGAAAGCAAATCTCCAAGATTTTTTTCAAAAGAAGAAAGAGTCCATCTCTTCTACTTCTTCATTAGGATCTAAGCTTGAAATAATTGTAGCATCTGTATTGCAGACTCAGCCCGTATATATGACGAGCAATTTTATAGAGCCAATTTTGACTCTGAATGAGGATGATCAGACATGGGCAAATGATCTTGAATATATTAAGAAAAAATATTTGGACTGATATCATTATCTCCTGCCTCATTACAAGTATAGACCTATCTACGAGGCAATGCTTACGTCCACAGACTCAGTGGAAATACGACACTTTTACAATAATAACAAAATTTCTGATAAAGTTAATTATAGTCAATGTTTTATAAAAAAAGATTTTGACTCTTATCGATTGGGGAAATGATTCTATAAAAACCAGAGTATTTAAAATGCCCCACGATAAGCAAGAATACTCTTTTAATTTCTAGGATTATATAAATGCCTGGAAATATACTTTTTTCTATGAAAATGACCAGAAGAAACATTCTTGGTTTTTTAGGATCCGAGAAGAATTTTTTGAAAATACCAAAGATATTCCCCTCTGGTTCTACTAGTGGTGGAAAATGTTTAGGCCATCTCTTTCTTTATTGCCCAAACTTGTCCAAGATCTCTATGATTCTTGGGTCGAAGCCCATCCAATATTCAGTGACTTAAATAAGAAGTCATGTGAAGGGCAACCCATTTTCTACTACTTGGCCGAATTTCATATTCCCTAGATGTGGAAATGGGGTATTAAGATTGAGTAGGATGATCTAGGCATCCCTATACTTGTCAGGACATTCCACTTTCAATGGTGGCAAAAAATCGGTGTTCCTGAACTGATCTCTAAGATCAAAAAAGTTACTTCTGCTTATGAAAAAAGAGAAATAGCAGAGCCCTTGGAATCTAAGTTCGACTATTTATCCCAGCTTCGTAAAAGCCTACAGCGGAGGTACCCAAACTACTCAGAACAAGAAATCATGGTTAAATGTCTTAAATACCTCAAGAATGAGTTTCGTCACACTTTTGACGATCTCCACAATGAAAATATGTCACTAGATACCCGTTCTTCTCACTCAGAAGAACCGATTTTAGCAGGCGAATCTCAGAACCTATAAGATAACATAGCTCACCCACAGGACGTCTTAGACGCTGCTATTGAGATGCTTAAACAAAAGGGCAAAGATAAAATTTAACGAGATTGTGGGATACCACCACCCAAAGTTGGCCATCCATGTGCCAGGATTCTCGTTCAAAAGGACCCACTCCACAGTTGCCTACAAGATAGCTGGATAAGGCGCCAAAGCACCTTTCGGTGGATATAAGCCCTAAGTCAAAAGATCTACAGGAATCTATCACCCACGTTGGCCGACTAATTGCAACCCTCTAACACACGCCACCAACTGGGTATTGTCTATTGTAATTATTAATATGTAATAGTGAAAGTGGTAATAATTCTGGATTCCAAATTGTTATAATGGAGTCCGTACAGTTTTATTTCTTTTCTTATTTGAAGGGATGGCTTCATCTTTGTTGAGGCAGAACGGAGAAAAACCAAAACCCCCTCTTTCTCTCTTGTATCATACCTCTGTGATCCTGTAAACCACCTTCTATAAATAAAGAAACAACCTATTTCTTAGCATATTGCTCTTAGCCTTTTGGGTAGCCTAAAGTATGAATTTGGACCAAAAAATAACCCAAGGGTAAAATTATCATTTTACAATTTGAGTTCAGATTGAAATGAAATTTTATTATTTATTAAAAATACATGGATAAATATTTTTTAACCTTTTGGGAAGCCTAAAATGCAAATTTTGGTAAAAAAAAAAAAAAAAAAAAAAAAACCAAAAGTAAAATTGTCATTTTACAATTCAAGTTTACATATGATCAAAATTTGTTTAGTTATTAAGTATTATGAAAAAATATTTTTATTAGCCTTTCAGAAGTCCAAAATATGAAAAATAGACCTAAAGGTAAAACAGTTATTATACTCGGGTTCAGATCTAGCTCAAAAATGAGGTCGAGGGATAAAATTGTCATTTTACAACCCAAATGAGTAATTAACAAAAATTTTTAATTACAAAGTGATTGGTTGTTTTTTATTTTTATTTTTATCAATTTTTGGATCAAATTTTGATTGCAACAGAATAGTTATTGTATCACTTAAATTGCAAAATGCCTTTTCGCACTTAATGTGGGAATGGTTATTCTTATGGAATAACATTATAACTTAATTTTTTTATGCCAAATATGAAAATAAGCCAAAGTGAGAATAGATTTCATTCCATTCCCTTCCATTATGTTCCCATGTAATAAGCTAATGTAATGGATGACAAAAATTACCTTGATAAAATTTACTTTCTATTATGCCCAAAACAAACATGTCCTAAGAGAAGATGAGGGAGGCACACAAGCCCCATTAAAATACAACCTAAAATAAATTTAATATTTAATATTACACCTTTGAATAATAAAAAAACTCAAAATAACTCTACATTCAATAACATTGAATAACAAATCGTGTAACTGAATTATTGGGTTTAGCCCATAATCGTTCTTTGATAATCCATTCAAATTAACATGTAAATTAAATGAAACCAAATAAAATAATTATTCTAATTACAGCTATTAAAAGTGATTTTATAAAATTAATTTGATATGTTTCCTATTCTCAATAGACTATTCTTGTCTCACAAGAAAATACCAATAAGGAATCTAATTCCTTAATTTTGTTAGACCTTGGAATCACTTTAATTAATATAAAGTAAAAATTAAAAATTAAAACTCCAAAGAACTAAACAACTCCTTAAACCTTTTAGTTTACGTGGCTTTGAAAAAAATAATAATAATAATACTAATGGAACCATTTCAAATATTCTTGTTCTTTCATTCCAATTCGCGATTCCTCCGAGCCAATTTTTTTTTTTTTTAGAGTGACAATATAAGTACCATCTTTTCGACCTAAACCAAAATTATATATATATATATATATATATATATATATCTTTTAAGTCACCGAATCAAAGACCATTGTTTATAGTGATGCCGGCCAAATTAGTATAAATATTATAAATTATATATTATCTATTAATTATAAAATTTCATATCAAATTTTGTTTAATCTCATTAAACAGGTCAAAACAATAATTAATATATTTTGTATTAATCATAGAGATCGCTCTTATGCTACTAAAAGAATTGGTACACAGCAGAATAAAAGAAAAAATTCTTTTAACCCGATTCTTTTCCAAAATCAATCACCCTACAAGAGATGAACAATAATCTTAACCTTGGAGTGTACTTTTCAAAAACTTTGTGTGGTTGAAATTGATTCGTAGTAACTGCACAATTGTACAATTTCAAACAGTGTCCACACAACGTAGCTGTAGAACTCAAGACTTCTCTCTTGTAAACAAAAATAAAAGTGAGATTCTTATGTAATTGTTGTAGTGGTAAATGCAACTACATATTAGATATATATATATAGAGTGTGTGCTAGTCATCTATCGATCCCTAGTCTGATTAGAGTTTGGATAATTAATTCCTATTCCAAATAGGATTAATGCAATTAACTCTTAATGGCTAATTAAATCCCTTTATCTCTTCAATTTGCACACTGCCACTTATATGTGACCCATTAGGTTCACTACTAAATTGGTGGTAGGAATTAAATATTGGATAAAAAAATTTATTTAATATTTCAATTAGCACTCTTAATTTCTAATTAATTTAAATTAAAACACATTCTAATTTACCTTCTTAATGAGAATTGTTAAGACCAAATGTTGTAAATTGGCAATCCATGATCAAATAGAATTGGTTGTACTTTAGACTTAGTGTAGGTTAAGACACTAGAGTCCTAAGTCGAACAAAATTCTAAAAGGCCTCAGAACAACTATTTCCATAATGGTTGGAAATCCTAAAAGAAGTCAAACTAGTACCCGAACCGATTTATGCAGGAAACCCGTAGAAAGGCCGCGGTTTGGCGCAGGAAAATCCCGAGAGCTGAAATTAAAGAATAAACCATGCGGGAAGCTGACTCTGAGTCGCGAGAAAGCCACTGGAAGGCCACGGGAAGCCCGTGGGTGCGCCCTTCCCGCGAGGTATTATTTTTCAGCCAATTGACCCGAGTTGACCTTATTCTGTGAAGATATATTTTATTGGACAACTTTAGGGTTACATACAGAGAGAATATACATTAAGTTCATGAGCCAGAAAAGTTAGAAAAAGTTCTCTCAATTACTTAGCCAAGTATTCTTCCATCTGCTTGATTCGAAAGAGTTCGAATCTTTGAAGAGCTGAGAATTCAGCATGTGAGGTCACTAAGGATTCGGTGTTGTGCCTTCGAAGAGTCGAAGGGCTTTTGCTAAAGCAGTTGGTGAATTAAGGAGTTGAGCAAACGTCAACGGAGAATAAAGTCGTAGAGTCGATCTATTGAGTGGTTGAGTTTGTAACCAACGTTTGATTTTTGTAAAAGTTTTTGTTTGAGGTTTTCCTTTGTGGGTTTTCTCGTTTTGTTTATCTCGCCTTCTATTATTGTTTGATTTTTTCGGATCTTTATCAGGATATTACATATTTTCAAGAATAATTAATTACATTATTAATAATTTTT
Source organism: Vitellaria paradoxa (assembly GCA_019916065.1). NCBI lineage: Eukaryota > Viridiplantae > Streptophyta > Magnoliopsida > Ericales > Sapotaceae > Vitellaria > Vitellaria paradoxa. Next base: position 208,110 of record JAINTL010000052.1, read on the forward strand.
CTCTAAGCTTCTACCACTTGTGAGTGACACCTAACAGTATATAATGATTAACCCAAATAGTATGAATTAGGTTGTGAACATTTTTACTAATAGTTCTATGCAATTTAATCATTCCATTATACAACACTCCAATTAAGTTACATATGATATGAAATAATTATTAACCCGCAGCTCAATTATATGTGTCAGTCTAAAATATTAACTCTGATAAGTGAAATATATAAACTCATTTCTTATTTTTATCTAGACCCTGTCCAAGGAGTTTCTTTTTGAGTCAAGTTATAGAATAACACGTAGAGTATTCTCTCTCTTTGCAGGGAGCCGTAGAGTGACAAATCCTATATTGCACATTTGCATATCTCTATATGTATCTTACCATACCTAATAATTGCTACTTATATCTCATGAATGAAGCATAAACATATTGCACCTTCAAAATATAATATTTTTCACATGAGATACCTATAATGTCTTAGGACTAAGGATCACTTATATAATTGTAACTAAGAATTACATATTGATAACTGTTTAAAACTTCATTTAGGTATTCTTGAGTAGGTCATATTCAGTGTATACGTTCTTCAACATGCACCCACATGTTTGTTTTAATATCTCTACATAAGTAATTTGAAACTAATTACTCTCATAAGAGCAAACATGACATGTGCTACTCTAACTGAACTATTAGTGTCCAATTAACAATCCTCTAAGTAGGAACCAATTAAATTAAAATTTAGAGAAATATATGCTTCGCTTTTGTAATTAAATCATAAATGTATTTTCTCAATTTTTACCCTAAGGATTTATTATGAAATAAAATACTAAATCATGATAAAATTAACTTTATTTTTTTCTTATTTAAAATTAAATAATTATAATATTAAAATAACCATAATACCCCTAGTAAAGATTAACATTCTGGGTAAATTCCACCAATCAACCTGGTAACCCCAAATGGGGTGCTCTGGGGCTAATTAGTAGTCAGACAGATAAAAGTTAACGAAATTCGCTTCGGGGATGAAAGAATTGAGGCCAGTGTGGTATAAGGAAGAGAAAGCCGAGTCAACGGCTTTTTAGATGGAACAACGGCGCCAGGATCATCGGAGGGTGCGACTATTGTGACATTTGTGTATATATGGACTGGAAGGTCTTTGCAAATGCCAAAAAGGGGAGGAAATTCATGAAGTACCTCATCAACTAGGGTTGAATCCATTTCTTGCGAAGTAAAAGAAGAAGAAAGCTACTTACCTTCTCCCAATGCATGAAAATTCATGGTTCTGACTCCGACATATAAAAGGAATGAATAGCCCCCATCAAAACCTACCCAATCAGAAAATTTTAAAATTAAAAAATTAGAAAAATTTTGTAACTTGTATTTATGGGCGTATCAATTTAAAATAGAAAAATTAAATTTGTACAAAGAACTTTTAACTTTAAAGTGATGTCACCATGATCATTTTTTAATCACAGATAATTTTATAATCACATTTTACCTTAAAAAGTTAAGTATTTTAAATTAATTGACCCACTATTCTCATGTATTAATCTTACTAATAATACTTTTTCTTTTTTTCTTTTTTTGGTAATATGACAGAACCTTTTAAAATGAATAATAATATACAATCAAAAAAGTCATGAAAAACACAATAACAGGGTTGGAGCATGCAAGTCAACCACTTGGGAAAAAATAAATAACAATTCATTAATGTATGTTGATAATTAAATGTGTGCACGAATTGATTTGATTCGAATTTATGTTAAATCTAGAATCATATTAATCTTTACATAGAACCAAAGCAATTAAATTTTATTAGTCCGATCCAATTTGAATTCATAATTAATAAAAATATAGAGTTCATGTAAAAAGTTAAATTAAAAATTAGATTAATTTAATTTGAGTTGTCGATCAAAATAAATTGAATTAAAGAATCAGAATAAATTGAATTAACACTTTTGAAACTTACAACTAAACTAAATATCTAATATACTATATTCAAAGTAGTTAGATTACTACAAATTTTGTACACACCCCTAGTTAATATTATTGTTATTTTTGCGTGATTATTGTTTTCTTTATAAAAAAAATCTAGATTAATCAATTGTCATTTCCACATCATTCAAGTGATTTATTTATTTATTTTTTTTTTTAGTAAAATTTATGTACCTTCTAGTAGGTAGAATAACCTTTTATTTCCTTTTAAAGTCAGTTTTTCAAAAGGTTTTATTAAAAAAAAATGTGGTAAAGAATGGTGGGACTAGGTAGAGATGTGCTCAGTCTAGGTTTAGCAATATCTTATTAATTATTTGATCGAGTTTAGAAAAACTAAGCTTGAGTTTTGATTCTCAAGTTTATCCACTTAAACATCTCTATTTTTTAAATATATTTTAAATTATAATTTTAAATAAAAATTATTGAAATTTTATGAAAATAAATATTTAATATTTAAATAAATTTTTATAAAAAATATAAATAGAATAGTATATAAATATATAAAATAATTAAAAATATATTTTTTTTATTATTTCAAGTTAGCCTTGGCCAATTTTTTTTTCAAACCTAAAAAAAATAAATAAATAAGCCCGCCCTTGTTTGTAACATATTATAAAACATGTTATTTCTTTGAAATAATACACCCACTATAATATCACATTATTTTTGTGTAACTTTTCGAAAGAATATTCTATAGCTACACAGAATAGCTCATGAGATATATAAAATAAGATTGCGAATTTTCTAATAAGAAAATGGTATTTTACTAAAAATTGCATAGAAATGATTTTTTTTTTTTTAGTTAAATCATTTTCAATGATGGAAAAAATACACTAACAAGAGTGATGTCAGTTATACGTCATTTCGTTGGAGTATTTTAAAAAAACAATCCTAGTAAAAAAATATTTTTCTTTTGGAACTATAGAAAAAATAAAAAATAGAAAATAGAAAAGAAGAATATATTTTGATTTAGACAAACCAAAGAAAAAAAGGTACAAATATGCTTGTAAAATGGATTTTTATTAGGCTGGGTAGGAGTGGATTTGTATCTGTAACCGTTACAGAAATTATAGAATCGAGCCAAGCTCTGGATGCATGGACTCGATAATCCTCCTGTCCACACTTGTGCTCAAGAATAATTGAATATCTCACCCTTCAATATTTATGTATTATAAAATTTACAATCCTATATAAAGTATATTATATTTGATGGTATAAAATTATATTATCAAATTATATTATTAGCCCCTGTGGTTAGTTCGAATGGCTCGTAAGTACATTTCTCATAAAGATCACATGAATTCAATTCCTAACTCAAGTGGAGTGTACGTAAAAGGTAGTGTACGGTTAGGGGTTTTTGGAGGCCGGTCACTATTCATGAACTTATAAGTATTTAAGTCATACCTAAAAAACTTGTTTGTGAATAAGTTACACTTGCAACAAAAAGACAAAAAATAACATCACGCGTTTTTCACTACATTTCAAAACTACCAGTTTTATCCGAAAATAGTGCACACTTCACTCATAACTTCCGTGGCTTTCCATCTTTTTTACAAAGCAAGCAAAATCGATTTTTGGAAACAAAATCAAAACTGTTTGAGAAAAACCTAATTTTGCGACTTTCCGTCTTCTTTACAAAGCAAGCAAAATTGATTTTTGGAAACAAAATCAAAATTGTTTAAGAAAAAAACTGATTTTTGGAAACAAAATCAAAACTGTTTAGGAAAAACAGTACCGCATAAGAAACAGTACCGCATAAAAACAGTACCGCATAAAAAATAGTACCACATAATAAAACAATACCGCATAAAAAATAGTACCGCATAATAAAACAGTACCGCATAAAAAACAGTACCACATAATAAAATAGTACCGCATAAAAAAACAGTACTACATAATAAAACAGTGCCGCATAATAAAACAGTACCACATAAAAAATAGTACCACATAATAAAATAGTACTGCATAAAAAATAGTACCTCATTAAAACAGCACCATTCTTTATATGTGGTACTTCTTTTTGTGTTTAATGGTGGTCTTTGAATACTAGATACATTTGGTACTATGTTTATATGATAATACATCTTACTAGAAACAATACCACATAATAAAACAATACTATATAAAAACAGTTCCTCATTAAAACAGCACAATTCTTTATATGTGGTACTTCTTTTTGTGTTTAATGGTGGCCCTTAAATACTAGATACATTTGGTACTGTGTTTATACGATAATACATCTTACTAAAAACAGTACCATATAGAATAGTACCTCATAATAAAACAGTACCACATAAAATAGTACCACATAGAACAGTACCTCATAATAAAACAGTACCACAAAAAAAACAGTACCACATAATAAAACAGTACTGCATAAAAATAATACATCATTAAGACAGTACCATTCTTTGTATGTGGTACTACTTTTTGTGTTTAATGATGGTCTTTGAATACTAGATACATTTGGTACTGTGTTTATACGATAATACATCTTACTAGAAATAGTACCACATAATAAAACAGTATCGCATAATAAAACAATACCACATAATAAAACAGAGTTGCATAAAAACAGTACCTCATTAAAACAGCACAATTTTTTGTATGTGGTACTTCTTTTTATGTTTAATGGTGATTTTTGAATACTAGATACATTTGGTACTGTGTTTATACGATAATACATCTTACTAGAAACAGTACCACATAGAACAATATCTCATAATAAAACAGTATCGCAAAAAAAAAAAAACAGTATCTCATAATAAAACAGTACTGTAAAAAAAACAGCACCACATAATAAAACAGTACCGCATAAAAATAATACCTCATTAAAACAGCACAATTCGTTGTATGTGGTACTTCTTTTTGTGTTTAATGGTGGTCTTTGAATACTAGATACATTTGGTACTGTGTTTATACGATAATACATCCTACTAAAAACAATACTACATAATAAAACAGTACCGCATAAAAACAGTACCATATGTATGTGGTACTTTTTGCTAAAATTCAACAAAAAAATTATGAACATTAACATACCATTATTCGCATCCTTGCCAGTGGCTATTTATGGCCCTTTAACCGACTTTTATCTCACTACATGCTTGTTCAAATAAAAAATATACCATATATCTTCACGCGATTTCTAAGGAATGAAACAAAAACGGAAAAACATGATTCGCGGTTACCATAATTTCTGACAACTTCGTCTTAGTTAATTATAGAAACAAAGGGCATTTGAGTCATATTATAAATTACATTTAAAACAAACTCGTGGGACCCACTCAAAAGTGTGACTTAAACACAAAACTTTCTACATTAATGTGACTTAAAAGCAAAACTTTTTTTTTTGGTAGGACTAATAGCCTTAAAAGATTACAAAGTATGACTTAAATACAATTTTCCGGTACGGTTACGCAATTCATTAAACGCTGCAATAAACCCGTGAGTATGTCAGATTACAAAAAAAAAAAAAATTATATTATTGGCAGACTCAAACAAAACTTACTAATTTGAAAAATTATATTAAAAGTTTATTAATTTTACTATTTTTCTTGTAAATTATTTTTTTTTCATATTTTGTTAATATTATATTTTTTACTTTTCTCTTATATATTTACTTAAAAAAAATAATTTTACTCTCACTGATTAGAAAATTTTGGATCCGTCCTTAGGTCTTACCTACCAAATAGAAGTAGGCCTATATTCAAAATCGTTAATCGTCAAATAATTGGGCTCGAACAATAATCGAGTAGAACGAATTTAGAATTACGTCCAATTAATTGGATCCGCCGAATCCGACTACATCCATTATCAGGATTTATTGGTGCAAACAAACATGAAGCCATAAAGCGAATGGGTTGAGAAAAAGTTGCTGATGGAGTTAGTTGAGACTGAGCTACTTTTTTGCCGTGTTGTATTTGAACAACGGTTGAGTTTGGGAAGAGTCAGCTGTTAAAAAATTAATTTTTTTTTAGTTTTTTGTTAATTTGATATTTTTACTTTTTAAGATTTAAAAGAAATTTAAAATTTAAGAGGATAAATTTAATAATTCTTAAAAAAATTAAAAATTAGTGAAATTATCAATTATTTGTTTCCAAACACTACCTTAATCGATGGAATGATTGGTGGTGGATGAGTCAGTTTGGAACCACTTTAGAATGTATAATTTTCCTTTTGATGGTTGTGCCATTATATATTAGGCCCCATTTGGCATCAAGAAAAAAACTCTAAAAATCTCTATAAATCTCTAACAACCCCTCTACCTCTAATTTTCCCGCCATCACTAATTTAAAAAATTTTCAATATTTCGCTAAAAAAATAAAAAATTTGGAAGTAGGTTAACCGAATGTGTAAATTTTTTATATAATCGTATTCTTCGTGTCGAAAGCTTTCAAAATGAGTATCATTGTCGTTATTTTTTGTAAATTTTTTTGAATCCGTGAGAACGGATTTGGAAAATCGTTCCCACGGTTTGCTACTTTTCAGAAAAAATGCACCAAAATCAACTCTAAACCACATTTTATCTCAATTTATCTTATTTTTTCTTACTCCAAACGAGGCCTTAATGCCTCAGCAAGAAGGATCACAACCCAACGAAACTGTGCAAATCGTTAGCCTTGTAATTGAATTGCACTTTCGGTGCTATTAAGTGTTAGCATATCAAAGATTTTAATCAACAAATAATTTTTTTTTTCTTTTGTCCTGCTTGTACCTACAATTTAAAACACAGAAGAAAAAGAAAATTAGAGATTTCCTTATTTTCTTATGAACTACGGCCTAAAATGAACTCTTAATAACCATATTGAATATCAAAGCATATATAATGGTATTTGCTTTAATTGCCTCTTCAAGATTAACAAGCCTTCTAACATTTTTCTACTGTCATATTTGGCGAAAATATTTGCATAAGAAGGATGTGTATGAATTGATTTAGTTCGATTCAAGTTTATACTTAACTTCGAATCGAATTAATTTTTTTTAATTCCTAAAATTCGCACAAAAATCAAATTGATTTCAACTTGAAAGTGAATCGAATTGAACCGGACAAAAAATATTGGATTGGTTGGATTGATTTTCGAATTAGTCCATGTTGGGTTGGTTTGTCTATTTTCGGCTCCTAGACATTCAAATAAATAATGTTAAAAATTCAACTAAATTTAAAAATCAAGCACACTATTTTGATTTTATAATATTGTTTATTATATTATATATAATTACATTATATTTTTTGAATTGAGTTATTTTTTGTTTGATTTCAGTTTGATTCTTTTATCTACTAATCCGATAGTGGAATCGAAAATATCGAATTATTAATTTTTTTTAATCCATATCGCAACAATTTTAATATAAATCCAAAAATTTCTGAATTAAGCAATCACACACAAATTAAAGAAAATATTACTAGGGGATTAATGAGGAATTCTTTTCACATGGAGAAAACCTCAAATACAAATTTCACTATTAATGGGTTATAGGACTTTATTTAAACTCACTACGATTCACTCACACAAATCTTTCTGTTACTTTTGCTCACTTCACTTGATAAACCCTATAAGTGGACTTTCTGATTCACACAGAAAGTAAACAAAATTAAAAGAAAAATAAGAGAAAAACTGTTAAACTCACCAAAGGAAAATTCTCCCTCAAAAGATTCTATAACATACCCCCTCTTATATGATTGTACATTAAGCTTTGGTGCATATATATAGACTTATAAAATCTTATTCCAATTAGGATTTAAATATATAAACAAATTTCCTAAACAGAAATAGAATCTTTCATAAAATAATTCACTCGAACCATCGATTTCCTTGACATTCCCTGCAGAGTCTACTGCCAAAAGATCGAAAGGTCGCCTTACCTCGACCCTGCTTACAAATCTCTTTAGAACGTATTTGGACTTCTTGATCTTATATAATTTATTTCCTTTTAGGATTTAATCAACATTCTTCCAATCATATCAGCATTATTTTAGGAAGATCTCAATATTTTATTCAACTTAGAAAAAAAAAAACTTGTTCTTTCAATTTGATTAGGAAACTTGATTCAATCTCCAATTTTAGAATATCTTTGTTTCCAGTTTTAGTCGATTGTTTGGATTTGCCATAAAAATAACCCTACAATCTCCCCCTTGGCTATCAAAACTAAAATTGTATAGCTTGAATCTCTAATCTGTAATTTATAACACTTGAACAAACCATGAAAAATACCACATGGCAACAAAATAAAAACAAATATCTATTTTTACCAAATGGCAATAACTATATAATTTTACCCCCCTTTTTGTTATTGGAATTGACAAAAGAAAAAAATAAACAAACATAATCACAACACAAATTAATAGTAGACATTCCACCACTAACTCCTCCATCATTCAAGATACTTAAAAAAAAAAAAAAGAAAAATCCTCCATAGGCTATTTTGTACTTAAAAAATTTTACTAAACAAAAATTATGTCAAATAGAAAATACACAATAAGTCTATCAAAGAGATTTTAATTCTCATATATTCAATTATGTAAATCAATCATTCAAGTTGTACAAATTTAAATGAACAAAAATTTATCTTTCCAAATAAATATTCAAAGTTGCAGCATGAGATGAATTAAGCCATAAAATTGAAAGAAAATACTTGTGCATATGTGAAATTATGAATAATCAAACATATTTGCTTCCCCTCAAACAAATCATGAGATTAAGAGATTAAATTTGATGCACCAAATGAATTGTGAGCAATTTTTTTTTTATCTAGCAATAATTTTTCTTTTTCTTCATATATACCCCTTTCATGGTCTAGATGACTTTCTCGCGTTTATAGGTAAGTAACTATTCCCTTAACAATCAATGAGTTAATAAGGGATTTCTCATTAATCCCACCAGTAGCCCTTTAAGACAAGATAAATACATATATATATATATATGTTTTTTTTGCTCTTCAATATTTTTTAAATGCATCAAACAATAATTTAAGATCCATGGATAAGAAGATGGAAAAGTATATGAAAAATCAATGGAGTGTTTAAAGAAGCACATCAAAATTATGGCAAGGTTCACTAGAACACAATTTAGATGGAAATATACATTTTTAATCCATTACAAATTTATTTGGCCAAATAATTGACACCCATATATCTTCAAATCAAATAATGAACTCATATCCCTCTTTTATTTTTAGAAAATTAGGGATGTGCACAAATACCCAGAGATTTTATAAGATAATCAAAATGAAAAGCGTCCAAGGGTTGGTAAAAAGATCGGATTTTTGAACCTAAATAGCTCGAGTTTTTGGAAAAGTGGTCTTGGCTATATTTTTCTCACGTCTTTGAATTTGATTAAAATTTGAACTTTTTTCTTTAAAAAATTTTCATGTTGAAATTTTAAGAAATTTAGATTTTTAGGTTTTTGAAATTGATGTGGATTTTTAAAATTATTTTTAGAAAAATTAGAAAGAGTTTGAAACCCATTTGTCATAGGAACTCTAGGATTTTGACTTTTGGAAAAATTTTCACATAATTCAAAGGAAGATCATAGAGTTTATAGCAATTAGGGTGAATATGGCTTTCGATGCCACAACGGTGACGTACAGGTACAAAGGGTTGGAGTTTAGCATAGTATGTACCTTTCACCTTTGAAGGAGGAAATTGTTGAGACTTATGCCTTGGAGCACTCCCTTTTGGTGGGGCTGTAGCATGCTTTGGGAAAATTTTTGAAGCTTCTGCATGCTTTGGGGCAATCTTTAGAGTTTCTGTAGAAGATGGAAATGCTACGGTATGGTCTTCTCTTCTCTCCAATGTATCCTAGTTCAGATTTGCCTCCATATAACTTCTGTTTAATCCAAATCTCGTCAATCACATTTGAACTTGAGCTCATCTTCTCAAGAATTTCACCATCATGTTTTATTTTCCCTTCCAAATTTTTAATCTTTGCGTGAAGTCTCTCTATAATTTTCTCCATTTCTTCAAGTTTTAGATTCCAAAGAGGATAATTTTCTTATGAGTTTTTCATCCTTAATCTTCAAGGCATCTCTCTCATTCTTCAACATATTGTTCCTTTGATGCTGGGCTTTTCTTTACTTCTTCAACCTACAGCATTCCTTAAAAAGTTCTTTATAAGCTTCGTGATTGTCATCAAATTCTTCATTAGAATCTTCACTTTTAGATGATATCCCATTGTCGCCTAGGGTTTTAAAAGGTGGATCCATTAATTTGGATTTGATCTCACTAAAGAACAGAGAGTGAAAATTTCTAAATCAAGCAATCACACACAGAATAAAGAAAAATAACACCAGGTGATTAACGAGGAAACCTTTTCACAAGGAAAAAAAACCTTAAATACAAATTTCACTATCAACAAGTTACAAAACTCCACTCAAACTCACTATGATTCACTCACACAAATCCTTTTGTCACTCTTACTTGATTCACTCGATAAACCCTATAAGTGGACATTTTGATTCACACAGAAAGTAAATAAACTCAATAAAGAGCAAAAGAAAAATAAGAAAAAGATTGTTAAGCTCCATAGAGAAAAAATCTCTCTCTCAAAAGACTCTATAACATGCCCCCTTTGATATAATTGTACATTAAACTTGGGTGGATATATATAGACTTATAAAATCCTATTCCAATTAAGACTCAAATATATAAATAGATTTCCTAAAAACAAATTTTCAAAACAAAAACAGAAATAGAATCTTCCAGATAACAAATTTTCCAAACGGAAACAAAATCTTCTATAAAATAATTCACTCAAACCATCTATTTTCCTACACGCTCCTTGCGGGGTCTACTGCCAAAAGATCAAAATGTTGCCCTGCCTATGCCCTACCTGTAAGTCTCTCTGAAGTGTATTTTGACTTCTTGATCTTCTATAATTTGTTTCCTTTTGGGATTTAATCAACATTTTTCCAATCGTATTAGCATTATTTCAAAAAGATCTCAATCTTTTATTCAACTTAGGAAACAAAAAAATCTTGCTCTTTCAATTTGAATAGGAAACTTGATTCCATCTCCAATTTTAGATTATCTTTACTTTCAATTTTAGTTAATGTTTGGATTTGCGATGAAAATAACCTCACAAAATCAAAACCAAAGTAATTGAATTAGTTTGATTTTTTCAGTTATTCAATTTTTTTATGCACTCCTATTGCACATATTGCTTCTTCATAGAAACTACTCTTTCATTTTGATGTTTCTCTTATTTTGTTCAAATAGTCTACACATATCTAACTTCCTTTGTTTCAAAACTAAAAATTTCATTCATCTGAATTTACTTCCATATTCAGTCTAAACATCAAGCTTTCACTATTAAGGGGGTGTTAAAATGGCAAAAAAAGTTATAAAAAAGTACAAAAAAATTGATGTAAAAATATTATGTGGTGAAATTTGATTGAAGGAAATTGGTAATTTTTTGTAACTTTCTATAATTTTTGGTGCAGTTTGCTAACAAACATCCCCTAAGTGTCCTTTTAAATATATATAACAAGTCTCTCCAAAAATGTGAGTCAATCCTTTATAAATATATATTTTTTTCTTTTTCTTTTTTCCTTTTTTTTTTAATTTTTGGTAAGCTTATATATACACAATTCAATTATTAAAACTTGTACAATTTTCAATATCTTGAAATAAACACTTGTGTTGAATAAAGTCTACTCTTGAAAATTTTAAATCTATAGGCATGAAATGAGAAAAAAGGATAAATATTTTTGAAATTGAGTAAATTGAAGAGGAGAATATAATTTATAGAATGAATGGTAAATATCTTGAAGAGTCTATAGAAATAAACTATAGTCATCCTTAGGTTATACATTTAAGAAAAGTCAGCCATGCCTAGAATAAGGGACCATTTGACGTGCTAAAAATATCAAAATTCTTTTATCTTTTTCTAACTTTTATTAACTTACTCTAATTTTCCTCAACTTTCTCTAAAAATCTCTAACTTTCTGCAAAAACTCCCAATGTTTTAGGGAATGAACCAAACACCTAACAATGCAATGTTTGATAAAATTTTGGCACTCTAAACACAGCCTAATAAAACATGTTCTATAGGTCATCTTCCTCCATTTAATGTATGTACCAGAAAGTTGGTTTCGCCTAATCATGGTTTGAACAAATTAAGCTCATGTGAGTCATCTCCCTCCATAGAATTTAGGTTGCACTATTGTGCCTTTCCCTGTGGTCCAAACCTATATCACATAAGCCACACTAAACTTAGTTCTCCTTCTAATGTGGGACAAGGATTAAACACATTTTCATGTGTGCCACTTCGTAGCCAATTTATTCATTCATTCTTTACTCATTTTGAACAACTAAATATATTATGTTAACCTAGTCGTGAAGTAGAATTCGTATTTGAACTATTTTCATTTTGAAAATCATCCATGTTCAGAGTCATTCCATTTGCAAGGTCATAAACAAATCATGTTACACAACAGCATCCCAAGCTATTCCCATGTGCCCCTAGCAATGTGCAACACACATAAAAAGGCCCTAGCCTTTGCAGGACATGCTTAAACATGCGCAGTAGCACCCCAATTGGCCTATCTCTGTGGGGGATACGCCACAAACATGACAACTTAGCAACCTAACCTTCGTGTTTGAATAGTAGAGCAGTTTAGGGTCATTTTTTATGTGCATGTGATCAATATTGTGCCCATGGCTGAGAATATATATTTTTTATATACACGTCATGACCCAAAGGGGGAAAATTTGAGGATATTTTGGTAAATTCATAGGGCTTTGTACAATATCTACTTAGGGTTTCTATGCCTCGAATATACTTTTAGGTGAGGGAGATGCCCTAAGCTTCTCCTCTCCGTTTTTTCTTTTCTTATATTTTCTTTTATTTTCATCTTGTTTTTTTTTATAATTTGCATGTATATAAAGTAATTTTTTTGGGCAAAAGACCTAGGAGAGCTTGGATTCTTGCTATTTAATGGATGATTCTAAGATAATCCAAGATTTTAATTCTGTTCATTTTATCTTTGAATGAGTTTACTATTGATATTCATTTAACCGCTAATTTCTTATTGCATCTTTATTTCTTTATACTTTTTTTTTTTTTTTTGGTTTTAAACTGTATTTCTTTATACTTAAATATGTAATATTTGTGTTAGGTTTGATAGATGATGAGTAATAGATGATAAAATGAGATATGTGAGTGTATTAGATTTATCCACACTTAAAGTTTTTATTACTAAAGAAATTATTTGGAGATTATGAAAATTTAAAATTTTTTAGGTGGCATTTTGTTTGTTTTTTTATTTTCTATCTTCTGTTTTGTATTTTTATATTCTAAAAATTGTAAAACAAGAAAACAGAAAATATTCTGTTTTCTTTATTATGAAATTTTCCTTACTTTAAATTAAAAATTCTCTAAACAACTTTTTACCACTTTTCATTTCATATTTAAACTCATTTTCTCATTTCTAAAATAAATTTTAAAAATACAAGTGACTAAATGTATTTTGAGTTTTTTTTTCTTAGTTTCAAATGCGCAAATTAGCAAATAAGCTCAAAATAGAAAATAAAAAATAAAAACAAAAAATAAAAAAAATAAAATACCACCTTAGTTATTCAACATTATACCTAAATTTTATACTACAAAAAACATTATACCTAAATTTCCAAAATTAACTTAATTTTTAATATGAATATTGAAAATTTATAAATGCCGGAGCATATTCAAAACCCTTAAAAATTTATACATTACAAAAATATATAATATTTAAAAAATAAATAAAGCCGTATTACATGAATAGAAATAATCCCCTTTAGAAATACATTGGATGAGTACAAATTTACAATGGAAATATGTTGGAATGTGAATATCACGCAAGTCATTTATTTACCTGGTAATACCTCTTTAAAAAAAAAAAAAAATTGATTTACAACTTGTATGTTTTTTCTAAAAATTGGTCCGATGATATTTTTTAAACGTGCACCAATCAAATATTTATTTTATTAATAGGATATTATTATTTTTTTTTTTTGAATTTACCATAAATGATGGTAGTTATGGAATATAAATATTATTTTTTTAATTTATTTAACTTAAAAAATACAATTACCAATATAAAAATAAAAAGTTACAATAATAATGCTCAAATTAAAATAATATTTACTCTATCATTACCAGCATTTTTTTTCTTTACGTTTGTTTGAAGTACAGAAAAACGTTGAAAAATATAGAAAAATATTGAAAATTTTTAAAAATTATTTACTTTTTACCTCGTTGAAAAATACTGAGAATCTCTAAAAATTATTCATTTTTTATCTCCCTACATAAATTACGAAACTATAACTTCTGTCAAATTTTAATACTGTTTGAAGTTAAAAAAATATAAAACTCTACAAATTTCTATAGACACGAATTACGAAATTATAAAATTTAAATTTTTTATTCACTATATACAAAACATAAGATATTAACTTTTAAAAATTTATACTACTTCAAACACAATCTTATCATTTTTTCACTTCAAAGGCACTCATAGAAACTTGGAAACGCACCGAACTTTAGTTTTTTAATTATTATTATTATTTTGGCAAGGTGGGGATCAATCTTCATTTACGAAAGCAATCATCTTTTGCATGAAAGGCACGAACTTCTCGCTTGCAGGATTAAACATGTGGAAACAATGGTCCTCTCCTTCACTCTCCATTAGTTCCACAGCACCTTCCCATTCACTATTTTTCAAGGTCTCAAAGTAAGATACCCCTCTTGGCTTTAACCAATCCTTCTCCGCCACGTAAACCAGCACCTTGGAGCAGCCCATTTTCTTCAAGTTCGGATCTGACTTCGGGTTCAGTTTTGGGTCGCTGTCCGACCCACTGCCCCCCGGGTACAAATACTGGATCATCTTGTCCGGTTCGTTACCCGCGAAATAGGGGTGCACCACAATCAACCCGCGTGGCGTCAAGCCTTTCAATCCCGTGGCCCCCGCTCGGACTGCCACGTCGTGGGCTATGTTGGCTCAGGCACTCTCACCCATCAAGAAAACCCGACCCAAATCGGCGTACTGGTTTATCCACGGCTCGGGTCCTTGCCCATTAGAATGAGCAGCGATCCACTGCAACGCGGCCCACGAATCATCATACGCCATCGGCAGTGGGTGCTCCGGAGCGAGCCGATACTCAACGGAGACGGCGATCATTCGGCCTTCGGAGACTAGCGAGGCGAAAAATCTCAGTGTGATACTGTCGAGAGCTGATCCAAGACAGAATCCGCCGCCGTGGTAGTGAACAACTAGGGGGAGCTTCCTATCTGAGCCGCTGATTTTGGGTAGAAATACACGGGCTTTGACGCCGGTCTCCGGGGAGATAACAATATCCTTGCATTCGACGCCGGTATTGGGATCAACAGCTGGGGCGACGTAGTCGGAGACCATGAAACGTTCTATGCGGCCGTCTTTGTAAACTCGGAAAAATGGGGGGAACTCGTGGGTTATCTCACCGACGATTGAATCCATCGCTGTGCTTTAGCGCAGAGATAGAGAGAGAGAGAGACAGAGAGAGAGTTAGAAGAATAGGGGCTTGTGATTGGATAATGAGTCGGTTCACTGAAATAAATAGGCAAAAATCAGAAAGGACGGTGGGTGGATAATTCAACGGTTGGTTGAAATTGCATCAATCCACCATAGTAGACTGGTGGTTGAGCCTATAATTTGAGGCGAAAATTAGGTGCAAAGGGTGGAAGGCATGGGTGCCAATGAGTGGGATCAAAGTCAGATATTATTACTTTTATCATTTTCGAATTCTCCTGATAAAAAAAATACCCAAATTAAGTGATATTTGACCAGTATTTTCTAGCCGCTGCTATCCGCTAATTCATCTGCTGGCTAGATATTCGTAGGATAATCAAGTACTCATATATCAAGAATAAGGGTCAAAAAAAAAAATTAAATACAATAACTTTATAAAGTAATTTTATATCTTAAAAAACTAAAAAATTGTATTTAAATAAAAAAATTGTAAATACTTTGTACTTGGTAATTTTATTATATTACTTTATAAAAATAAATTAAAAAAATCTCATATTTTTTCTTGTCTTAAATATCAACTATAATTGAGAAAAAAAAAAAAAGTTGTGTCCGTGTACTTCATTATATCAAGAGCCAAATTCTAAACCCAAAAAAATTATTTGGTATCAAAATCTAGAGTTAATTGGTGTCAACTAAAGGGTCTACGTATGTATGTATGTATATATATATATATATATATCTTAGTATCTAAATTAATGATATTATTTATATAAATTCAGATATCTACTAATTTAAACAAGTAACCGATTAATTTGGATGAGTAATTGGATAATACCCATCGACTATCCTATAACCAGGGTAATTAGAGCAGGTTGGGGTAACATCCATCGAGTACCCTACATATACCATTCCCAAACTCGAACTAACATGTATTTTATTTTTATACCTTAATTAGTCTTATTACCTGTAAAATTTAAAGATACCCGCACTTATCAAATCAAAGTACAGCAAGTACCATGGAACAGATTAAAATTATTGTCTCTGGTGGGAAGTTATCACCTTGTTTAACTACTCCAAAAAATTCTAATTTTTTTATTTTTAATTTTTTTAATGTTCTTCAACTTTTATCAATCACAATATATATATATATATATATATATATTTGCGCCAAATTTTCTAGCCATTTTTTCACAATTTTGGATTGAAGTTTGTTGTGCAAGCATGCCAAAGTCACAATGACTCAAATGATATGGATAAAAGTGAGAATCAATCATTGCCTTATAGTAGCAAGGATTTTAAATTTGTCGATATCTACATTAAGCGAATAATATGAAATTCATCGATGAGATTTATACAATTCATAAGAATAATGGATCACAATCATCTTCTAAATCTGAATTTTAAATGTAGGGATTATGCCAAATACGGACATGGTGAAGATCCACTCCTAATGGGGATGCCAAATACGATCATGTTGAAGATCCACTCCTAAATTTTATTGCATTAAAATAACAAAGAAGAAAGAATACAAAACACTGAAAATGAAAAGACTACTGAACCTAATGGAGATGCAATTTTACTACATTAAGATAAAAAAGAAGAAAAAGTACAAACTACTAAAAATGAAAAGACTATTGAAAATGAAAGATAAAATAAAGAAAGAAAAAAAAAAGATAAAAGGATTTGTCATGACGTGGAGGGGCCAGCACTCTGGTTGCCTTCCTCAATATCTATTGCTATGGTCTGTCCACTCCCAATACCTCTCAGATATCCATAACTTCTGGGTAGTCATCTTGGTAGTTGTAACTCCCCAATAGTTACTACTTACTTGTTCACATAACTGAATAGACGATTATCTTTACAGAATTTGAGAGATTTAGTGGCATATTTTATGTATAAGACAATCGGTTAAATCAAAAATATCAGCAACTACAGTACTCTAGTCGATCAAAATTTAAGAAATGGCAGATTTTTTTGGCAATTCCGGACAAATCTTTTAGGCCAATATTTTGGTACAAACAATATCACATTCACAAAATTATTAATTTTTTTAATTTTTTTTCAACTTTTAAGATTTTAAGCAAAGGCAAAAAAACTCACAAACTTTGGGTGCGTTTGGTACATTGAAAAACTCTGAAAATCTCTAAAAATTATTTACTTTTTATCTCGCTGCACGAATTTCAAACCCATAAATTATCTCAAGTTATTTCACTTTATCTCACTTTTTGTTACTTCAAACACTCCTAAAGTTGCCAAAAATAAAACTTTTTTTTTATTTACCTAATGGACCCATTGTAATAAATTAAAATCTATGTACACTTTTGTTAAGAACAAATATTGCAAATTGGCAAATCTATGATCAAAGAAAAGTGTTTGTACTTTTAGAAAAAGTGTTTGTACTTTTAGACTTAGTGTAAGTTAAGGCACTAGAGTCTTAAGTCAAATATAATTCTGAAAGGCCTCAGAAGAACTATTTCTATAATGGTTGGAAGTCTTAAAGAAGCCAAATAAGTGTCAGAACTGATTTACACAGGAAGCCCGTGGGAAGGCTGTGGTTAGGCACGAGAAAATCCAGAGCAGAACTTCAAGAATTTGCCATGCGGGAAGTCCACTCTGAATCGCGGGATGGCTGCAAGAAGGCCACGGGATGACCACGGGTGTGCCCTTCCCGCGAGACACAGCTTTCAACCTATTTCGAACCCTAGCCGCCTCAGTTTTGTTTATATATATCCTCTGGACATCTTCAGGGTTACAAACAAAGAAAATATACAACAGTTTGTGAGCCAAAAAAGTCTGAACATTCTCTCAAACACTTAGCCAAGCATTCTTGCATCTGTATGATTCAAAGGAGTTTGAATCTTGGAAGAGCTGAGGATTCGATGTTGTGCTTTCGAGAAGTGAAAGGGCTTTCGCTAAAAGGAGTTAGTGAATCGAGAAGTCGAGCAAACGTCAACAGAGTATAGAGTCAAGAAGTTGATCTATCAAGTGTTTGAGTTTGTAACCAACGTTTGTTTAGTGAAAGTTTTTGTTTGAGGTTTCCTTTTGTAGGTTTCCTCATTCTGTTTATCTTGCCTTCTACTATTCTGTGATTGTGGGTGATTGATTGGGATCTTTACCAGCAAATTACATATTTTCAATTGGTATCAGTGCGGGTTTGTTTTTGAGAATAACACGTGATCTTGTTACTTGCCGATAGATCCCCCTAGAGAAGGCAGTTCGAGTATTAGACCTCTGTGGTTTGACGACACCAACTACGCCTATTGGAAGGTTCGCATGAGAGCGTACATATTAATGTTTGGCTATCCATAGAGAACGGTTAGGTAAAACCTACTCATTCTATTGATAATGTAACGGTAGAAAAGCCTATGGATATATAGACCAGGGCAGAGCAAGGTAAAACCTACTCATTCTATTGATAATGTAACGGTAGAAAAGCCTATGGATATATGAACCAGGGCAGAGCAAGAAAAGGCAGAATGGAACTACAAAGCCTTGAGCTCTATTTTTTGTATAGTCTCCGGCGATGAGTTTAGAAGAATTTCAAGTTGTGAGATTACTAAGGAAGCTAACATGATTAAACCAAAATCCAGAGGAATTACCCTAAAAACTATTAAGGAAGATGTGTCCTCCTCAAGTAATGATGAGTCAATCCCTTCTCCTGAAGAAATTGCTATTTATACCAAGAAAATTAGAAATTTCTTTAAAAAGAATGATAGCAAGTAAGAAAAGACGAAAAAGAATGAGAAAATTAAAGTAGAGAAATCTTCAGAGAAGAAGAAGAATGAGAGCAAGTCTAAGGGCATGAAGTGCTACAAGTGCCAGGGTTATGGTCACATAGCTCAAGATTGTGGAAACAAAAAAAGTAAAAAGAAAGTGCTCAATGCAACCCTTGATGATTCAGATAATCAATCGAGTACCTCCTCTTCTTCGGAAGGTTTTCCAGAGAATTATACTGCATTCATGGTTAGAACAAGTGCCCCCTTAAATTCAGTAGAGTCATCCTCCTCCATGCATAAGAAAGAAGAATCCTCCGAAAGTGAAGTTAAAGAAAATTTAG
The DNA here is from genome assembly GCA_019916065.1 of Vitellaria paradoxa. Lineage (NCBI taxonomy): Eukaryota > Viridiplantae > Streptophyta > Magnoliopsida > Ericales > Sapotaceae > Vitellaria > Vitellaria paradoxa. The sequence continues at coordinate 227,642 of JAINTL010000052.1, forward strand.
AAGAGGAAGTAGATGTTGAAGAGGCGTATGAACAGCTATACCAATACTGCCGCAAACTCCACAAGCAAAATGAAAAATTGACTGTGAAGAACAAAGTGTTGAAAAGGGAAATAGATAGGTTGAAAATTGCCTTGGAAAAATTACAAGGAAAATATGATAGTCTTGAAGGAAGCAAGAAAACTCAAGATAAATTGATAACAACCTTCAAGACTAAATTGGATCAAAAGGATAATGAATTGAAAAATGCCCAGGCAAAGCTGCAAACCATGCAATCCAAGATGAATACTACATCTTCCCAACTTAATGACATACTGGGGATGCAAAGGATCCCACGTGACAAAAGAGGAATTGGGTACACCAGCACGCAAGTGGTCAATCTTGAAGCTAAAGCTACCCCAAGTAAGCAGAAAAAACCTAAGCTAATTCGGTTTCAATCCTGAAAGACAACTGCTCCAAAAACAGTTAAAACTCCTCAACCCAAGAAAGGTAATTAATCCAAAGTCTATTTTCAGAAACTCAAATGTACGCCCCCTAACTTGCAACCTAAGTTTGTTCCTATATGTTTTCATTGTGGTATACTAGGTCACATAAGACCACATTGTCACAAATTATTTGGGCTTCCCCTATCTTATGTTGACACTATGAATTCTTTGAGATCTAATTTTCAAGTGTCAAATAGGTTTAATCCATTAAGATTTCAAAAGTCATATTTTGATTCTAGACCTTACATGACTTGGCCAGTGAGGAAAAACAGAAAGAAAAATTTTTCAAACCCATTGGTCCAAAATCCAAAAAACCCAAGACTCAAAATATTTTTCCAAAAATGAGAACTGTTTGGGTTAGAAAGAGTGACCTATATGTCATGCACACCCCTAAGAGTGTTGAAGAAGTGAGCCTTGATATGTAAAGGCAATTTTTTTTTTATGAACTAGGCTATGCGTCATTGCTATATTATTATCTAGTTTTATGAAATATTGTAAATTAAATATTTTTTAATTTTTTTTAAGATAGTTAAAATATTTTTTTGGTGCAATGTTATTTTTTGTGATATTCTTGCATTCTCTATTACCTCATACACACTTCAAAATCACATAATTAAAATTGTTGATATACATAGTGGTCATAAATTTGAATTGCTTGATAAACTTGAATCCTATGTTTTGTTGTTCCTTATCATGGTAATGGCGTGCCAATTGTAATTGCACGAAGTTTAGTACATCATGAGAAATCTTTTCCACTACTCAATTGTTTTAATAAATTTTCCTTTTGGACTTTTGGTTGCTCTTGAACTTACATTAAAAAAAAAATCACTTGGAAAAGCCTACCAATGGGATAAAGTGCGGCTAGCCTATTGACGTGTGGGTTATCAAAATAACCACCCTCTGGGTTTGATGATACAGGAAAAAGTCTACCTACCCATAAGTGTGTGAAAGCCGCCAAGTAAAAATAAAAAAAATAATAAATAAAAAAATTGGTGGATGTCAATTCAATAGATACATATATCTTGGTGTTTAGTTGAAAATAATGAATTGAGGAGAAACTAGTCAAAGAGCTAACACTGTATATCTTACCCAATTCAATTCAAAGTCCAAAATGAGCAATTTTAAAATTCATGCAAGTATATGAAGAGTATTAATCATGTTACACTTAAACTTCATTTCACACACCGCATAGGCATTTGACAATTAGTATGACATGTGTAAACAACTCATGACATAAATAGTAGGGTGATTCTTGGAATTCTTATTTGTTACTGTTTATATATGGTCAAAATTTTGAAACTGTGTTTCGTTTTGTGTTTGGGAAAATATAACTTGGAATGAATCGATCAAGAATACACGTTATACCTTATTTTTTTTGTCAATTCATGTCAAAAATAGGGAGAATAGTTTATGGGAAAAATTTTTGAAAAGAGAATTTTTTGAAGTTGGTTAACTAAGAGGGAGATATAGTTAAGGGGGAGAATACTTGAAAAGAATTTTGTTAATTAAGGGGGAGAATATTTTGTTTCATTTTTTTAATGTTTTATTTAATTTTTTTTAATTATTTATTTATTCCACATGATGCCATGATTAGTTTGTTCAAGTGTGCAGCCAAACAGGTTATAAATTGGGACATGTTGAGAAGAGTTTTCTGAGGCCTTAACTAAGACGAGCTTAATTGTACTATTATATTTTTAAGTTTTGACATGGAATTGCCAAAGGGGAGATTATTAAGAACAAATATTGTAAATTAGCAAATCCATGATCAAAGAAAAGTGTTTATACTTTTAGACTTAGTGTAAGCTAAGGCACTAGAGTCTTAAGTCAAATAGAATTCTGAAAGGCCTCAGAAGAAATGTTTCCATAATTGCTGGAAGTCTTAAACAAACTAAACAAGTGTCAGAACTTATTTATGTAGGAAGCTCGCAGGAAGGCCGCGGTTAGGTGCGGGAAAATCCAGAGAGCAAAACTTCAAGAATTTGCCGTATGGAAAGTCCACTCTGAGTCGCAAGATGGCCGCGGGATGACCGCAGGTGCGTCTTTCCCGTGACGCACAGCTTTCAGCCTATTTCAAACCCTAGCCGCCTCAGTTTTGTCTATATATATCCTCTGGACATCTTCAGGGTTACAAACAGAGAGAATATACAACAGTTTGTAAGCCAGAAAAGTCTGAACATTCTCTCAAACACTTAGCCAATCATTCTTGCGTTCGTGTGATTCGAAGGAGTTCTAATCTTGGAAGAGCTGAGGATTTAGCATTTGAAGTTGTCGTGGTTCGGTGTTGTGCCTTCGAGGAGTCGAAGGGCTTTCGCTAAAAGGAGTTGGTGAATTGAGGAGTCGAGCAAAGGTCAACAGAACATAGAGTCAAGAAGTCGATCTATCAAGTATTTGAGTTTGTAACCAACATTTTTTTTAGTGAAAGTTTTTGTTTAAGGTTTCCTTTTGTGGGTTTCCTTATTCTGTTTATCTTGCCTTCTGCTATTTTGTGATTGTGGGTGATTGATTGGAATCTTTACCAGCAAATTATGTATTTTTAACTTTAAATTCTAATATAAAAAATAAATTAAGATATATACACTTTAAATTTTAATTATTAGAATGTTGGATTTAAATTTTAAAAATTTTAAATTTTTTCTTGTAGATAAGATGGTTGTCTTTCAATCAACATTTTAATATGCCTAAATAGCTTTACCTTATTAAATTGTTATATCACATTATATTGATGATGCCAAAATTATTTAATATTTGAATTTGAGTTTGAGTTTGGAAGCAGTAGGCTAGATAATATAATATAAATAATTTTTAATAATATTTTTCTACCAAAATCATTTTATTTTAGTTTAGTCAATTTATTCTTTTTGGCATTTTATATTTTAAACAAAATTGACATCATTTTTGTTAATCAAGAGAATCGAGCTGGAGGCTAAATTAATTATTATTTATCAAATTGAACTCATATAAATTAAAATTTTGGTTGATGTTTTGAGTTTTTTATTGTAACTTTTTTGTGATTGATTTTTATACGAAAGTTGTTCTATGTAACACTTAGGGCAACAACTTTCATATTGCAAATTGATATGTAAGGTTGAGTTAAATTCATAGATCCTTTAATACGGTATCAAAGTTAGAATTTTGAATGGGGGCTTGGGTCACTACTCCTAACTTACCTCACATAGTCTTACCTCTCTATTCAAAATTTAATATTAACTTATTTCTTTAATACAATTGAAATAATTACAACTACAAATCTATTAAGAACCAGTGGCTCTACCTTCACCATTTTAAAGTCCTGCGTCACTCACCACTGCCTATGTGGTAGTGGGCTCTGCTTATTTAAAAAAAATAAGGTAAAAGAGAAACAACATAGAAGAAGAACTTCAGCACCCTTTTCACGCTACAGCTATGCTATACCTTTCTCTCAATCCAACCATCGATCTATTCTTCTTCTGGAAACCTGTCACGCCCCTAAGATAATTGTCCAGGACCAACGACATGAGAATGTGAAAACCAAAATAAATAATAAAATCCAATTCAAATTTAATTCACATTGAGTTAAAGTTATCAAAATACCCAAAATCATTACCCATTTCCATATAAAATAATATTTTATTCTGTCACTGTCCATTTGTCAGTAACATAATTTAACTCTCAGTTAAGAAAACTAAACATAAATGTTATCATCCATAGTTAAGACTGGATTTAGGCTACTCTAACCCAAGCTGCATACGTATCCCACCTTGAGAATCAAGTCAACGTAGTTCCCATTTATATCTCTTATTTCATAACTAAACTCATGATCAATAGAATAATTTATACATCTCATCAAATAATATAACAACCACATTATTTCAATATTGCAATATTTCAACACATAATAATAATTCATGCAATCTCATGCAATGGGAAATGATAAAATGTGATGTCAATGCATATTCTCTAATCTCCATCTACCCTTAACCTTATTCTAAGATAGGTGACGCTTAGAAAAGCACGCAAGGTCACTAATCGCACCGTTCACACTTACGGTGAACGTTTATCTCAATATATATATAAATTAAGTGGGGCACCGAGTTACACTCCCACCGGTGTAAGAATCAGGGGCACCGAGTTACACCCTCTAACCCTTCTGCTAGGGAACCATGTTATACTCCTAGTCAGGCATCTGCTTAGCTCAAGCAGGGTCCGGCTGCAATCTGGAGAAAATCTCATAATCATATCTCATAATTAATGACCCAACTCCAAATGACTAATCTCTAATCATATATACAGATTGAGGATCATTCGATATTTTCAAAATCTTATTTTATTATTTTTCTCAAAATTAGAATCCCATTCATATATATAACCCATGCCTCAGCACATCAATAATACCAATATAGCACTCTCGGCTAATCAATAATCACAATATAGAACCGGATGATGCAACTCCAGCCCATGCACATGATATACTCACTCATGCATAATAATTCTCTTCAGTAATTTACAACATTAACAAAGCATGCTATACTTAATCATTGGTTATATCTCATATAATTCAATTATCAATAATATATGGTATAATTTAATCATGCATAGTAATTCTTTTCTATTGTCAACATAAAACAAAGAATGCCTTAAAATCTTAAAATTTATATTTTTTTTCTAACATCTTCCAAATTCTGTAACATCAACTATAATTTCCCATAACTCTAGGGACAACATTATTATTTCCCACAATTCTTTAGGGGTAAAATCGTAATTTTCTAAAACCTTGGGGCACTTTTTAATTATATAAAACCTTTGGGGTCACTTTATAGTTATCTAAAACTTTTGGGGTGAATGGTAATATACCAAAGTATTTTCCTTTTTTTTCTTCCAGTGAACCCCCAACAACGCCAAAACATTCTAGCTTTCCAATTCAAATCGATTTCATATTGTTCAAAAATTTCTACATATCATTTATGTAATTATCGTAGCTAAGAAGTATACAAGGATTCAACACATATATATACACACCCGTAAATATATATATATAGATCTCATGATATTTCATCAAATCAAGCATATAAATATACCAAAAACACTCTTACAGCGTGTAGAATACAAATATAAGTCTCATCTACCTCAGATCTAAAGAGAAAATAAGAAATGAGGAGATTTTAGTTTTGGCTTCCAAACTTTCGACATCGGTTTCTCCCACCTCGAACTAAATCACGCGAAACGGATACCACCACAGTGTTCATGACGTTGAGAACTACCCGGGTCCACCTATTTTCCTTCCTGGATTGCACTTTCTCTCTCTACTCTCTCTCTTCCCTTTTTCTTTTTTCTCTCTTCCCTCTTCTTGCACTCCCCATTTCTAGAAGACACAGCTCCCAAAAGAGAAAAAAGAAAATAAGAGAAAAAAAAAAGAAAAAGAAAGAAAAGAGAAGAAAAAGGCTGGGCCCGGCCCAATTGTCCAACCAAATACCAATTCAGGCCACATCAAGCCTAGAGAAAAATAAAATAAATTACCCGATCTCATTTTAAATATTTTATTTGCCAATAATAATACATAAATGGCCAAAATTAAATACCAGGTATTACATTTTTCCCCCTTATAAAAATTTCATCCTTGAAATTTAATTGCAATCTTTAGTATATGAACCAAGACATCTATTTTGATTACATTCGTAATTCACTTATCTCTAAGGATCTTACAAGTCCACAATGGTGCCTTAGCACACAAATCAACTAGATGATTTTATTTCAAAACTTAACTCATATGAATACTTAATCTGTAATATTAGTTAACATTACTCACATTTTATCTTCTCTCTTTAGCAATAACAATTCATGTCATTATACCTCTCAATGCTACTAGGGTGTACCATCTTAAATGATGATGCTCTTAATTTTTTACTTCCAAAATTACAACTATTTTAGTCACCATCATGTTGTTCTTGAATCTAAATTTTCTCTGGTTATACTCTTGTGTTTTGCCCCTTAAGGAGAAGACCAACCATACTACACTGTGATAAAATTGGTTAGATATAGCTGGAATCCAACAACCCCCTGTCAATATCATCCATACCATTTATCCATAACACAACCTTTAGAAATTCATTTCACTATTCCATGATCTTTGTCCCAAAATTTTTAAAGTTTCAAACATCTTCTTAATGACTTTAAATAAAAGAAAACCAACCATAAAAGTCGCTAATCCTTGCAACCTCTTAACCTATGTATCGGCCACTACCTTGGCCTTATTAGGATGACACTAGGAATTTAAAACCATAACGTTCCACTAAATTCGGTGGTCCTTCCAAATTGACTAGGCCAATGAGTCCATTAGTTAGAAAAAATCCAGAATAAGATAGCGGAGGTAACTTGTCAGAGCTATAACTTTAAACGTTAAATATGGATTTTGGTAGTGCCCATTCATAACCACAGAAACACTTATGAAATTCACCGTAATATGTCAACCAGTTATCACAAAGCCCAGAACACTATGTTAGGCAATCAAAACTTATACATATATGACATACAACTAATCAAACCAATTGTCAATTCTCGACAATAATACTTATTCTCAGTTGTCATCAAGTTAAATAACTCCCAGTTTATCCAAAATTGCAGGGTTTTCTTCCCATGTCTAATGAAAATCACAGTCACTCTTCTCCAACAAATACTACTACAAGTGAAACTTTATACTAACAATTAATTTATCCAGATAAAGCCTCAATCCTCTAAGTCCAACTAGTGCTAAACAATATAGCATCACTGAAATATGGAAGACTCAAAATACGGACTAAAAACAGGGATACACTATTTCCCTTGAGAAGGCAAATCGATATATCCCAAGAATTCTACCATGCATATGCACATCATCCTAGGAAGACGACACTAATCATTCTTCTCAATTAATCATAAAGGGTCCAGTATATCTCGGCAAAGAAACTTTTTATGCTCCTCAAACAAAAATTCTTCTGAATACAAAGCTAACACCGCATATTTCCTGACTATTTATTTTACCACAAAGAAATAAGCCAATTTACTAAACCACTTCACAATCGCCCTGACATTGGTATGCCTTTTATGAATATATGGCGAAACCATCGTAAAATACCAAAGCGAAAAGTTTAATTTCCTTCCTACCACAGTAATTATTGCCATAGATCAATCAACCCCTGGTGATTGGCCTTCAACTGCTAACAAGTTAGGCAAAGAGGCACAAACTTAGTCACATTACATTTTATATCATCCCACCGGTATAGACATTTTAATTCCTTGTACATTTTCATCCCATCAGGATAACCATCTGAAACTCTTGAATCATTATTTTTCTCAAATTCATTCATATTCAGTATGGACATGTAACTGTTTAAATTTTTACCTATCCATTCGATGATATACCACAAATTTCAGTCGTTAAGTCAGTAAGTTAGTGACACCACATTTTTAACAAGATCAATCTCACTGTTAGATTTTAATAACTCTAATCCGCAACCTTAAGGTCATTCACGATAACTCGAACCTCAAGAAAATCACTTTATGCTTGTCAATGTCATTGCTTCAAAGAAATTTTAAAATTACTAATACCCTCTGGATTACTTTATCAAAATTAAGTTATCACGACTACCAAACTGTACAACTTATTACGCGATGTATCAATTACTATCCTGGCACCACCAGAATAACATTGATTATCAAAATTATAATCCCTTATGTCCTCATTTAACTGATTATTACAATATCTAAAGTAATTTACTCATTGTCTAAAAATGACCAACACTGAAGCCTCAATCATCTGTTGCTTCAGCCATTGAAATGCCATTGCAAGTTCTTTTTTTTATTTTTTCCAAATGAATGAACTTTCTTCCCAACTAACTTAGTCTACCGACCTTTCCACTGAGAAGAGCCTGAATAGAACGATTGTAACAACCACCAAAATCTGAAACTTTGGATAAAATTCATAAACCCTCGTTATGTTTAACTGACATAACCAAAACTTTTGGAAAACTGATCATAATAATCTAATCAAAAATTAACTGATCTCAAACTTTTACCTCAAACAATGGAAACTCAACTTACTCTTCTTAACACACAATTAGTCAAACAAATTGCTAACTCTTAGCGGCTAATGCTCATCCCCGATTATCACTGGATTTACAACCTTATCTGCTCAAAATTCTAATTTTTGTATTTCTACTTATCCAAAACCTTAAGATGTCCTCACAATAATATACAATATTTAACAAAACCATAAGACAGTAAATCTTAAATTTAAACTCTAAACTTTCTCAATTTAACCAACACCATATAACATAGCATAACAAACAGAAGAGACACATGGCATAGGCTCCATAAAAAGTCATCTCCTACTAAGAAAAAAATCCTCACTATTCCGAAGAAACAAATCCACAAATTTAAAACTTATTTTAGGAAACCAATATTGAAACTCTTTCTTATTTCACATCTAGCTGACCATTAAAATGGAAACTCCCTCAACGTACTTAATCACTAAGTACTGAAGAAAATAACATGAATTTAACCTCAACTTAATCCTGAACTATGAGGTCCTTAAGTAAAATAGTTGCCACTAATCCATATTAACAACTAGTTATCACATAATAAGTGGGTAACCTACCCATTCCTACTTCGATATCAATTTATTTATTAATTAAAATTCCTAATACCATTTAACAGCAATCCTCATTTAAAAATGGAATATACTCTCGATAAATCCACAAGTTGCTAACTTAGGCCCTTCAAGCCTCTCCAATTCAAATTTGAAACCTTTATCAGTTTCACACTCTCTTCTAATTACTATTCACGACATTCGAAAAATCGGTAGAACACTTAGTAAATCTCACCTCCAGGCTTGTCAAACTGTTACCAATCATCAAAATTTACTATTAACTATGTCACTTCGTAAAGCTTTCATATCATTAATCAACAGAGCCACTGTTTGGGCAAAATCCTGGTCCTAGCCACATTCACAACTAACTATAGTACAAAACATCAAAATCCTCAATCCTAGACCCACGAAATAAACGCTAGGAAATTAGTAAAGTACAACAGAAACATGTAAGTATCACTACCCAAGGCCCAAGGTATTCGTAACCTGGCACTCTAATGCCAGTCTATCATGCCTTTAACATAATTGTCTGAGACAAATGGCGTGAGAACGTGAAAACCAAAATAAATAATTGCAATCTAAATTTAATTCACATTGAGTTAAATCAAAATACCGAAAATCATTATTCATTCCCATATAAAATAATATTTGATTACGTCACCGTCCATTTGTTAATAATATAATTCAATTCTCAGTTAAAAAAAAAACTAAACACAAATGTTATCATCCATATTTAAGATCGAATTTAGGCTACTCTAGCCTAAGCTGTGGGACGTAGGTCATTGTAATTCCTATTTATATCCCTTATTTTATGACTAAACTCATGATCAACAAAATAATTCATACATTTCATCAATAAATGTAACAACTACATTATCTCAATATTGTAATATTTCAACACATAATACTAATTCATGCAATCTCATACAATGGGAGATGATGGAATGCAACACCAATGCATATTCTCTAATCTCCATCTACCTCTAACCTTATCTAGGGACCAGTAATGCTTAGCAAAGCATGCGGGATAACCAACCACACTGTTTACACTTACGGCAAACGTATATCTCAATATATATGTATATAAATCAACAGAGACACTGAGTTACACCCTCGACCCTTCTGCTAGGGAACTATATTACATCCCTAGTCAGGCATCTACTTAGCTCAAGCAGGGTCTAGTTGCAGTCCAGAGAAAATCTCATAATCATATCTCATAATTAACGTCCCAACTCTAAATGAGTAATCTCTAGTCATATATATAGACTGTGGATCATCTGGTATTTTCAAAATCTCATTTTATCAATTTTCTCAAAATTAAGAATCCCATCCATGTATATAACCTGTGCCTCAACACATCAGTGATATCAATATGGCACTCTCGACTAATTAATGATCACAATATAGAACCGGATGATACAACCCAAGCCTTATGCACATGATATACTCACTCATGCATAATAATTCTCTTCAATAATTCACAACATTAACAAAACATGTTATATTCAATCACCAGTTACATCTCATATAATTCAGTCATCAATTATATCTCATATAATTTAATCATGCATTGTAATTCTTTTCTACAATTATCAACATAAAACAAAGCATGCCTTAAAATATCAAAATTTACATTTTTCCTAACATCTTTCAAATTTTGTAACATCAACTATAATTTCCCATAAATCTAGAGGCAAAATTATTATTTTTTATAAATCTATAAGGGTAAAATCATAATTTTATAAAACCTTGGGGGATACTTTGTAATTATTTAAAACCTTTGGGGTCACGCTATAGTTATCCAAAACTTTTGGGGCTGAATGGTAATATACCAAAGTATTTTCCTTATATTTTCCTTTTTTTCTCTAGTGAACCCCCAATAACGCTAGAACATTCTAGCTTTCCAATTCGAACCAATTTCATGCTATCGGTCTAAATTTAACTACTTTTATACAAAATAAACATAGAGAATTTATCCAAAAATTTCTAGATGCCTTTTATATAATTATCATAGCTCAAAAGTATACAGGAATTCAGCACATATATGCATATATATACACACCCGTATATATATATACATAGATCTCATGATATTTTATCGATTAAGTTATTGATAAATAGATGGTGACACAATTAAATATTATTTTATATGGAAATAAGCAACGGTCCTAGATATTTTTATAACTTTAATTTAATGCGAATTGAATTCGAATTAGATTTTATTATTTATCTTGATTTTCTCATTCCCAAGCCGTTTGTCCCAGACAATTAAATTAGGGGCATGACAATCAGTGTTATTCTGGTGGTGCCATGATAGTAATTGATACATTGCATAATAAGTTGTAGAGTTTCTTTTTTTTTTTTTTTTTTGTAATTACAAGTTGTAGAGTTTGGCAGTTGTGATTATTTAATTTTGATAAAGTAATCTAGAGGGTGTTAATAATTTTAAAATTTCTTTAGAGCAATGATATTGACAAGTATGAAGTGATTTTCTTAATATTTGAGTTACCATGAATGACCCTAAGGCTAGGGATTAGAGTTATTAAAATCTAACAGTGAGATTGATCTTGTTAGAAAATGTGTGTCACCAGCTTGCTAACTTAACAGCTGAAATTTGTGGTATGTCATCGAATGGATAGGTAAAAATTTAAACAGTTACATTTTCGTACTGAATACGGATGAATTTGAGAAAAATAGTAATTCGAGAGTTTCAGACGGTTATCCAAATAGGACGAAAATGTACAAGAAATTAAAATGTCCATACTTGTGGGATGGCATGAAATGTCATGAAATGTGATGCAACTAAATCTGTGTCTCATTACCTAACTTGACAGCAGGTGAAGGCCAATCACCAGTGGCTGATTGATCTTTGGCAATAATTATTATGGCAGGATGGAAATTAGACTTTGTTCTTAGGTATTTTGTGATGGTTTCACATATATTCATAAGCGGCATAACATTGTTAGGGTGATTGTGAAGTGGTTAAGTAAATCAGCTTATTTTTTTTGTGGTGAAATAAATAGTTAGAAATGAGCAATGCCAGCTTTATATTTAGGAGATTGTTTGGTTTAAGGAACGTAAGAAGTTTCTTTGCCAAGATATATTGGACCCTTTATGATTAATTGAGAAGAATAATTAGTGTCATCTTCCTAGTGTGATGTGCATACGTGTGGTAGAATTCTTTGGAGATATGGATTTGCCTTTTCAAGGGAAATAGCATATCTTTACTTATAGGCCATGTCAGGAGTCTTCCATATTTCAATGATGCTATATTGATTAGCACTAGTTGGGTTTAGAGGATTGAGGCTTTATCTGGATGAATTAATTATTTGTTTAAAGTTTCACCTGTAGTAGTATTTGTTGGAGAAGAGTGACTGTGACTTTCGTTAGAAATGGGAAATGAACCCTACGATTTTGGATAAACTGGGAGTTGTTTAACTTGATAACAATTGAGAATAAGTATTGTTGTCGAGAATTGACAATCTGTTTGATTAGTTGTATGTCATATACGTATAAGTTTTGATTATCCAAGATAGTGTTTTGGCCTTTGTGATAACTGTTGAAGTATTATAGTGAATTTCATAAGGGTTTCTGTGGTTATAAATGGGCGCTACTGAAATCCATATTTGACATTTAAAGTTGTAGGTCTAACAAGTTATCTTTGTTATCCTATTCTGGATCTTTTCTAATTTATGGACTCATTGGCCTAGTTAATTTGGAAAGACTACATAATTTAATGGAACATTATGGTTTTAAAATTCCTAGTGTCATCCTGATAAGGCCAAGGTAGTGGGCGATACGTAGGTTAAGAGGTTGTAGGGATTAGCGACTATTATGGTTAGTTTTCTTTTATTTAAAGTCATTGAGAAGATGTTTGAAACTTTGAAATTTTGGGACAAAGATCATGGCAATAGTGAAATTAATTTCTAAAGGTTATGTTATAGATAAATGGTATGGATGATATTGACAGGAGGTTGATGGATTCTAGCTATATAACTACTTTTATCAAATAGTGTAGTATGGTTGGTCTTCTCCCTAAGGGGCTAAACATAAGAGTATAACAAGAGAAAATTCAAATTCAAGAACAATATGATGGTGGCTGAAATAGTTGTACTTTTAGAAGTAGAAATTTGAGAACATCATCATTTAAGGTGGTGCACCCTGGTAGCGTTGAGAGGCATAATGACTTGAATTGTTATTGCTGAAGAGAGAAGATGAAATGCACAGCAGTGTTAACTAACAGTACAGATTAAGTATTCATATGAGTTGAGTTTTGAAATGAAATCATTTAGTTAATTTGTGTGCTAAGGCACCATTATGGAATTGTGAGATCCTTAAAGATAAGTGAATTGGGAACGTAATTGAAATGGATGTCTTGGTTCCTAGGCTAAAGATTATAATTAAGTTTTGAGGATGAAATTTTTATAAGGGGAGAAAAATGTAATATCGGGTATTTAATTTTGGCCATTTATGTGTTCTCTTAAGCCAATAAAATATTTAAAATGAGATTGCGTAATTTATTTTATTTTTCTCTTGGCCAGGTATAGCCCGAATTGATATTTGGTTGAACAATTGGGTTGGGTCCAGCCTTTCTTTTCTCTTTTCTTTCTTTCTCTTCTTTCCTTTTGTTTCTCTTCTTTTTCTTTCTTTTTCTTTTTCGGTGGCTGCGTCATCCAAAACGGGGGTGCGGGAGAAGAAAGAAGAAAGAGAAAGTGTGATCTTGGAAGGAAGGTAGGGGGACCTAGGTGGCTGTCGACGCAGTGAACATTGTGGTAGTGTCTGTTTCGCGTGATTCGCTCGAGGTGAGAGAAATCAATGCCAAAAGTTTGAAAGCCAAGACTAAAATCTCCTCATTTCTTCTTTTCTTTTCAAATATGAGGTAGGTGGACTTATATTTCTGTTCTAGACATTGTAGGGGTGATTTTGGTATATTTATATGCTTGATTTGGTGAAATATCATGAGATCTATGTATATATATACGGGTGAGTATATATATGCGTATATATGTTAAATTCTTGTATACTTTTGAGCTATGATAATTACATAAATGATATGTAAAAATTTTTGAATAAATTTCTATATCTTTATTTTGTATAAAAGTGATTAAATTTAGATTGACAACATGAAATCAATCTGAATTGGAAAGCCGAAATGTTCTGGCATTGTTGGGGATTCATTGGAAGAAAAAAAAGAAAATATAAAGAAAATACTCAGTATATTACTATTCAGCCCCAAAAGTTTTGGATAACTATAAAGTAACCCCAAAGGTTTTAACTAATTAAAAAGTGGCCCCAAAGGTTTTGAAACATTACAATTTTACCCCTAAAGAATTGTGAGAAATAATAATGTTGCTCCTATAGTTATAGGAAATTATAGTTGATGTTACAGAATTTGAAAGATGTTAGAAAAAATGTAAATTTTGAAATTTTAAGGCATGTTTTGTTTTATGTTCATAATTATAAAAAAGAATTACTATGCAGGATTAAATTATATGAGATATAATTGATGATTGAATTGTATGAGATATAATTGATGATTGAATGTAGCATACTTTGTTAATGTTGTGAATTATTGAAGAGAATTATTATGCATGATTGAGCATATCATGTGCATGGGACTGGAGTTACATCATCTGATTCTATATTGAGATCATTGATTGGCTGAGAGTGCCACATTGATATTATTAATGTGCTAAGACACGAGTTATATTTATGGACGGGATCATTGATTTCGAAAAAAATGATGATAAAATGAGATTTTAAAAATAACAAATGATCCCCAGTCGATATATATGACCAGAGATTAGTCATTGTGAGTTAGGACTTTAATTATAAGATATAATTATGAGATTTTCTCCGGACCGCAATTAGACCCTACTTGAGCTAAGTAGATGCCAGTTAGAAGTATAACACGATTCCCTAGTAGAAAGGCCAGGGGATGTAACTCGATGCCCCTGATTCTTACACCGGTGGGGGTGTAACTCAGTGCCCTATTCAGTTTATATATATATATTGAGATATATATTTGCCGTAAGCGTAAACCGTGCAGCTAGGTGCCCCACTCAGTTTATATATATATTAAGATATATGTTTGCCGTAAGCGTAAACAGTGCCGTTAGTGACCCCGAGTGCTTTGCTAAACATCACCCGTCCCAAGATAAGGTTAGAAGTAGATGAAGATTAGAGAATATATATTGGCATCGCATTCTATCATTTCCCATTGCATGAGATTGTATGAATAATTATAATGTGTTCAAATATTACGATATTAAGATAATGTGGTTGTTACATTTATCGATGAGATGTATGAATTATTCTTTTAATAATGAGTTTGGTCATAAAATAAGAGATATAAATAGGAACTAATGTGACCTGATTTCCAAGGTGCGATACGTAGGCAGCTTAGGCTAGAGTGGCCTGAGTCCAGTCTTAACTATGGATGATAACATTTGTGTTTAGTCTTTTTAGCTGAAAGTTGAATTATGTTATTAACAAATGGACGGTGACATAATCAAATATTATTTTATATAGGAATGAGTAATGATTTTGGGTATTTTGATAACTTTAACTCAATGTGAATTAAATTTGGATTGAATTTTGTTATTTATTTAGGTTTTCACATTCTTATGCGTCCGTCCGAGACAATTATGTTAGGGGCTTGACATTACGAAATGACTTTATTGATAAAATGTTATCCCCAAGCCCATGAAGAACCAAAGATGGGAAAACTCCAGGTGCACATGACACCGGAAACAATGTGGCCAAGTAATGTAATACAATGCAACAAGAAAGAAAAAAATACTAACTAAAAGAATAAAGATAGAAAAAAATATTCTCAATTACTTGAGCCAAGTCAATCCTAACTCCGAATTGTGCGCAAACAATTGCTCCAAAATTGCTTGTTGTTCCACAATGTGGATTTACACCCCAAGTGCAAGGTAATCAATTATAACAATTGAAATTTGTAAAACGGTGAAATATCGGTCGTACCCACAAGGAAAGGCACTGTGAACTCATAATTCTTTTTCTCTTAATTGGTATGCGTCACATGAGAGAAATTAAGGAAAATATGGTTGAATTTTGAAAATGAAATTTGTAATGGAAAATTTGATGAAACTAAAAACAGCTATAAAAATAATCTTGGATCAAACCAATTCAAGTAGTGATTTCTATAGATTTTCAAGGAGAACAATGACTAATCATTTTAGTTGTAAAATCAAGTTCACTTAGTTGAATCTCTATATGAAACACTTGGAGTGCAATAATCCATATAGAATATATGAGAGTTGTAGGTGACAATCCACGTGCAAAATCCTTAAGATCGGGTATGAAAATTCCAACTAAATAACTCACAAGTAATCGTGTTTTGAAAGTGGCATGGGATTTCTTTTATTTTGTTTGTCTTTAGACTCGATTTTTTTTTTAAATAAGCAGGGCCCATTGCCATGTAGGCAGCGGTGAGTGATGCGGACTTTAAAGCGATAAAGGTAGACTTCTCGATTAAAAACCTATCTTCTAAATGGAGATGTAAGAAATAAGAACATGAAAGATGATAAAACTCTTCTGACTTTGTTGTGCTGATATTTTAAGCAAAATTTGGTTATATACTGATAATTTTTTAGTATTTATAAAAATACTATTAACTGAGAAAGCACTTTTTGAAAGAATTCAAACCAAACCAAACCAAGCCTAGCCTTTTCCCACTACCCTTTGAAAGAATACTTCTAGAAAATGTCTTTTCAAAAAATGATTTTTAAAAACGCTTTTTTAAATGGTGGTTTTTGAAAACACCATCTCAAAGAATGTTTTTAACATAATTATAATTTTTACCAAATTGTTAGAAATTAAATATTAAATTTATTTTGTTGCATTTAATGAGAATAAAAGATTTAAACATTTTGCTTTTACTCACATAAATTTCACTAAAATAGTATAGTATGAATATATAATAAATATATACGTAAAAAATAGAAATAAAAAATTAAAGTTGAAAAAATACTAAAAATCTTTGAAAACAATCATACACAATATATTCATCCACTTACATTTAATATAGAATGCCTACTTTCGAAAAGAACAATTTCAAAAAATAGTCTATTAGAAAAAATTCTAAATATATAACAAAATCAAAACTTAATTCATTAAATTTATAAATTAAAAAGTGAGCCAACAAATGAGATATGATGAATTTTATTAAAAAAAATTAAAAATTACATGTTAAATAATATGCAACTTACTTGAGAAAAGTTCTTACCAAAGAAATATTAGGATTTTGGTAGAAAATTTCAAATAAATAATTAACAACTAATTGAGCTCCACATTATTCTAATTTTATATTTTGAAATTAACTATAAAACTAGAAATTGTAGGACTTTACCCTGGATTAGAGGGAACCCTTCCAGAAATTCTCAAAGGTCACATGAGAATTTGCCCAAAAAAGAAAAAGAAAAAACCCACCAATTTGCAAAAAAGAAAAAAAAAACAATTATAATACAACAACTTTTTTTCCTCGGGCCAAAAAATAGTTTAACCCAACTATTTTTCTTCCAATAATTTTAACTCAATAATTTCAACAATTAACTTATCAATTTAAAAAATCAAAAAAGTTAGGGTAAAAAAACCCCAATGCATTCTGTGTGTACAATTAATCATATTTGCATGCGATATACAATATATAAATTTGCATACAACATTATCTTTATGTGTAAAAATTATAATTAGATTGAAAATATTTTTTGAAATTCTGCTTTTAAAAAGTAGCTTTTGAAGGAGCGTTTTTTAGAAAAGTATTATTTGAAGGAGTGTTTTTTAAAAGTACTCTTTTAAATAATACTTTCTTATCTAAAAAAAATTAATTTAAAAGCACTCTTTCAAAGAGTACTTTCTCAACTAATAGTATTTTTTTAAACACTAAAAAATCATCAGTATTTAGCTAAAATTTAAATATAATATCAGCCTATCGAAAAACAATTCGTTCTGAGGTGATATACTAAATATTTTAGCCTATTGCATATGAAATTACCGAAATTAAAGTCGATGATGTTTAATTACTAAGACTCTATGAGTGAATCATGTGTATTTATTTATTTTATTAAATTTTAATTAGTTCTATTTGTTTTGTTATTGTGTAATATTAATTGTTGTTATAGTTTTAGTAATTTAAATTTAGTATTTTTCATGTACAGATTGATTCATTGATGTGTTATTACAATATCGAATTATAATATTTTTTTCAAACTATTTTTGTTTGGAGTGCCAAATTTTGGTCCCAAAAAAAGATAAATTTTTGATTTATTGAATATTTGGTATGCTCTTTAAAAAGCGTAAAAAAATTTAATAAAAATTAGATAGAATTGGTAAAAATTATAAAAAATTAAAAAAAAAGTTGATAAAAATTAGAAATTTTTTATACAAAAAATTAAAAATATTAAAAATATTTTTATCAAATTTAACACTCCAAAAGTAGAATAACATTAGAGATGTCAATGAAACATGTACAAGAGGATATCCAACCTAACCAAATTCATTAAAAATCCGTAAGAAAATACTCTAATAGAATTAAGACGATATTGGGATTGAAATTTAATACCAATATAAGTTTGGGGCAAGTTTAAAATTTGTCAAGTACCCGATATCTATTTATACTTATAGGGTACTCCAATACTTGGTACCTATAGGGTATCCACTAAATACCCATTTAATGTAATATAATTTAATATAATATATAAATATATACAAAATGTAACATTAATTTGAAAGGTTAATAAGTTCAAAATGTGTTCAACTGGATTAAATTTGGAGTAAATTTAAAATCTGGTACAAATAATTTTTTATTATATACATACGTGTTCAATCTGTTTAAGATAATTTTCCCAACATTTGAAATAATTATATTAACTTATCTTATTTGTTTACAAAATTTTAAAGTATAGTATTATTAAATTTTTAAGCATATATTGTTTATAGGAGGTTGTTGTAAATAAAAATTTTTTTTGAGTATTTATATAAATTTTTTAGTATATATTTACTAATTTTTTATTTTTTATTTTAAACCTAACTAATTGTACTTAATGAGGTTTGGCGAATTTAAAACGAGATAAGTTTGATATTCTAACTAAAAAAAATAAATAAATTTAAAATAATAATAATAAATACAAAATAAATAAATTTAATAATAGTTATTATTAATTGAACAAGTACTCTGCCTTTTTATTTTCCTAAATACCATCGAATCTCATAAATACATCTTTCAAATAACGTGTGGCCGCACTGGCCGGCCTCTAGTTTGCAAAAAATAAATAAATAAATAAATGAACATGCCTCTTTTTTTTTTTTTGCGGGGACATTCGTCGTCGAGCCCACTGCCCACCCACTTCGCCTGCATGATTCACTCCACCTTTTTTTTTTTTTTTTCCGACTTTTTTCGAACCCACCTACTCCACCTGCATGGTTCAGTCCACTCCACCTGTCATCTTTTTTTTTTTTTTTTTTCCTTAAGTACCTGTCATCTTCTGTTTTACTCTGCTTTCTTATTTTCGACTTGAGTATCCAGAATCAAATGACAACCACCTCCTCTACTTATTTTTTTTTGGAATTGAGGAGAAATCTACAGCCGCTATTCATGGATGTACATTAAGTTAAACCTGTCCTGTGACTCTAATCAACAAAAAATCACGATGAGATAAACCAGCTTACGTAAGTTCTGATTACCTCCTCTACTTATTCTTTTTTTGTTTGGAGTGAGTTTTGAAAAAGGGTAAGAAAATTAAAAATTTTTTAAAAATTATTTATTTTTTATTTCATTGTATAAATTATGAATTTATAATTTATTTTACATTATTTCATGTATCTCATTTTTTGTCACTCTAAATGCACCCATAGGGTTTGTTTCGGTACTTTGGAGCTATTTAGGTCAAAAAAATTTAAGTAGCATTTAGTTTTTTTTTTTTTTAGTTTTCTACTTTTTATTTTATGTATTTTATATTTTAAAAATCTCAAAATAAGGAACTAAAAAATGTTTTATTTTTTTTTTAGATTTTTCATATTTTAGGTTAAAAATATTCAAAATAATTTTTTATCATTTTTCATTTAATGCGTAAACTTATTTTATGTTTCTTAAAATAAATTTTAAAAATACAAGTGAACAAATACGTTTTAAACTATTTTTCTTATTTTTAAAAGTGTGAAATAGAAAATAAGTTCAAAACATAAAATAGAAAATAAAAATAGAAAACCGAACCAAATGGCTTAGTTATTTTCTTTTTATTTATTTATCACCAAACACACTACTCGGTTTTTTTAACTCTTTGCTTAACTGCGAAATTTTTTTATAATTAATTATTGACGTAATAACAACATTGTTCATTTTTAATAAATAAATAGCTATAAACAAAATTGTAGACAAATATACAATTTATTCTGAAAAAACCCAAAAAAGCTTACTAAGATTGCGTTTTGATTAAACATTTGTTAAAGAAAAAGACAAGGGAAAGAGATTTAAAATCCCTCGTCTTCTAAGGACTGTGATGAAAAATAAAACGAAAAAGGCGTAAAATTTAAGAAATTAAATATAATTTAATTAAAAAATTAATATATTGATGAATATTTTTCATTTTATTGTATTTTTATTCTATTTAAACAAAGATATATTTTAGGAGTTTATATTTCTTTCCTTTTTTTTCTTACCTCCTTCCTTTGGTTTTATTTTTCCTTATCAAATTCTCACTCAAAACACATCTAATAGAAATTGTTTTCAAATAAAATTATTTAATTTTTAAAGTTTAAAATTATGTCTTAGGCCTACTTTAAGACATACCCTAATAAGAAAGGTTTCCAAATGAAACTATTTATTTTTTAAGTTTAAAGTTATTTTTTAGACCTGCTTTTAGACATGTTTGGAGTGATGATTTGATAAAACAAATAAAAGAAAAAGAAAAAGGCCAGAAAAAGATGAAAGAAATATAAAATTTTAAATACATAATTTTATCTAAATGAATTTAAAAAAATTATATCATAAAAATATATTTATCAATATATTAAATTTTTAATTAATTTTAATCTCTTAAATTTCATGCGTTTTCTTTTATTTTTCATCATAACTTAAAAAAAATAAATTATTATCCTTTTTCTATTTTCATTCACAAATTTTTGATGCAAAAACAATCTACTATGAGCCCGTTTAGAAACTAAAAAAAAAACTCAAAAAATTTTAAAAGTTTTCAAATCTTTCCAATCAAAATTTATCATTTATCATTTTTACATCATATCAACCTCAAAAGTTGAGTTTTTTTGAATTTTCAAACACCCCCTAACCTTCTCTCCCAAACCCTTTGCTATGGTAAAAGTTATTATTTACTGGACTCGCGCCTATAGGAATGCAAATAAATTTTATAGGCTAAGGCCGGCCTATGCAGAGGAATGCAGATAGAAGTATATATGTGTAGTTTAATAGTTTGTTCGAGTATAATGAAAATATATATATATATATATTATATAAATTTGGTCTAAAATTATAGTGATTATTTTTTTAAATAGTCTCAAATTTTATTTTCTTCATATTTCTAAAAAGCAAAACCACGATTGTTTAGGAATTAGGACTCCGTGTGGGCCCAATCCAATCTAAACCCCCCCCCCCCCCAAAAAAAAAAAAAAAAAAGAGTATGAGCTCAATTAAGATTGTACCATTAATGAAATCATAAAAATTTTGAATTTTGACTAGCAAAACACTTAGTAATAATGATTTTACCAGTATAATACTCGAATTGAAAATTTTGCTAACATGGTCTAAAACTATTTTTTATTGTGGTAGACAAATTTACCCTTTCGTACAATCATATTTACTGACACAATGCATCTATTTGCACAATTCTAGTCTTTAACCCAAGACATACACCTTTAAGAAAAAAATTATAACTGTGTAGGAGAGCAACAATTGTGCCATTTATGTGCAGCGATCACAAATGCGATGATACTATTATTTTTTTTTTTAATATTATACATTACAATATAGCAACTGCATATGATTGGTGACGAGCATTTTCACAACGATAAATTTTTTAATTTTATTTTTTAATAAATATTTTTTTATTCATAATAAAAAAGTATTTTCTTAAAATATATATATATATATATATATATAAACGAGGGCGAGTCTTGATGCAATGGTAAACTGCTTCACTGGTGACTTGTAAGTCACGGGTTCGAGGCATAGAAACAGTCTCTTTACAAAATGCAAGGGTAAGGTTGTGAACAAATACGCACACGCTTCTCCTACCCTGCACTAGTCGGAGAACGCTTACACACTGAGTAAACCCTTTATATATATATATATATAAACCACAACTTTAATAATATTAATAATCCTGAGAGGTTTGTATGTTGCTAAAAGTGTATGTTGCTAAAAGTCACGAGGGTGCACTTAAGAGAAGCTAGAATGGATTGGTATTAGGTATTATTTGGGAAGAATAGCCAAACAGTTAAGTTTTTGACTGCTCAATTATTTAGTTTTTTTTTTTTTTAAATGATCAAAATTATCTCCTTATATTATAAATTTTTTTAAATATTATTCCATTAATTCAAATTTCTCTTAATCACTAAAAAAATAATTCTTTTAACAGTTAAACTAAAAAAAAATTTCGTTTAGCAGTTAAACTATTGACTGCTCAATTATTTAATTTTTTTAAAAATAATTAAAATTATCTTTTTACATTTTAAATTTTTTTAAACTATTGAGTAAATATATTAAATTAATAAAAAAACTGAAAAAAAAACCTAATTACTAGATAGTTAATTTTTTTTTGCTTCTCAGATAGAAAAATAAAAAGAACTAATATTTTAATAGTTAAAAAATTAATTTTTTTATTTTTTTTTTTCATTTTGTTAGATTTAGTAATATATATAATTCCTAATATATATATAATTCCTTAATTTATGTATTCCTTATTTTGTATATTGTTAGATTTAGTAATTCCTTAATTTATGTATTTCTTATTTTGTATATCCTATCATAATTAGGATTACTATCTTATTTCCTATTTTGTATATTCTATCATAATTATGATTACTATTTCCTATCAGTATTAAGATTATTGTTCTCTTATATAAGGGACCTTGTAACCTTGTATTCATACATACAATCATCAATATTAATACATAATTCTTTTCTCCTTCTTTTATTCTAACATGGTATCAGAGCTAGGTTTAAACCCATAATCATCTTTTTTTTTTTTTTTTGCATTGCTGCATCATTCACCAGAAACAATTCTTCTCAGTTTCTGTGTTGAACACTGCCAGAAACGATATTTTCTTCTCTGCACTGTTGCCTGTACCTCTGTTTCGCCGCCACAATATACCGTTGGATTCGTCTCTTCATTACGAATTCAACTACACAAAAATCAGCCCAATCCGCCGCCGCACGCGCTCTCACGCGCCAGATCAGCACAATCTGGTTCAGCCCTCTTTCTACAGCCGGTTCAGCCATCTTTTGGCCGGTTCTCTTCCGGTTCAGACTGGTTTCTGACTATTTCGGCCCCTCTGAATCTGATTTTGTGGTCGGTATATTTCGACTTTGTTTCGACTGTGACTACTATTCTCTACACCCTTTTCTGCTGTTTTTCTCTACGATTTGGATTATTTTTTACTTCTGCTATCTTATTATGGATCGTTCAGAAGTTTCCAAACCTATTGTTATTACTTTGGAGGGCCCCAATTATATTCCATGGTCTCAGGTGATGTCTAGTTTTCTCAAGGGGCGAAAACTTTGGCGCTATGTCACTGGCGAAATTGTATCACCCATTAAAAATGTTGATGAGACAGATACTGCGTACACTGAACGTCTTGAGGAATGGGATAGCAAGAATCATCAGATCATCACATGGTTCCGTAACACCTCGATTTCCTCTATCAGTTTAAAGTTTGGGAGGTTTGACACAGCGCAGGCCATCTGGAAGTTTTTGGCCACTAGATACACCACTACTGATCTATCCTATCAGTATCAACTTTTGACTTCTCTTTGTCGACAGTGACAGGAGCCTGGACAGTCCATCAGTGCCTTCCTGCCTCAGCTTTATTCTTTATGGGACCAGTTGACTCCTTCTGAACCTAAGTGGGTCTCTCCTGTTGATTCTGCTCTGTTTGCCACTTATCGCGATCAGCAGCATTTGATTTTGTTTCTCATGAGTCTCTCTGATGTGTATGAGCCAGTTCGAGCCTCTCTTCTTCATCGTAGTCCTCTCCCTACACTAGAGCAGGCTATCTCCGAGCTCTTATCTGAGGAGACTCGCCTAGGTCTTGTTTCGACTACTCATGTAGACACTGCTCTTGCAGCACCTAGTTCCAAAGCTCGTAGCTCTTCTGGTGGTTATCGGGTTTCCTCAACCTCCGGTGGATCTCGATGTTCCTCCACTTCTAGTGGTCAGTTCTCAAGCACTGTTTCTCGACATGATGCATGTACCTTCTGTCATGCTACTGATCATCGCTTGCTTACCTGTCCTGTTCGAATTTGCAAGCATTGCCGCCAGAAAGGTCCTGGTCATTATCTGTCTGATTGCCCCAAGAATCCTACTCGTCGAGATACTCATCCCCAGTCCACTGCTGCTGCTATTGATAAGACTTCATCTACTGCTGCCACTTCACCTACTCTGATTGATGTCAGTGATCTTCCTGCTCTTGTTCAGCAGATTATGTCAACCTCTGGTAATCCTTCTACTGCCCTGTCTGCTCCTTCAAGTATACCCTCTTGGTATTTTGATTCTGGGTGCAGTAACCATATGACTTCTGATTTATCTATTTTTTCTTCTAAGTCATCTGAGTCTTCTTTTCCTGTTATTTATACTGCTAATGGCTCTTCTATGACTGTTGATCATGTTGGGCATGTCTCCACCTCTACTTTGTCACTCCCCCATACCTACTATATTCCTAAACTTTCTCTTAATCTTATTTCTGTTGGTCAACTATGTGACCTTGGCCTTACTGTTTTATTTTCCTCTACTGGTTGTGTTGTGCAGGATCCGAGGACGGGACAGACTCTTGGGATAGGCCGTAGACATGGTCGACTGTTTCAGCTTGTGCATCTTCACCTTTCACCTCATACTGCTGCCCCCACTGTCACCACATCCGCAACATCTACATCTCCATCTTTTGGGATTTGGCATTCTCGTTTAGGTCATGTGTCTCTAGGTCGTTTACGGTTTATTGTGTCTAAAGGTGTATTAGGTCATGTCCCTAATGAACACCTTGATTGTCAGTCTTGTCAACTTGCTAAACAACCAGCTTTACCTTTTAATAAAAGTATTTCTATTTCTTCTGCTCCTTTTGATTTAGTTCATTCAGATATTTGGGGACCCTCTCCCACTCCTACAATGGGAGGTTCTTCGTATTTTGTTATTTTTGTGGATGATTTCTCTCGATTTACTTGGATTTATCTCTTAAAGAATCGATCCCAATTACAACAAACCTACTATAATTTTGCTCGTATGATTAAAACCCATTTTTCCCGTGATATTAAGGTCTTTCGCTCAGATAATGCTCAAGAATACTGTGATACCTCCTTTCATGCTTTTCTAAGATCCCAAGGCACCATTTCCCATCGCTCTTGTCCTGGTACTTCTCAACAGAATGGGCGGGCAGAACGCAAACATCGTCATCTACTTGATACCATTCGTGCCCTCCTTATTTCCTCTAGTTGTCCTGAAAAATTTTGGGGTGAAGCTGCTCTCACAACTGCCTACACTATTAATAGAGTCCCATCTCCACTTATTGATAACCTCACTCCTTATGAGCGTCTATATGGTACTCCTCCAGATTACCATTCTCTTCGTGTCTTTGGTTGTGCCTGTTTTGTCTTATTGCAGCCACATGAACGTACTAAACTAGAACCTAGATCTCGTCTGTGTTGCTTCTTAGGGTATGGGATTGAACATAAAGGCTATCGTTGTTGGGATCCTTTATCTCGTCGTCTTCGTGTCTCTCGTCATGTTGTCTTTTGGGAACATAAGATGTTTTCCTCTTTGTCTTTCTTCCAGTTGTCATCTTCTTCTGCCTCTCCTTACTTCACTGATCCTTCTGTTGAACTGTTTCCTGAGTATGTAGATGTTCCTGCTGTGGTTCCATCTTCTGTTCCTGAAACTGTTGATATTCTTGATAATCTCCCTAATGAAGTTGTGCCACCTGCTACAGTCTATCCCGTGGCGTCCCCGTCTGATGATCCTGCACCTCCTGTTGCACCTTTTATCTCTCAATCTAGTGATTCTTCTGTCAGACGATCTACTCGGGTAAGCCAAGTTCCTTCTTATCTTCAAGATTATCACTGTTTTTCTACTGTCTTAACCCAATATGAGCCTCGTTCTTATCGCGAGGCAAGTTCTAATCCTATTTGGCAGCAAGCTATGGCTGAGGAATTACAGGCTCTTGACAAGACTCACACTTGGGACCTTGTTGATCTACCTTCTGGCAAGTCTGTCATTGGATGCCGTTGGGTTTATAAGATCAAGACTCGATCTGATGGTACTGTGGAGCGATACAAAGCCCGTCTAGTTGCTAAGGGCTTTACTCAGGAGTATGGTATAGACTATGAGGAGACCTTTGCTCCTGTAGCCAGACTTACCTCTGTTAGGAGTCTTATGGCTGTTGCTGCGGTTCGTAAGTGGCCCTTATATCAGATGGATGTTAAAAATGCATTTCTCAATGGTGATCTGACTGAGGAAATCTATATGCAACCTCCTCCTGGTTTCTCACCTTCTACTCGACAGGTATGTCGACTTCGTCGTGCTCTTTATGGTCTTAAGCAAGCACCGCGTGCCTAGTATGCTAAGTTCAGTTCTATCATCAGTACTATTGGCTTCTCTGCTAGTACCATGACTCAGCTTTATTTGTTCGCCAGTCTACCCATGGCATTGTTCTTCTTCTACTCTCTGTGGATGATATGATACTTACAGGAGATGATGTTCATGGTATATCTGAGCTCAAGGACTTTCTTCATCGTCACTTTGAGATGAAAGACCTTGGCCCACTGAGCTACTTTCTTGGTCTTGAGGTTTCTTCTGGATCTAATGGGTATTATCTTACTCAGGCCAAGTATGCTTCTGATCTCCTTACCCGTGCTGGACTTACAGATAGTAAGACTGCTTCTACTCCTTTGGAAGCTAATGTTCGTCTTAATTCTATTGATGGTGAACCACTATCTAATGCTACACTGTATCGACAGCTCGTTGGCAGCCTTATTTATCTGACTATTACTCGTCCTGACATTGCTCATGCTGTCCATCTTGTCAACCAGTTCATGTCCGCACCTCGTTCAACTCACTATGCTGCTGTACTTCGCATTCTCCGGTATGTCAAGGGTACTCTTTTTCATGGTCTTCATTTCTCCAGCCAGTCCTCTCTTCAGTTACATGGCTAATCTGATGCTGATTGGGCTGGAGACCCTACAGATCGACGTTCTACCACCGGCTTCTGCTTCTTTCTAGGCGACTCCCTTATTTCTTGGCGTAGTAAGAAACAGACTCTGGTTGCTCGCTCTAGCACTGAGGCTGAGTACCATGCCCTTGCTGACACTATACAGGAACTTCTTTGGCTTCGGTGGCTCCTTCAAGACATGGGTGTCAATCATTCTGGGGCCACTGTGCTTCATTGCGACAATCGTAGTGCCATATTGATTGCACACAATGATGTTTTTCATGATCGCACTAAACATATTGAAATTGACTGTCACTTCATTCGACAACATGTGGTCTGTGGTACCGTCCATCTTGCTCCTGTTTCTTCAACTGATCAAATAGCTGATATCTTCACCAAGTCTCTTCTACCCGGCCGGTTTGATGCCCTCATCACCAAACTCAAGTTGGTCTCTGCTCCACCATCTTGAGTTTGAGGGGGGGTGTTATATTTAGTAATATATATAATTCCTAATATATATATATAATTCCTTAATTTATGTATTCCTTATTTTGTATATTGTTAGATTTAGTAATTCCTTAATTTATGTATTTCTTATTTTGTATATCCTATCATAATTAGGATTACTATCTTATTTCCTATTTTGTATATTCTATCATAATTATGATTACTATTTCCTATCAGTATTAAGATTATTGTTCTCTTATATAAGGGACCTTGTAACCTTGTATTCATAAATACAATCATCAATATTAATACATAATTCTTTTCTCCTTCTTTTATTCTAACACATTTGAACTAAGCTTTCGAAAGAAGTTAAAGAGTAAAATTAAACAAAACAAGGCAACTTGTCAACTGTCAAGTGACATTCGAATGCCACGTGCATCAAGTTGTTCGAATGCAATTAGACCGACAATGAAGAAATTAAAGAAATCAGGATGCCGCATTAACTGTCATTTGAAAGGCGCAGCCACAACTTTTGTATTTTAGTTCCGAATATGATTTGGAACTCTTTGAAATTGCTTTCGATACATTTTGGGTTGTCTGGAAATTATAAGTAAGAAATTTACAAGTATTCTAGTGTTCTTTTTTCTCTCCCTCTCATCTGTCTTTAAACCCAATTTAATTTGTAGTCGCGAGTTTAAGTGACTCATACACCCTATCACACCTAATTATTAAATTATAAGTCACACTTGATTAATAGATTATCGATTACATTAATTTGATTATAATATTAAATAATTATAATAATGAGTTAATATGAGGTTAAAAGTAACATTTTAATTTCCTTATTGGTGGAAGACTTAAAAAAGGAATGAGAAATTTTAAGGTTCATACCTACAACATAATTTTGTGTCTCTAACCATCGTAAGACTCTTTTAAGGTAAAGTTGTTAGATTGATTCTATTCTTTAGAAGAATTAAGAAAACGAATCATGAAAATTTACAGGATGAATTCAAGTACGCATATAATTTTATATTCTTCTTATTATTTGTGATTAACATGATAATCTAAGATCTTATTACATTTTTGAAATAAAAAATTTAACATGTGGTACCAGAACTCTTAGGTCGTGGATTATTATATTTTTCTATTGAATGAATATTTGTTGTTAGTTGCTTTTCGGTTCTCTTGATTTTGTTTGAAACGGAAAAGAGAAGAAGAGTTCCATTCTTTGATATTTTAATCGTGCATTTGAATACCAACGCATACGGATCCGTTGAAGCCTAAGGAAATTAATACATCAAATGACTAGGAAATTGTGAGAATCTTGTAAGGATCTACCTAATGAAAATTTGAATTTTTTTTTTTTTTTTTTGGAAAGGTAAAGTTTTTTTTTTTTTTTTTTTTTAAGGAAGGAGGGAGAGGACTCGAACTCGAGTCATGAGCGGGAAGGAGAGACTCTTAATCACTGAGTTATAGACAACGCTCAAATCTCAATGTTTTTACATAAAGATAATGTATGCTGTAAATTAGTTTGCATTCTCATGATTTCTGCTTTGGATAAATTTTTATTTGCTATCAAAAGAAAAAAAAAAATTTGCCATGGAACCATGGCAAGCAAGCGTGGGCGCGCGCGCGCGGATATATATGTGCATGATAGTTGTTTTGCTTGGTTTTGGTGTAAATGTGGCATCATTAATTAGTTTGCTCAAGTGAATCATCTTTGCCTAAGAGGATGTCATTCTGGAAGTTAAATTGATTTAACTTGCAGCACTAACCATATCCTTATCTCTATATATGTATATATATATTTCCGTTGCAAAGGTACATTTTAAGCAATACAAGACTCACCGTCACATTGTAATAAAAAAAATTACTTTTAGTTTGCTTATTTCCATTATTGTATAAAATTCTCTATTACTTAATGAATTTTATTTATTGATTGGATATTAAATTGTTTGAGGCAATTCATTTGTACTAAAATTTAGTGAAATTTTGTTTGTCCACGGTGCAAATTTTAATTGATTTTAAATGACAAATATTTAACCTCATAATTAATAAATAATATTGGAGGGAACATTAGTATGATAGGATCTTCCCAAAGATTGGATCTTAATGATACAATTAGTTCATTCAAAGCTTTTATCGTTGGAATGAATAATTTGTATGTCAAAATTTCATGCCCAAAGAATGAATTTTTATGATACTACTAGTTCATCCACAGAATTTAAATACAAGAGGGAACACATATGTTGGGATCCTCCCAAAGGATAGATTTTAATGATACATTAGTTCATCCATTCTGGTTTAAATTCTAATTATTATTTTGATGAGTGTTTAATTCAAAACTTTAATGTAATTGGTTGAAATTCCTTGTATTAAATATATCGGTCTCTTTACACTCACAGGTTTCAGCTGTTCCTATATTAAATGGAAGTAACTTCTTAGAGTGGGTAGAGAGGGTAAGGTTCACTCTAAGAGTCCTTAACTGAGATTTATCTTTTTAACTCCAAAGCCAGCTAGTGTTACTGAAAATAGTAGCAAAGATGAGAAAGACCTTTTCAAAGCTTGGGAGAGATCCAATAGGTTGAGTCCCACGTTCATGAGGATGACCATGGCTAGAAACATTAAACACTGACTCCCTAGCACAAAGGATGCCCAAACTTTTTTGACTAATGTTGAGAAAAGATTTTGCATTATAAATAAATCTCTAGCAAGGATTTTAATTGCTAAACTTACCACCATGAAATATGACGGAACTAAGGGAATGCAAGAGCATATTCTAGAGATAACCAACATAGCTGCCAAACTAAAAACTTGGGAGTGAAAGTGGAAGAACCCTTAATCATGCAGTTTATAGTATGATCCATTTCAAATGAACTACATTTCTATTAAAGATGAAATGTGAATGAGTTAACTAGTATGGTGGTTCATGAGGAGGTAAGGCTGAAGCAAGAAGGGATTTTTTTTTTTTGGTTAATTTTATCTGAAGAAGCTAGAACAAAAAGCATCATTATAGCAAGGGTAAGAAACAAGCACCACCAAAGGTAAAGCGACCTACTAAAGGCAAACAGGTTCAAGTAAATGATGAAATTTGTCATTTTTGTAGGAAGCCTGGACACATGAAAGCTAAGTGTCTGAAACAAAAGGCTTGGTTCGAAAAGAAGAGTAAGCCATATGCTTTTGTATGTTTCAAATCAAATCTTATAAGTGTTCCTATTAATTCTTGGTGATTAGATTCTGATACTAATGCTTATGTTTCTAATAATGCAGGGATAACTTTCAGGCCATACACTAAACCCAATTGAACGCTTCATCTTCATGGGGAATGAAAATAAGGCTGAAGTTTTAGCCATTGGAACCTTTCATTTAGTTTTGCGTACCAGTCATTGTTTAGACTTTCATGATACTATTTATGTGCCTTCTATATGGCACAATTTGATTTCCTTGTCTAGACTTGACCTTGATGGCTATTTATTTGCTTTTTAGAATGGTTATTTTAATTTATTTAAGAACGCCATTTCTATTGGTTCTAGTTTCCTTTCTGTTAGCCTTATCAACTTCTTCTTGATAGTGCTTTTGTTAATGATGTTTACACCCAAAAAAGAAAAGAAACATGATTAATGAAAAATCTTAAAAGTTTATAGCATAAAAGATTGGGGCATATCTTTAAAGAAAGGTTGAAAAGATTAATAAATGAAGGAATTCTTCATTTTTTAGATATTAACGATCTCAATATGTGTGTGGATTGCATTAAAGGAAAGCAAACCAAACATACAAAGAAAAGTGGCACAAGGAGTAAGGAGATTCATGAATTATTCATACAGATATATTTAGAGCCTTTACCACTGACTGTTTTGGTGGAGAAAGTACTTTATCACCTTTGTAGATGATTTTTCATGCTATAGATATATTTATCTGCTGCATGAAAAGTCTCAGGCTATTACAGTCCTTAAGATATTTCTTAATGAGGTTGAAAAGCAGTTAGATAAAAAATGGAAAATCATCAGATCAGACCAAGGTAGTGAGTATTATGGTAAATATGATGAATCAGGCTGTAATCCTAGCCTATTTGCCAAACTTCTAAAACAACGTGGTATTATAGCAGAGTACACTATACTAGGGACGTCTCAGTAGAATAGTATTGCTGAGAGGTATAATCGGACATTATTAGAAATGGTTAGAAGCATGGTAAGCAATTCTACCTTACCTAAATCTTTATAGACTGAAGCTCTTAAGATAGCTATGTATATCTTAAACTGAGTCCCTAGTAAGTTAGTTCCAAAAACTCCTTTTAAGCTATAGGCTAGAAGGGTACCAAGTTTGAGACATGTGCATTTCTAAGGTTATCATGGAACTTATCAAGTAACAAGCTCACCTCTACGTAGTAGTAATTGAACCATTATTCTCTTTGGCTCGATCAATTTTTTAATTCACTTAATAATTCAAATTTCAAAATATTGAACTGTAGCTCTCAAAGTCTCATCAGCTTGTGTCTGTTTCTACTTTGAAGAGAGGGATTAAGAACAAAGGAAAATAAAGTTGAAATCAACCTTACCAGATGACAAAACTTACTTTGATGCCTAACGCCTAGCACTGATGAAGGAGGTGTTTGAGAGAGGAAGAAGAGTAGATGCAGACGAGGCGAAGACGAGGTAGTTTATTTCTGTGTGTGTGTGTGTGTGTCGATGCTTCGATCCAAAAACTAGGGTTTCTTTGAACAAAAGGGGCGACAAACGGAAGAAATAAATGAAGTTTAAACTTTGAACTCTGAGTCCGTGTCTGTCTAAGTGAAGTAAAAGGGGGGGAGAGTTTTTTGGTTTTAACACCTATAGCAAAACAATGTAATTTTATTACTATTTGAATAAGCTCGTGACGCTTCCAAGCCAAGCCATATTAGGCTCGAGTTCAACTCAATTCCTTATCAAGTCTTAATCCAAGCTCGAATTCAGTTCAAATATATGACGAACCGAGTTCGAATCGACTTTTTACCGAGTCGAGCTCGAATAGGTCGATAAAAGCTCGATTCATTTCCACCTCTAGGTTGATGTATCACTCAAATAAATTTGTGTCATTTTAACAAAACAAGAAATAGGTCAATCCACTACAAACATAAGGAAAAACTAGAAAAGGAAGAAAGTTAACCAGATGTCACTTTATAAGAAAATTGAGCTCCATCAACCATACAAAGGGGAAGAAAAATAAACCCCAACATTTTTGTTCGTCATTGTCATTACGTAGCCATGTATTTTAGCAAATTTAACTTTATAACAAGTGAAAAAAACACCCTAAATTGAGATTGTTCAAAATATTATATGAATAATTTTATCCATTCTCATAAAAATTATGCCATATTATTGTAATTATCTTTGATGATACAAATTAGAAGAATATGATAAAAGAAGCAACTAGAATTATATAAAATACTCGTAGACTTATCACTGAAAAATAATAAATTAATAAAAATAATCTTTTAATTACAATTACACTATTATTACACCATTTTAGTACTTTTTATGGTATGGTAGCATTTTCTTTATCAAAATTACACTCATGCTCTTGGGAGTGTTGAGCAATGGACAAATTTTTCATACTTAATTTATGTAATTTTAAATTTTGGCATGTACTTTCTTCTTCTTCTTTTTTTCTAGGTTTAGGAAAATTTTTCATAAGAAAACATTTGGTGTGAGATATAATAGTTAATAGGGCAATAAGTTTATGATACTTATATTTAGAATGAGAGAATAAATATTACCTAGTAACAATTATATTATTTTAAGTATGTAGATAAAATTAATTGAGAAAAAATATTTTACTGCCAAAAAAAAGAGTATAATTTTCTCATTAATCTATGTTACCCACACATTTTTTTTTGCAAATTAATGTAATGAATGACAAAATTAGGCACGAGGATATAAAGATTTCAAACACTTGACATGTTTCTTTTTTTTTTTTTAATAATAGAAAAAAATTTTAAAAATAGTTTCCACGTAGCATAATGTTTCACGCCTCTAAAAGCAGTGAAGTTCTAGAACTAAATCAAATTATTTGAGCTTGATTTAAAAATCCTTTAGAGTTGGAACCAATATAAGATTAGACCAAATCTAAAACTTATTTTTTGAGATTGGCTCAAATTCCACTGGACAAATTAAAATATATATATATATATATTGATTAATATCCTTTTTAAAATTAAATTTAACATATTTTGAAATTCAATAAGATCAATTCAATTTTTAAACAATTTATTATCTAGGGTACATGTTTACAATCCAACAAAAGTAAGACCGTAAATAAGTCGAATATCAATATGTTTAAACGTGTATATTAATCCATTTGATATAACAGAAAACTCTGAAAAATATTAAAAACTTTTGAAAACTTCTAAAAATTTTTAAAATTCTTTAACACATTTTGTACTCCTCATACGTTGTAAAATTTTTATAAATTTATATATATCTACATATCCCAACAAATTTTTACAAACATCAATAACATTTCATAAACTTCAATAACTTTTCTACAAATCCTAAAAACTTTTTAACCACTTTCAATGAATTCTGACATAGAACCGTTCCGATAGAACCAAAAAACTGTTCAGACAGTTTCTCTCTCTAAAAAACTGATGCAAAAATTAAAAAAAAATTATTATTCATCTCTGAAAAACGTAGTTTGATAAATGCGCATCAAATGCTAAAAAATTTTTCAAACCACATTTTTTGTTATTTTTCATTACGTCAAACGGATCCTATATTTTTTAGTAAATTTGAGTTTTAAACAAACTGAAATATTGTGTTTAAGTTTGTTTAATAAATTTGTTTGCAAGCTTGTACTTGAGCTAAGTATGCTAAAGTTTTTAATTGAGCATATTAATAAATAAATAAACAAACAAGTTTTTTTCTGATCGAACGAACAAACTGAAGTTAATAAATAGTCATTTATAACTAATATATGTCAATATCAAAAAAAATTAAGTCATTAAAATTTTAGAAGTAATTTTAACTAACTAATCTATTTATAAAAAATATTCACGAATATATTCATTAATGGTAAATAAATATATTTATAATTTTATGAAATCAAATTCATTTTTACTTAAGCATGGCTAGAATTTAAAAAATGTTGAAATTTATTTATTTATATTCTCAAAACGAAGATGCACGAACAATTCGTTGGCCAGGCACTTGATAGCCCTAAATAGAAGCAGCCGGTGGCGTCATTTCAGTTGACTGACAAAGATTATTAGCAAATACAAGTAAAAGTCATGCCCGAAGCGCCCACCATTTTTGATAATTGCTTTTGTGCCGGGCGTTGGGTCCGTTTCTCTCAATAGGGTCCTCTTTTGGATTCGGATCGTATCATACGATATTCTTGCGTGGAGGGAGGGGAGGCAGGCAGAAATCTACGGAAAATCAGAAAGAAAAGGGCGTTCAACGGTCGGGTCATCATCATCATCATATTGTTCCACTTTCTATTGGGGAAGAAAAAGCTAACAACCCTTTTCTTTCTCCCCCCGTGTTGATTGATTTTGATATATACACACACGCTGGCGTATGTGTATCAGAGATAAGCTCACGAGTAAAGCTAGAATGAAAAGGGGAAAGAAGTGTTGAGTCTGGGTGGGTTGCCAAGTGCTTTCTCGTTCTCTTTCTCTTCCCTTCTGAAAAGGAAGATTAGAATGGCTGACGATCTATTCCTCTTCATTAAGGTACGTTTTGGTTGATGTTCTCCTCGTCTCCCTTTCAATCTTCTTCGTAAATATGCCAGTCTCAGAGTGCACTGTTTGGATAATGATTTCTTTGATTTTCTTTAGTTGTTCTATTGGTAACATGCGAGTGTTGTCTGATCTGGGTTTCCAATAATTAAACAATTCTCTCCTAAAGTTTTGGCGTTGTTTCGTTTGTATTTTGAAAGCTGCAAACCCAGATTCTGTTTCTGTTTCTTTCTTCTTTTTTTTCTTCCTTCTCCAGAATGAATCCAATCGCGCACTTTTAATCAAAATTTTCACAAATTATCCTCGATTTTGAAAATTTATTTATTTATTGTTTTACAGTTTTTGTTGTTCGATCACATGGATTGGCAATTCCAGGCTTTTCTGAACATTCACAATTTCTATACCACTTGTTTGTCTTACTAGCTCTAGTCTCTTCTTACCACCCAAGTGATCCTTAATACATTCACACGCTTCTGTTTTTAAGACTTTTGAGTGGAGATTTTGATGAATACCCATATCAATCGTTTGGATTGTTGTCTTGAACATTTGGGAAGCCTTTGGGGCTTAATAAGCGTATCGGTCAACTTCCTAACAATAGGATTTGGATTTATGTCAGGATTATGTGAAAGATAATTGGCAAATACCTGTGCCATTTTTTCTTGTGATACATCTCTTTGGTTCGTTGAATTTCAGGATAGCTTGATTATAAAGGCTCCGAAGAAATCCCCATTAGTATTGAGAATGATATTCTTGGCCTTTGCAATGGTCTGTGGTATTTATATATGCTCAATCTGTCTAAAGCAAATCAGTATCCGTACCAATGCTGGATTCCTAGATGTCCAAGTGATACAAAAGATGTGTGAGCCACATAATATAGAACCATTGGAAAAACTTTATGTTCATTACCCACAACCCAAAACTTTTATCAGGTAACACATAATAATTGTTGTTCTGTGCCTGGATTTATATGTATATGTATACAGATGTACTGACATGTCGCGATGTGCATAATTAGGGCTGAGTGTTCGTGCAACCCTGTGCGATATTTCGCCATACTGTCTACACAGAGATCTGGTAGTGGATGGTTTGAGACGCTATTAAATAGTCACATAAACATAAGTTCCAATGGAGAAATTTTCTCTGTAAAAGTCCGAAGGAGTAATATGTCAACAATCACAGAAACTTTGGACAAAATCTACAATCTGGATTGGCTCACAAGTGCTTCAAAGAATGAGTGCACAGCTGCTGTTGGTTTGAAGTGGATGCTTAATCAGGTGAGTGCTATCTCGAAATTATTCGACTTTTTTTTTTCCAAATTAGTTCATCAATTTTGTAATATGAGAGGACGTGCCATGAATTTTTAGTAATTATTATTTTGTCTTTTAGGGATAAACCTTTTATTTTTAGCAGATAGTAACAAATTGTTGAGCGTAAATCATATGGTTGCATCATTTTACCCTAGAATGAGTTACTTACACATGTTGAATGATTGTTTGATACTCAAAGCATAGATCACAGGGCTGAAAGATTGCTACATTTGTAGAAAGAACAGGATAGGATCCCAATGGAGACGATATTGTGGGTTTGAAAATAAAGGGCTATCAAATTTTTATATTTTTATGTCCTAACTAACTGGGGACTATTAGATGGTGAGTAAGTGACGAATTTGGGGGGAGACAAGGTGAATTTTCAGCCACAATAGTTTTACATCAAAACTTCGTTCCATTTCTTTTTAATAAAATACATTTTCAAGGACCTATTGGAAGGGAATGTGTATGATTCATTTAACATGTAACTTTGGTTGATGAAACCAGAATAGGGACCTATCAAAAAAAAAAAAAAAAAAAACTAGAATAGGGGCAGAAAATGATTTTGAATTCTGCAAGGATATTATAGAATTCAGAAGCATAGCAATAAGAAAGATGATTGATAGCAAATGTATTTATAGTTTTAGTTAGAGCTATAAATGATGTGGCGTTAAAGAATGATTCATGGCTCATAAGTACTACAAAGTGGTCATTTATATTATGTTATCTTGGTTTGATCATCTATGGGTAAGGCGTCATTTGGCCATATTATAGGTCTAGAGAAGGTAAGGCAGTAGGATTTGAAAATTCAAGGATTGTTTACTTGTTTCTGATACGATGATTGTGTGTGCAATCAAGTTGTAGCTACTTACGGTAACCTTTGGAGGAGAGAGACCAGTAAAATTCAGAGCACAAAAAAGTTTTAGATCAAGGATTGACATTGATTTTCTACTGTTTCAAAACTCATGTTTCTATGTGAATGTTTTGTGTTGCATGTTATTCATAGATGTGCAGTTTTAATTCATGCACTAGAAGGTTGGTGAAAAATAATATAGCTTTTCGGGTGTTTCTTTGCAAGAATGAGAAACAAACAAATGTATCCTCAGGCACGCATATGCTTGAAGAAGGATGATATTTCCTCCAAGATGAATGGCTAGGAAAAATTGGAGAAATGACAGGATACATACTGAAAAAGAAAGAAAAGCAGAAATTGATAGGTTTGCTTTCACCACCCTAAATCCAATTACTGAAGAGATAAAGGTGCTGTCACAGATCCATTGAAATCTAAAACTAGTTAATTCAACACATATTTCGACAAGGGAGATTTCAGATTAGTAACATACTCATTTCTTTGTTAAAAGAAGGGAGATACGGAGAGATGAAGTAATAAAAATATATGGAGAAAAAGACTTCTCTGGATGAGCAAATAGAAGGACAAAAATATGGTCACCTAATTTATTAAAATAAATTTATTGCCTAAGTGAGGATGAGCCTTGGCATAACTGTAAAGTTGCTACTTTGTGACTTGGAAGTAAATTTAATACTCAGAAGCAGTTTTTCTAGTTACTGGGTTAAGGCTACGTACATTGCTCCTCCCTCCCTAGTCTCTGCAATGGTGGGAGCCTCATGTAGGCTGACATATATTGCATTAAGTCTTCTT
Organism: Vitellaria paradoxa; assembly: GCA_019916065.1. Lineage (NCBI taxonomy): Eukaryota > Viridiplantae > Streptophyta > Magnoliopsida > Ericales > Sapotaceae > Vitellaria > Vitellaria paradoxa. The sequence continues at coordinate 266,241 of JAINTL010000052.1, forward strand.
CAAAAACTATACCCCAAAATTTCTGATACAGGTCGCTACAAGACATACAATATATAATCTATATTTCCAGCAAAGTCAAAAGTTTCTTTAATTCTGTTAGATGAGATTTTTGGAATCATTCTTTGGATGATTCCACTCAACATTTCTTTCATAAACTTTGTTGAATTTTGTTAGATGAGATCAGGGAAGGAATTAGGATGGGACAATGAAGAGCCATGGCTTCCACGACTACCAGAATTAATGTAGATAATTTATATTTTGTAGTTAAAAAATTTTAAATATGGGTATTTGTTCTCCGTTTATTAAAAATTCACTCTAGCTACTATTTTTTTATTTATTTATTTTTACGTAGATTTACAGCCCCCACCCCCCCACCCCCCCCCCCAAAAAAAAAAATAACATTTCTAGCTCTGTTCATAAATGAGATATCTTTGGAGTCATTCTTTGGATTATTCCATTAAAAATTTCTTTGATAAACTTGTTACATCATTCTTGTCAACAATCTATCCACAAAAGCATTTCGATTGTTGGTGACTGCTAGTTCAATGCCTTGGAACCTTTTGATTGGTTCGCACTAGATGTTTTCACTACAATTTTGATGCACAGAGTCTATATACATTGCATCCAAACTGAATCAGTTCAGCTTATTCCAGCTAAGTCTAAAACTGCTCCATTACTTAATCCTGCTTCTGATGTATTGGTTTGTGTGCCGCAAGCGAACTTGAATTTGAAATCTTTCATGCGGATGAAGTTACTCCTTTTGTACTCTAGTATGATGTCAATGGTCTTCTCTTTAAAATGCACTGATTAGATCAATATGAATTGGAATCGACATGACTTCCTTTTTGGCAGTATGTTGAATTCTTATTTAGCAACCATATTTTTAAACAGAAGATTGTTTAAATTGTAATTTTCTTCTTGTGGAAGTTTTTCTGTTTATAATTTCACTATGCTTTAGCTATGGTGACAAAGTTTATGACCTCATAATTAGTTTGTAATATTAATTTACTGTGTTTCATGCTTTTTTCATGAACTAACCACAGTAGATTTACTTTTTTATGTTTTTGTAATCCAGGGTTTAATGCAGAATCATGAAGAAATTGTAGAATATTTCAACGTCAAGGGTGTTTCAGCCATTTTTCTCTTCAGAAGAAACCTTCTGCGCAGGATGATTTCAATACTTGCAAACTCGTATGATCAAAATGCTAAGTTGTTGAACGGAACACATAAATCACATGTGCATTCACCCCATGAGGTCTCTCTCTCACTCCCTCTCCTCCCCCCCCCCCCAACACACACACACACACAAAATTTGAGTTAAATTACACTTTGTATTCTTGAGCTTTACACTAAATTCCACTTTAGGACCTGACTTTTTAATTGAACAATTAAGGGCTTGAGGATTTTAATTTGCTGCAATGACCATTAAGCTCCATTGCAATTGAACCGTTAGGTAGAGCAGGCAACCAACCAGATCAGGGATAAAAGAGTAAAATTGTACACTCATGTCACCCTCTCCCCAAATCAGAGGTAAAAGAGTTAATTGTATAATGACTATTGTACCTGTGGTTTGGTTGCTAGCTATACTTGTAAACTGAGCTGGACGGAGGTGTCAAGCCTTTAATTGTTACAATGAAAAAGTCAATGAAGTGGAATTCGAGATAAGGTCAGGAATATTAAATGTAATTTACCCCCCCCCTCTCTCACACCAAGTATCATGAACAACTGATGCTATTTCAGGCAGAAATACTTGCAAGATACAAACCTACAATCAATACAACATTGCTGATCCCCAATCTGAGGCAAGTTGAGGAGATGACTGCCAAAGCTTTGGAATACTTCAAGAGCACTCGGCATATTATTCTTTACTATGAAGACATAGTGAAAAATGGCACCGTAAGACCTTTAAATTATGATAACAAATAATCTTATATTAGTGTCTAAAAAATTGGGGGCATTGCCATTTTTTTTACTTGCTTGCTCATGAAAGTTACTGTTTCCCATTTTATTTTGTAGAAACTTATGGATGTGCAAGATTTCCTAAAGGTTCCTCGGAGGGATCTAAAGAGTCGACAGGTGAAGATACACAAAGGTTCTTTACCCCAGCAGGTTGAGAACTGGGATGATATCCAGAAGGCACTTAATGGAACATCATATGAAAGCTTCCTCCAAGGATATTACAAGAAATAGATTGCTTCCTCGCCTCCACTGTAAATAACCCGATATTTTTAAGTTAATTCTTTATTTATTAATTTATTTATTTTTAGCTCTCTGAAATTTTGGCTGCAGCAGGAGTTAGAGCCAAATTCATTCCCTTGACAAGTTCTTATCACAGTTTTGTAGAGGATAGATCTAACATTGGTGTAGTTGAGGTGATGACAAAAAAAACAGTGATTTCACCTGGTAATCTTTGTTTATTTCTATACATATATATATATATATATATATTTTCTAATCTGATTTTTGGGTTCATTCTAGAGGAAACACAGGAGGCACAAACTGATTTTGTCACCCCACGGTTGATTTTTTTTGTTTTTTTTAATTTTTTTGTTCTTGGTTATGCCTTTTTAGGTTGCCGAGTTCAAAAAATAAATTTTAATTTTACATATTTTGTATTGGAGTGACGAGGGTGAGTTTTTTTTGGGGGGGGGGGGATAGTAATGTTACACATTCGAGTAATGTTATAATATTATAATAAGAAATATCATGAGACTAAGAGATAGCTCAAGTGGTTAGAATTCATTCACCAACAAGTTTGGTTGTGAGTTTAAGTACCAGAACGGGTTGTGTTATAAAATGTAATATAATATTAAATATTATAAAAAAAAAAAAGAAATATCATGAAAGAATTGTGTTAAGTTTATAATGTAGTTAATTTCAGTTACGAAATGTCCAACTCTCAATTTTAGTTATTTAAAATTCATATATCCAAAATTTATTTCACCAAATTTGGCGTTGTTGAAAGTAATTATGTACGACTATCTCCTTCAGTTATTTTTTCAAATATTTTGTCCAACTTAATCTAAGATTTTTCTAAGAAAAAAGCTAAATGCATTCAAGTTTGGGGAACTTTTGATAACGTTTGTATTTTTCTAATTATGTTTAATAGTTTTCAATTTTTATTTTAGGTAAAGTACAAAAATCACCCTTACACTTTTCTCTCGATCTCACTTTGACCCTAATGATTTCAATTGTGATAGTTAAATCCCTACATTTTCGGTTAAGTAACAATCAAGTTCCTCTATCTATTGTTCGTTACAAACTGTTAAGGCAAAAGTAAAATCTTCATTTCGCAAGATGGTTCATTTGGCATATTAATGACGTGATATCCTTAGATGACGTGGAGACTGTCTGCCATGTGTTAGATTGCTAGTTGTCCACGTGACAAAGTAATGACATGGAGACTGTTTGTCATATGTCAGACACTCATTCATCCACGTTTGCTAATGTGTTGATATTCGCGAATGTGGGTTGCTACCGTAGAGTTGCTTTACTTTAAAAAAATAATAAAGTATTACAAATTATACTATCTCCACAAATCAAATCAAGAACCATGAGGATAGGGAACTTGCAATAAAATCAACTCACCATGGGCTTAGTGTGTATAAGATTCCTAGATAAAATTTATATATATTAAAAATTTGAAGTAGATTCTCTTTCATTACAATATTTATATGTATTTATAATATTTATATATATTTAAAAAATGAGAGAGAATATATAATATTTATATAAATATTTATATAGAAGATGAAAGAGAATCTACTTCAGCTTTTAAATATATATATATATATATATATTATTTAAGAATCTTAAACAAACCAAACCTTTAGTGAGTTAGTTTTATTATTGACTTCCTATCCTTAAGGTTCTTGGTTTGATTCTTAAGGGTAGCGTAATTTATAATACTTTATTTTTTTTAAAGTAAAAGTACTCTATAACAGAAACCAACACCAGCACACGTGGATAATTAGCAATTTAACACATGGTGGATACCAACACCAACACAAATGGATAATTAGCAATCTGACACGTGGCAGACAGTCTTCACCTCATTCGAGAATGCCATGTAGGGCGGCTTCTTTCATAGGAAAGTAGATGTGATCTACTCTTTCGAGAGAAGTAGGGGTCATTTTTCTTATTAACTAATCGAAACGAAGATACAATAATTGGTAGTGGAACATGAGCTGTGTCAAAAGTAGTGCCACAAAACCTTGCCTTGCTTCTTTCTTTCTTGGATGCTATGCTGTTGTAGTTGTATCATTAGATAGGATGTATCTTTCTTTGATTGTTTCATCACTCTGCCACGTAGACCATCTTACGAAATAACGATTTTACCCTCCACTTTATTTAAGCATACCACGTCATCATTTTACCACATGAACCATCTTGCAAAATAACAGTTTTACTCTCACCTTAATGGTGTTTTGTAACGGATAATAACTGGAGGGATTTGATTATTACTGGATTGAAAGTGTAAGAATTTGACTGTCACAATTGAAATTATTGGAATCAAAATAAGATCGAGAGTAAAGTGTAGAGGTGGTTTTTGTATGTTACCCTTTTATTTTTTGTTATTAGTTGTGATATTTTTCTCAAAATAAAAGCAAAAAATTGTTTATAGTAATTATCATTATTTTAATAAAATATTTAATTTCTATAAAATTAATTTATTAGAGTAGAATATATCTATTTTAAATAAATAAATAAATATAATTATTAATTTAATAAAATCTATTTAATTTTATAAAATATTTATTTCTAACAGAAATTAATTTTAATAAATTTTTATTGATAAAGAACATAATTTAATAGCAAAAAAACTTACTGTTTATTAAAATTTAATCTAATTTGCAATATATTTCAATAAAAATAAATTAGTTTAATATGAAATTAATATTTATTTAAAAATAATTTTAATTTAATTAATTAACTATTTTTGATAATATATTGTTATTGAAAATAGAAATTAATTTTGATTTAATAAAAATAAATTATTTTGGTAATATATTATTTACTAAAAAAATTTTGATTTAATAAAGTATTTAAACAAAATAAATCTTTTTAATATGATGCAATAAAAATTGACGAAATATTTAATTAATGGCCAAAAATTGACAAATTGTTTAAAAAAAGGAACATGAAAATATAATTTTTCTATCAAACATTTTAGAAATAAATTTGGAACAAGTTCTTAGCTTTTTAGCAATAGAAAAAATAAAAATTGATTTACTAAGTATGTTTTTATTCCAACTTCTAAAAATTTATAAATATAAGTAAATGTAGCAAAATCGACTCAAACCCATCAATCCACCCAATTTAAACCCATAAAAAATAGGTTTTGGTCCTATTATTTTACTAATTGGGTTGTAATTAAATAACTTATAAAATACTCATTTATAAACGGATGCAATTGGGTTGTGAAATGGGACTCGTTAAAATACGCATTTAAGTTAAAAAATTAATTTAATCCCCCTATCTACACTGCTCTCTCTCTCTCTCTTTCTTTCCAACTATCTTTATAGTAAATGTATAATATATATAATGTACAAATTAATTTAATCTCCCCTCTCTCTCTTTACACTGCTCTCTCTCTCTCTCTAGCAATATCTATAATAAATGTATAATATATATATTACATATATATGATGTGTATATATGATGTGTGTATATATATTTAGCATATACAATAAATGTATAATATATACATTACATATAATTTATTTTTTCTTCCATTCTCTGTTTTTATTCTCATCCATATTAAATTCAAGTAATGCGCGAGAGTGCACACACGCACACACACACACGCATACACGCCTACACACACATGCGCGCACACGTGTAGACACACACACCCACACGCGCACACATGCACACACACACTCTCACACACACATACACACACGCGCACGCACACACCCACCCACACACACCCCCCCAACACACATACGCGCGCGCGCGCGCGCACACACAGAGAGAGAGGGAGAGAGAGTTATTGATTTAAAATTGAATAAAAAATAAATCGATTTGTACAAATTTGAAATTAATTGAAAAATGTAAATATAATATATAATATTATATAATATGTATAATATTATATTAATTAAAATAAATATTGATGTATTTATATATATATACACATTAATTGAAATAAATTTTTAATTTTTTTTAAAAAGTAAGTTATGTCATAAGTAAATGGGTTGGATATGGGTTCATGGGTTTGAAATAACCCGTATTCAACCCGCCCATATCTAACTTGCCTTTTAAATGGGTGAGTTTGGGTTGCACTCATTTAATCTCCAACCCTTTTAAACCCATCACTAACCTACCTAACCCGCTCATTTTGCCACCCCTACAATAGAGGAGGATCCCGAATAGGTGGCATGCATCCGTCTTGGACACGTGGTGTGCATCCAATTTAAACACGTAGTGTGCATTCGAAGAGGGGACAAGTTGGTGGTTGGGGAGCTGGCTGCCTTTTGTGTCGCATTAATTGGGGGGGGGCATAAAAGTTATGCCTGCACCCATTATCGATTACAGCTCCAATCACGTCTATCCCAACTATACAGCATGATTCTGTCCATAGCTGTATTATTGCTCATAATGTCCAGGTAAGGACGACACGTGCCAAAAAACCTATAAATACATAAGGGACGAAGAAGAGAGATAAGTATCATCTACTATACAAAAACTCTACCAAATGTACTTCTGAACTTTTCCTTCTTTAATATGAATTTTGACTTGACCATCGGAGCGGTGTTCAACTGAACACCGCCCAGCTAGTAGTTTTATTTTAGGATTCGAGTCACAAATTGAAAAGCCCAAGATACCAGTGCCATCTGACTTTCGTTCGACCACATCAATAGTACCTTTCTACCTGGTCAGACACATCAACAGAAGACCTCATTGAATTTTTTAGACACTCGAATTGGCACCATCTGTGGAAAACAATATCACACTCCCACAAAATATAGAACCTACCAACAGCCATGCTGAGCAGAAGTATTAGAGAGGATCGACCAGGCGAGATGTTGGAGGTATCCAGAAGGCCCGTTAACCGTGAACAATCCCTTGCACATAACCAATCCATTAGGCGCGAATGTTTTGGGGGGCACAAACTCAGCGAAACCACTAGGCTGTTGATTGCGAGTTCCTGATACAGAATGGGCTCACTTTGGCCTAGTTCCAGACGAAAATATGGTGGAGGGAGTACGAGTTGGAGATCCTTTGCAATCAAATGAGCTTGTATGCTGAGCATTCACAAGCTTGAGATGGAGGCCACTGTTCTCATCATGGCTCTCACAAGCACAGACATCATAAGCCATCCCCATACCTCTCCAGAAGGAGGAGCCCAACACCATGGAGGAGGAGAAGGCAGTCTCCGTCAACAAGTTACTTCTCCTTGCCCCAACGAAGAATAGAGAGGCAATCTAGCTCAAACAACGGAGAAGTAAAGCTCGTTCTAAGAAAACAAATAACCTGGAGAAGATGGTGGTGATTTGAAAGAGTGGGTGCTTAAACAACTGGCCGATCATGTTAAGCAGAGGACGGATCACTCTACCTACCATTTGGCTAGAAAGGCTCTCGCTTGCATTACTACTTTACCATTCGCTGTCAATATCGAATAAATGGAACCTCCTCAGAAGTTTACTCCCCTGAGGTCCATCCTCTATGATGGTCAAGCTAACCTATTGGGGCACGTACATCATTATAAGCAAGTAATGTCCCTCTGAAGCTCCACTGATGCGCTCATATGTAAAGTTTCCCCTCTAGCCTAAGGAAAGTTGCATTGCAGTGGCTTGACAGGCTAGAACCAGGGTTGATCAGTACTTGGACCCAGTTGGTGAAAGCCTTCGTAGCTCGCTTCATCGCCAACAGCAAGCAACCCTGCTCTGTAGATACATGGATGACTATGAGAAAGAAAAATAACAAGAGCTTGAGAAGCTATGCTCAGCACTACTTCAAAGCCTATAACGAAGTAGAAGGATGTTCCGAGTAGATCGCTGTGGCTTCCTTTAAGTTTGGCTAATCACATAATGATAAACTCTGGTAGTCGTTGACTAAGCGGCTTACCGATGATCTGACCAACCTGATGAACCGCATCGAGAAGTATTCCAAAATTGATGATGAGACTAGGAGAGTCAAAAAAGAGCACCCGAAAAGAAAGAAAGAAAAAGTAAAAGCATGTGTTGGTGACAACAGGCTGACTAAGGAGTAGAATAAGAAAGATGTGTTTGGAGTCGTCCAAACAATCTTCAATGTCCCAATTTTGAAGTTGCTACCAAAGATCAAAGATGAGCCTTACTTTGTGTGGCCTCATAAAATGGTGGAGAGCTATCTGAAAGGGATCAGTCCCTACATTGCACCTACCACCGAGATAAGGGTTATTGCACGAGGGAATGCCAAACATTCAAACACCATTTGGAGGAGCTAGTACACTTGGGCCACCTGCACGAGTTCATTGACGTTAGAGAAATGAAGAGGGACAAGCCGCCCGGCCATTTAAAGATAACAGGCTACGTGAGCACAATGATTGACCCACCTAGAGGGTCATTAACGTAGTGTACCTTGGCCACGAGTCTCGAGAAGAGGAAATTAGATCTCGAGCAAATTACATAAAAGCAGCCTATCTCAGTGAAGTGCTGAACGTAAGGAGTTCGATGGCCCGAGACCGTAAAAGGAGCAGAATGGAGCCACAAAGCAAGAAGTCACCTTTACAAATAGCAACCTAAGAGGTGTTTAGCAACCATATAACGATGCTCTGGTGGTCATGCTAGACATCGATGATTGCAAATTACGTTGCATCCTCATTGATCAAGGTAGTTCAATAGAAGTAATGTACTATGGGCTTTTTAAAGAGCTCAAATTATCAGAATTCGACCTAAGCTCGGCCCATTGCCCTCTAATTAGATTCAGCTCAATGCCAACTTGGCCACTCATAAGGGTTACAATTCCTATTTGAGCTGGGCTAGTGGAGCTACGAACAGAATTCTTGGTGGTGGATGTTCCTTCTTCGTATAAAGCTATAATGGCCGTCCATGGCTACATAAGATAAAGACAATCCCCTCCACGTACCACCAAATGATCAAATTCCCAACACCTCGAGATGTGTTCTCAATTAGAAAGGACCAAATTATCTCCAAAAAATATTACTTGATTGCTATCAGGTCGAAGAATATCTCCAGTGAGGTCAAGTCGGTGGCTAGAACAGAGGAAAACCTGATGAAAAGGCAATTGAAGAATTGGAGTCCATCCTTGCCCACGAGTTCGATTTGGAGATATTTTTCCTAATAAGGAAGAACCTTACTGACCATGAAAAACAAGAGCTGGTGGATCTCCTAAAGCAGAATTTGGAAGTATTCAAATAGATCCTTTATGAGATGCTAGGGATCAGCCCTAAAGTCATATGCTATAGGCTTAGTGTGTTGTCGACCATCAAACCAGTCATCTAAAAAAGGAAATGATTGTTTCCCACATATACGGAAGTCACAGTTGAGGAGGTCGAAAGACTACTCAAAGCCAACGTAATCCGAGAGGCCAGCTACTCGAAATGGCTCTCCAATATGATGGTAGTGAAAAAGAAGAACAGCAAATGGCAGGTTTGCGTCAACTTCGCCAACCTCAACAAAGCGTATCCAAAAGATCCCTTCCTTTTGCCAAAAATTGATTAACTTGTTGATGCCATTATCGGGTATAAGATGATGGGCTTCCTAAACGCTTACTGGGGTTATTATCAGATTCTCATGTTTGGACCAAATTAGGAGAAAATAGTGTTCATTATGCCTAGAGGGGTTTATTGCTACAAAATGATGCCGTTCAAACTGAAGAATGCTGGAGCCATTTACTAGAGGATGGTCACGAAGATGTTTAGCGATCAGATCGACAAAACAATGAAGGTGTACATCGACGATATGGTTACCAAAATTAAGGCCAAACCAACCACTAGTTTGACCTAGAGGAGGTATTCGAAGTTTTCCGGAAGTATGGTCTACGACTCAATGCGGCTAAGTACGCCTTTGAGGTAAGTTCCGGGAAATTTCTTGGGCATCTAGTGACCAAAAAAGGCATAGAGGTTGACCTCGACCAAATTTCTTCCATGCAGAGGCTGCACCACCCAACCACGATAAAGGAAGTCTAAAGACTAATGGGCATGGAGGTAGTGTTAAATCGTTTCATTAGTCAGTCCCCCAACCATTGTAGACCTTTCTTCAGATTACTAAAAGAGAAATGTATCTTACATTCGGACCAAGAATGCGACTGAGCATTTGAAGAGTTGAAGAGTTATCTGGCATCACCCCTACTTTTATCTACTTCTCACCTAGGGGAAAGGCTGTAGTTGTATTTGGCGGTATCTGAGCATCAGTCGCGCAATCCACGTAAGAGAGAGGGATAAATGCAACGACCAGTTTATTATATTAGCAAAATGATGGTCGGAGCAAAGCAAGGGTATATCCTCATCGATAAGCTGGTCTTAGCACTGATTGTTGCTCTGAGGAAGTTGTCACACTACTTCTTGGCTCATCTAATAGTGGTGGCTATTGAGTACCCACTTAAATCTGTGCTCAGGAAAATTGAACAATCCAGAAGAATGGCAAAGTAGGCGGTCGAACTCGAATCGTATGACATTAGCTTCATGCCTTGGACTGCCATCAAAGGTTAAGCGCTTGCAGACTTCGTGGCCGAGTTCGTCTCCCTGTTCGATGCCAACCAGTCCAACACGAACGAGGCCATTGGCGAAGGGACTTGGGAAATCCAAGTGGAGGGTGCTACAACGAAAGAGAGCTCGAGGGCTAGAGTCATACTAACTTCACCCGAGGGATTGGTCTATGAGCATGTTTTAGAACTAAGGTTTTGAGCAACAAACAACAAATCCGAATATAAAACCATGCTGATTGAGCTCAAGTTGGCTATAGGGCAACATGCTCAGAGTCATCCTATCTTCAAATTCTTAACTGGTCATTAGTCAGCTTAATGGGGAGTATGAAGTTTGTGTGAACAACATGGCATAATATTATCAGCAAGCTTGAGCACTCATTGGAAAGTTTAATGCAATAGAGCTCAAGCTAATTATGAGAAGGAAGAATAGCTGAGCAAATGCCTTGGCCGCTTTGGGTGTAGTCAAATGACATGGCGAGGCAAAGAGCATCACGATAGAGAAGCTTTTCTATCCAAGTATACAAGAGCTTGAGCATAGCGTGCAGACGACTTCCCCTGTGCCGAGTTGGATGGACCTGATCATTCAGTACCTGAAGAATGATATGTTACCTCAAGACAAAAACGAGACTATCAAGATCAGGAGTAAGGTGTCAAGATTTTAGTTGTCTTGCAACCAGCAATTGTACAAAAAATCTTTCAATGGCCTATACTTGCTCTACGATCACCTTGACCCAATACAAGACTTGTTAGAAGAATTGCATGAGGGCAGTTGCGAAGCACACACTGGGGGCGATCTACAACTGCCCGAGCAATGTCACAAGGCTATTGGTGGCCACACATGTAGAAAGATTTCATCTGATATTCCACTAAATACGACTAGTGCCAGAGGTTAGCTCCAATCCTTCACCAGCCTACTTAAGATATGACCCTCCTAGCTAGCTCGTGGCCCTTCACCGAATGGGGGCTATATGTAGTCGAACCCCTACCTATGGCTCTAGGAGGGCGTCGATGGCTTCTCGCAGCAACAAATTATTTCACAAAGTAGATTGAAGTCGAAACACTCACGTAATAACCTGAATTCTTTTTCGTTAATTATTTTACTTATATATGGTGATGATATTTATTATGGTAAAATTCTAGTTTATTGAGGATTTGAAAATTTCTGGAATGATAAAATTGGTTAGAAGCATTTTTGAATTTAATTTCACTCTATGTGGGAGTTCAATGTGAAATTTCTAGACTTTTCATCCAAACAATCCCTAACCCAATTACCCATTTGGTTCAAGCCAAACCCATTAACCCATGGATCAACCCATTATTTAACTCACCTTAACTTACCTTATCACTCACCAAGTTAACTCATGAATAGTAACTCTCAATCAACTCTCTGCAAAACTTATCTTCCTCTATTCTTTTCTCCATAACTCACTTGAATTATTTGCTTGAATAGTTCATTGCAGCTACATTTTTGGATAGTGACACCTCTCTCACCTTCTTAATCCAATATTTTTGGCTTTGAAGCTATCAAAGTAGGGTTTGTCTTCCTCTACCGACACCCACCACCATTATAAGTAAAGCTTCAAGAGCTTCCTGTATAATGATCTTTTTAAGTGATTAAAAATTTCTTAAGGCATCTAGAGAGTTATGAGGCTTGAGTGTTCTCATGAAAAAAAAAAAAAAAACCTTAAGTGTTGGTTGGAGAATTAGTGATGTCCAAGGAAGAAAAAAAAAAAAGAAAAACTTGGAGCTTCCCGATTCGATTGGTGTTTGGAGCCCAACTTCTCTTCATTTTTTTGACTTGGTCACCAAAATTTTCATTGAGATAGGATGACGAACCTCTTAGAATGTGTTCCATATCTTCAATACGAATTAGAATGAACATGTATAAGATTGATTTGAAGTTGAAGTATTTTCCAAGTTTAAAGTATGGAACCTGAATGTGTTGAAATTTGTAGTTAATTATCTTCATAACTTGTGAGATTGAATTTATAGTTATATGTTTGAGTATGTATTTTTAATTTGTAAGTGTTTTTATACATTCATAATAATGATATATGGACTCGAGAACATCAAATGATGAATAGAATCACTTAGAACACAAAATAGAGCATGCAACTTGAAAGTAGAGCAGAACTGGACATTAAAACGCAGAAAATGGGTACTGTTGTTCGGACAGCTATCCACACGGAGTGCTATTCGAGTTAGCCCGACGAGCTGAAAGCTCACTGTTTTTAACTTCCGATGTGATTTTGACTTCCAAGATGGTGGAATTAGCTTCAGTTAAAAAAATTTGTACCTCTTCAAGTTTTCTTTCCAATCCAAAAGGATTTGCATCAATCCGATTTTTGAGTCAAAACTTATGCCCAAAATACTAAACATATGTCAAGTTCTAAGCAAACTAAATTCAAGACTATTTTTCAACCTTTAGATTTTAGAATTTTAAAAAGTGTAGAACATGAAAGTTGTAGACCTTGAAGTCTAGTTTCTAGAAATATAAGGTTTATAAAATTGGAGCTATACTTTATTTTATATGAATTTTCTTTGTATTGCCGTCACTATTTAGCCTTTAAATTGACACTTGTCTGGATTCTTTTTTTATATCTAAAAATTTATTTAAATCCTAATTATTCTTTTGTTAGTTGTAGATATGTTAATGAGTTTTGTTCATATTTAATTCCATTTACAAGGTCTAATCTAGTAAAATACACTAATCGTTTGATGAAATGCCTAACTGAACTGTTAAGTAAAAAAAATCCTGCTTAGTTAGCTTCCAATTGGTACAAAATTATTTTAATTAGATATTAGATATTATTTTGACACTCCAATATTTATGATAACTAACTTAGATAATTAGTTTCATTATCTACGGTTAGGAGACTTATTGTTTGATAAAATGCTCAAATAAAAGATAAGACTTGTTTTTCCCTCACTTGGTTTTTTTTTTTTTTAAATGAACTTGATTTATCTTAATTGATTTTTAGGCATTGTTTTGTCAACCTAACAAGTTATGTGACTCTATTTGTTTTGAAACTAAATTTTCATGACTCGATCAATTTGATGAAATTTATTTAAATATATACGTTTTCTTAAATGTTAAAATAATTCTAGACATTTATGGATATCTTGAAGCCAGAACTCTTCCAATACAATAAGGGTTTTTTTTTTTTTTTTGGTAACGGGGGAAATCACCCAGTGGTTTTACTCACTGAGCTACAAACCCTCAGAGAAACTAGCGCAACAACCCACCGCTACGGCTCCCCACTTAAATCCTAGCCGCTCTAGGTGAGAATCGAACCTACGATCTAGTTATATCACCCAAGCCTTAGATTTGGCTCCCACACCACTGGACCAACCAGGGGTGGGTAATACAATAAGGGTTTGGTTATAAATAATATGATATTTAAAATTAATCTAGATTATTATATTGGTTAATGTTATTTATCTATCAAATTAAATGCAAATTAAGAATGTATTAGTTTTGTAAATCTCACATGGACGTGATTGTTTAACTTTTGTACTTTGCTACTTCTAGTGGAATAAAATAATACTTAGAAATTTTTCTAAGATTAAGCATAAGCCTAAAGAGTTGCTTATTATTTTATATTACATAAAATAATAAAATAAAAGAGAAAAAAAAAAGAAAAAATCAGGATCGAAGCTAACGAGGTTCAAACTTATGACTTCAAATCGTGATTAGGGTCGCCTTCCCACTAAGCCATCGGCCTCAACTTGGTTAATGTTATATTTAAAATATTTTTATTCTTACCTAAGTTAGTTTGGCGAACTTGTCAAAAGAATTAGCTTAAATCTAAATCTAATTTTAAATTATTCTAGCTAATTAATACTTGTTAATGTACATGTTGTACCTACCTTTGTGAAGGCAGTATTTGTAACTGTGTTAAATCTTTGATTCGTTGAAAATTATGATTGAATTATGGATTGAGATGAAATACTTAAAATTTTAATACATGTGACTGAATAATCCTACTTAGGATTAATCACTCATAAACATTGCCAGTTTTTATTGAAAATGTCTTATTTACATATAAGATACCCTTGGGAATGTTAAAGAATAAAAATGAATTTAAAGCACTCGATGCTAAAGTTATCCTTGGCAATGACGTGATGGTGGGTAGAAATGGCTTCTTTAGGTGGAGATGGGAACCTATGTGTTTTGTTTGGGAGATGCTCCCTTCTGACTTGGCTAGCTAGGTAGCCAGTCGTGACGGTTAGGTTTTTGGTGGGTGACACCATTAGAATACATTAGATGCCAAGCTGATAAAATCACTAGTTCCCAAGGCTAGGGGTAGAGGAGGATAAGAATATGATTATTCTAGGAGAATTTAGATTAAACCCATTTATCAGATTTTACTATGACTAGCAACTTCTCTTACCTATGTTTGAATAATGCGCTGGAATTACTTAATTACATTTAATTCTTTTTTATAACTATTTTATATGAAGTGTAGAAAAATATACATGAAACCTGCATCATTATGGAATTTGATCCCGAGACATTAAAGATCTGAATCTAAGATTCTTACCACTGCGACGTCTATTTCATTGTGGTACAAAACAACAACATTAAATTATTTGACGTGTAAGTGAAATAGTAGTTACAGTGATAACCTTGTTGGACTTATAAGTATAATTTATATTGTTTAGTTGGGACCTTTTAAATTATTGTTGCATGAACAATATGCCACCTAACCATGTACACTGTGTTGGGTCACACAATATAGTGTAGTATTATGACCATTGCATATAGGCACTTGGAAGATTCTGATTACTAGGTTTTAGTAGCTCATCCCATCGTGGAAAAATTTTTCAGGACATTAAGAGCAGTGATACTAAAGATGAACTTAAAAGAGATTAATTTCTCTAGAATATCCCACCAGACCAGTTATCTATTTTTTCTTGTGCAATATTGGAAGACTCTATTTATAATTATGGTCTGTAATAATAATTGTTGGATGATTGTAAATAATTAAGTTTACACTTGGTTTGCTTTGATTTGGTATGTAACATTAATCGCGTCGTTGGGATGCTTAGATGGCTCTATAATAATATTTTCTATCCATATTTTGTACTCTGTAATTGAATTCCACCAAATGATTTAGTCTAATAACTTATAAATTATTTGGAATGAATTAGGGATTTTGAAAACCCTAAATTTATAATTGCGAGTTAACCCCAATTTGGAGGAAATTTGGGGTATAACAACGTATTATTATCATTCTATTTTTATACTCAACAAACAATCTCAAGTTACCCCCGGGTATTCAGGTTATAAAAATCTGGGGCGTGAAACCTTAGCACCATCAAAGACTCCGACACCAGGAGATTCGTATGGAAGAACATAGTCACTGCATATGGGGTTCCATAGAGCTTGATTTCAAATAACAACACACAATTTGACAACAATGCATTTAGAGAGTTCTGCTTGGACCTAGGGATTCACAATCATTACTCTACACCAGCATACCTTTAAAGCAATGGTTAAGCCGAGCTCTCCTATAAAACCATACTAAATGGCATCAAGAAATGCTTGGAGCAAGCTAAAGGACGATGGGTAGAGGAACTACCGATTGTGCTCTGAGCTTACAGAGCTACTCCACGCTGATCAACTGGAGAGAGTCTATTCTCATTAGAATACGTGACAAAGGCACTCATACCATTGGAGATCGACATGCCCACAATCTGAACCCTAGCCTTCTCACAAAAGAATAATGATGTGGCACTAAAGAGAAATTTTGACCTACTTGATGAAAAGAGGGAACTCGTTTGGATTCGGATGGCTGCTTACTAGCAATAATTGAAAGAGTCATAAACCAAAAATGTTGGAGCAAGGTCTTTTAATGTTGACGATCTCGTGCTTAGAAAGGTAATGTTGGCAACAAAGAATTTTGCTTATGGCAAGCACGGTCTAAGTTGGGAAGGCCTTACAAAGTCATTGAAGTGGTTGGTAATGGAGCCAATTGCCTGGAAGATATGAAGAGGAAAGAAGTCATGAGCCCATAGAACAACACCAATTTGAGGATCTATTATCATTAAAAAAAACCCAATGTAAACACTAAGTCATGAATGATAACTTCTGTTCCCAAAACACCTATGAATTTATGATAAATGATTCTTTTCAAATACTTGGCTTAAGGCCACGGTTCAACTATCTGACCCACTCAGGTCGGCCATAGTCATACCTAGCACAATGCCACACTTCGGCCGCCTAATCCTCTCAGGTTGGCCATAGCTATACCTGGCGTAAGGTCATGATTCGACCACCTGACCTCCTCAAGTCGGCCATAGCCATACTTGGCTTAAAATTATGGTTCGATTACCTGGCCCCCTTAGGTTGGTTATAATTAATCTTGCTAAAAATAACTCATCAAAAGGGGGAAGGCTCTGTTCGGTTTGCCCTTATACATGACAACTAAAACAAATCTATTTTACCAAGTGTTCTAACTCGGACTCAGCACGTCTCAACCTATATTGTACAACTTAATTTGCTTTGGATTAAAACTAACTTATTTCAACTAGTGTTTTAGTTCAGATTCATGTTATCAAGTCAGCCTTGCTTAGTCCACGAAAGGCTTGCAAGTGTTTTAGTTCGGATTCATGTTATCAAATCAACCTTATTTAGATTCTGCTCGGACTTAGTTATCAGAAAGAAATTATTTATAAGTACTAGGGGTCAAATTACTCATAGATGACCAGGTATTTCTCAAACTCACAACCTACGCATAAAACTGAGTCTTTAACACAATGATGCTTAAGAAAATAGAAAGTACAAGGATATAAAAAGAAAGGAAAATGTTTCTCATTAATAGAGGGGGCCAACCCCCTGAAGCTACAAAAAGATAAGACAAGCAATGGCCTAAGCTACATGTTTTGATCTTGGCCGACCTCTTTAACCGCTCTTTAGTCATCGATTGCCTTGTTTGCAGGTGGAAGGGTTTGGTTGGCATCTTGGGTAGCCTGGTTGGCTCTTTTGCTTGTCTCCTCCTGGCCACCTCTGACCTCGACGGTCTAGCTAGCGTCGTGAGCAACACTCTCCTAACCAGTGTAGATAAAGTCTCCTCGTTTTCTTTATTATCTAGAGGAAAGAACTCTAGCTTGTCTTTTGGCCATTCAAAAGAGGTATAGAGTTTAGAACCGGAGCACTGGCTGACCTTGTTGAGAAGGTCAACCCAGCCATTGTGGTAGTAGGTGTTCGCTGTGATGAACACCTGTTTTTGATAATCGTCACCAACTGCCTTATGATCTTCTGCGTAGGCTTTCTTTCTCTTCTCTTACAGTTTGGTCTCAACCTTGGCCGCCCTCTTGTTCGCAATCTTAAATCCTTTCTACATCACGATGAAATTGGCCTCTAGAAGCTTGTTCTTCTCTGAGAGCTCGTCGTTCTAGGCACAAACCTCTTTTATATTCTCTCGACCTTTTCAACTTGGATACGTTGAGTGTTTGCTACCTTTTTAACGTTCTGTATACTCTCCGAGAAGCACTGAAAGCATCGACCAGCGTCCCTAAAGAACTCTGTGGCCTACAAGTAAGGAAAAGAAAAAGTCAAAACTTGCACAAAAGTTAAAAAAAAAAAAAGGCAACTTAAGAAGTTCCTTGAGCTTACTAGGAGGGAGTATTGCACTGACTGGAAGAACCATAAATGGTCAAACAGGTTTATGATTTGCTCTTAATCACTGGGGAGCGTTATAACCTTGGCGATTGACATAGCAATGCCTTGATAAGAGATTGTGGAATCTCTGGTTGTGATCTGCCAAGCACCAATCATCGGATTGATGACGAATTCCTTATCTTGTCGTTTTGCGACAGGTTCATTATCCAAAAAGATAGTTCAGCTACTGCTCGAAGCGTCGCTGGTCATGGTTGGCTGCTCCTTTATCGCCACTTCACCGCGACCAGCTAGGGGTGGAGATGGAGGCAGGGGTGTAGTAGCTTTGCGCTTTCTTCCGGCCTCCTTCTTTCTCTTGTCGCTCGGCCCTTTCTTCGTAGCAGCAATTAGATTCCTTGGAGGCATGTTATCCGAGCTAGAGGGAGGAGTGATGACAACTGCCACTGTTTAGGGGACACTAGTCGGGAAGTCCTCAGAATCAACTTGTTCGTTGATCTTGTTCTCATTAATGTTCGGAGGGAGGGCTGTAAAGCTATAATGTGTGGGTTTGTAGCCAAGCAGAATCAACGCTGTCCAAGCTAGACCCTTCAATGTCCCCTCTCTTTTGTACGCAAGAACTTTAGCGATCTGGCCGAACTCAACGCTTTTTGTCAGTGAACCTCCTATTGAAATACCTATTTGCATAAAAAAAGAGCAATGTCAATTAGCATCCGATCATAGAAGAAATGAAAAAGAAGCCAAAATGAGAAGTAAACAATTACCTACGCCCCCTAGAGTATTTTGAATGCCATTATGCCTATCTTTTCTTGACAACCATTGCCAATCCCTGCCGATCAGGATGTGGTCGTCAAGCCAGTTCTTGCTCAAATCAGAGATGGCGTGAACAAGATTATCTTCCACTTGGCATTTCAGATAGTATTAGCCGTTCTTTAATAGGGTTATGGCATAGTAGTAGAGAATTTTATGAAAGCCTAGGTTGACCCTTAAGAACTTATTGAGTTCTATGACTCCTACAAGAATCCTATACCCATTCGAGGCTAACTGCTCAGGGTAAATCTCGACCAAAAAAAAAGAAACGTCGAATAAGGGGCTGGAGCAAAACAGTCACCCCACACTCCTCTATAGCTAGTAATGGCCATCGTGTTCACTCAGACCCCATATTTTCAGTTATGCTGAAGTCATCTGCCTCGAGTAGGATTAACGGAACATTTAGTGCTTAGCCCTGAAAGCCTCTAAACCCCCAGTTTCCTGAGAGCATTCAAGAATTTCCCCATCCTAAGAAAAACAAAAACAAGAGGAAAAGATGAAGGCTAACACTCACCCAGATGTGATTTAGCGACGAAGGTTCTAATCAGACACAGAATAAGCTCGGGCAAAACCGAGTGAATGAAGGTTTGAGACACGGGGGTGATGAAAGCCTTAGAAACTCGAAGACATGAAAAACCTTCACAAATGTGGAGAATGTGTATTTGTAGAGAAAGAAAGTGAAAAGGTAGAACAAAAAAGGACGGCATGCTGTATTTATAATGAAGAGACTTTTGGAGTGCCCTACACCATTCGCACCTGTATCAGTGACGCTTAGGCTGGCTCATTTATAGCCTACTGACACCCACCCAACCGTCATATTCCTAGTACGCGTGGCCTATATTAATAATGCTTGTGTATGTATAACGCCAAATATGCAAGTAATGCTGATCAAGCCATATATTATCTGAACATATGTATATACATTCAGCATTACTTTTAGCTCTTCTACGTCTGCCGAGGATTCCACACGTATAGAAGTTGAGGGCAGACTGGGCAGTTGGAGGGGGATCTCAGACACTTGGCGTGCATCCATCTCGGACATATGGCGCGTATTCAAAGAGAGGATAAGTTGGTGGTTGAGGAGCTGGCTGCTTTTCGTGTCACATTATGGGGGGTTCAAAAGGTATGCATGCACTATTGCCAATTATGGCTCTATTCGCGTCTGTCCCAACGATACAACATGATTTTGACTATAACTGCACTGTTGCTTATAATGTTCAATTAAGGGCGACACGTGCCAAAGAACCTATAAATACATAAGAGACGAAGAAGAGAGGTAAGTATCATCCACTATACAAAAACTCTACTAAATTTACTTCTAAACTTTTCCTTCTTCTATACATATTTTAACTTAATCGTCGAAGGGGCATTTGGTCAAACACCGCTTGGCCAGCAGTTTTGTTTTAGGATTTAAGTCACAAGTTGAAAAGCCCAAGATACCAGTGCCATTAGATCTTCGTCCGACCACATCAGCAGTACCTTTCCACTTGGTCGGACACATCAGCAAAGGACCTCATTGAATTTTTTAGATACTCCAAACAATAGAGCTCATGATTTGACATTTATATATTTTCAACCATTGGATTTATTTAATTATCAAGATCACTTCTTTCTCTCTTTATTTTGGTTACTTTTCAGTTACTTTACATGAAGACATAATTTCTCACTCTTCTCATATTTTTTGAATACTTTTAATATATAAAAGTTTGTAAATTAATATCTTTAAAAATGTGATAATATTTGTAATAAATATTAAAATTTTACAAATTTATTAAATAATGTATGAATACCTATTAGACAAAATCAATTAAATTTTTTTTATTTTAAAAAAATGATATTTAAACTTTAATTTTTTTAAAAATTTTATTAAAAAATAAACATTTAACTTAAAATTTCAATTTTAATGTGCTTAATACTTAAATTTTGAATATATATACATTTTTACTCTTTGTGTCATTTGTATAATAAGGAAGTTTAAAATTTAGAATTTAAAAGTTTTTAACCGTTGGATTTGCTCAATGTTTAGGATTATTTTTATTTTTTTCCACTTTTGTTAACTTTTCTATCATTTCATATGAAAATATACTCTCTCACTTTTCCCATATCTTTTTTGAATACTTTTTATATAAAAGTCTTTAAATTAAATTTTTTAAAAATGTGATAAAATTTTACACATTTATTAGATATTGTATGGATATCTTAGTTTTTTTTTATTAGTGAGGTTTACTTTATAAATATAAATTTGAGTTATTTACATGCTAAATTATATTTTTGTATTTTTAGGCACGGACAATTATGAGTGATAAACTAAAATGCAACTAAACGGGGAATTTTACACATTACATTTATTTCAATAAACGATACTTTTTATAACGTGTGAAAACTAAAAAATGAGTATATTTTGCATAATTTCTATTTTTAGAATAATTTTCTTACTTTTATAATTTTTATTTTTTTATTTTTTATTTTTGGTAACCCAAAACTCACACCAATTTTATTGCAACCCCCAATGAACCGCGTAACCCATGGGTAAACCAGGGAGATCTACGCTATCTCTCAGGCACATCCCACTTAAGTCAGGAATCAAACCCATGTGGTCTTTGTGGGGAGTATACTCACGAACCACTCGGGCTAACCCCAAGAGGCTTTATAATTTTTATTTTGGCCCTTTTTGCATTAAAAATAGTAAAATTTGAAAAAATAAAAAAGATAAGAGTTTCTATTTTCGGATGTGGTCATTGGTCAACGTTGGTCACCCTATGCAATTGGTTATAGGCTCGTGTCTGTATAAGAAATGGTTTTATTTTGGGTTATAAAATGTAATTTAATGTTAGGTGTGCATTTGGTGCGACGAAAAATAGCAAAAAATGTGGTTTGAAGAATTTTTTGGCGTTTGACATAATGGGATAAAGCCACATTTTTTGAGGAGGAATAATGTCCAAACCGTCCTAAGGGTTTGGGACCTGTTGGGACAATTTCAAAGAAAAAAAAAACTATCAACATGGCAGCTTTGCAGACCAAGGCAACAAACTTTTCTAGGTAAGGTAGAAAATCGTCCAAATGAGATACTGTGGATTGTTTGGACAAATTGAAATTTCGGTCAAAGGATTTGTTGAGTAGCATTAATGAGACGTAAAGCATCTTTGAGCCTGAGCCAAACACAGTGTGGACAGTAAGAAAACCGTCCAAATGTGAATCCTATTGCCGTCAAAACAGATTGGTAAAAATGGGTACAGTAGGTGTCATTCGGCAGTTTAAGAGTTCGTGTTGACATTGGAAATAAAAAATTGCTATTCGATGAAGCAAATTCTAGTTATGCAATTTTTTTTGGAAAATATTGAACTTTTTTTTAAACTTCGAAGGGTAAAAAGGTGCAAAAGTGTGATAAAGAATTTTAGTATTTTTTAGATACCTTTAAAGATTTTCAGTAAAATTTGTCGCGCCAAATGGACCTTAAATATTCTAAAAATAAAAAGATAAGAAATATCATGAAGGAATTGTGGGTAAATTTATGATGTAGTTAATTTTCATTTCTCTCTCACTCTCCAACAGTCCAACTCTCAATTTTAGTTATTCAAAATTCATGCATCCAAATTTTATTTCACCAAATTCAGTGTGGTTAAAGGTAAATAATGTGTAGCTATCTCCTTCAATTATTTTTTTTCAGTATTTTGTCTGTGCCTAATCTAGATTTTTTTTTTTAAAGCTAATTGCATCTAACTTTAGGGAGCTTTTGATAACATTTGAATTTTTCTATTTATGTTTAATAGTGTTCGGTTTTGAATTTTTGTTCTTAGTTGTCATATTTTTCTCAAAATAAAAGGCAAAAAACTTGTTTACAGTAGGTATCATTATTTTAGTAAAAATATTCAATTTCTATAAAATTAATTTATTAGAGTAAAATATATTTATTTTAACTAATTAAATAAATAAATCTAATTATTAACTTAATAAACTATATTAATATTACAAAACATTTATTTTCCAACTAAAATTAATTTTGATAAATTATATTGATAAAAATAATTTAGTACTAAAAAGTTATTATTTATTAAAATTTAATCTAATTTTCTATATATTTCAATAAAAATAAATCAGTTTAATATGAAGTTAATATTTAATTAAAAATAATTTTTATTTAATTAATTAAATAGTTTTGACAATTTATTTTTATTTTAATAGTAATTAATTTTGATTTTAAAAAAATATGTCAGTTTAATATGTAATTATTATTTATTAATTAATAATTTTAATTTAATAAAATGAAACATTTTAATAGTAATTAATTTTAATTTTAATAAAATAATTACTATAATAATATGTTATTTTTTAAAAACAAAGATTAATTTTAATTTTAATAATATTAAATTATTTTAATAATATAATAGTTTTAATTTAGTAAAGTATTTAAATAAAATCAATTATTTTAATATGATGCAATAAAATTTGAAAAAAAATTCAGTTTATGACCTAAAATGGACAAAATGTTTAAAATAAATAGAACATAAAAAATAATTATTCTACCAAGCATTTTGGGAACAAATTTTGAAACAAGTTTTTAGTTTTTTGGTAATAGAAAAAATAAAAATTAATTTATCAGATATGTTTTTATTTTTAATTTTTTGCAATTTATAAATATAAATAAAAATAGCAAACTAAAATGCAATCAAACAAGAGATTTTATGCATTCCATTTATTTCAATAAACAGTACTTTTTATAGTGTGTGAAAATTGAAATATAAGTACATTTTGTATAATTTATGTTTTAAGAATAATTTTGTTATTTTTGTAATTCTTATTTTGTCTTTTCTTATATTAAAAATAGTAATTTTAGAAAAGCCAGTGATAATGTCGGAGCAAATAATGTTAATGTTCGAACAAAATTAATACACTTTTTATATGTTAACAATTTTATCGTTATTAAATTAGTGAAGAGTTATAGTGGAAATATTTTATACGCTTTTATATGTCAACAATTTTACTCTTATTTTGTTAATCCAAGACATAATTATAGTGTTATAAATACTTTTATTTTATAATAGAATTTATTATTTTTTAAATATATACAAAATACAACTAATCAATTTTTTCTTAAATATTTTCACAAGCGAGCGAATAATTACAATATAAATTTTTTGAAAAAAATCAATTACGCATATCAATTATGCACTGTTTGGAATTCTAAAAAATAAAATAAATCTTCAAAAAACTCTGTTTTGTTTCCCGCCATTGTTAATTTAAAAATTTCCCATCTTCACTAAAAACCCAAAATTCACTTAAAAAAACAACAATTTGGAAGAAGGTTAATCTAACGTGTAAATTTTTTTTAATAATCATATTCTTCTAGTAAAAAAACTTTTAAACAAGTACCATTGTTGTTAATTTTTTATGAAATTTTTTGAATCCGAGAGAACGGATTTGACAAACTGTTCTCACGGTCTTGAAAAAATGAGTGACAAAATTTGAATCCGTTAGAACGGTCTAATAAATCCATTTTAACGGATTATTTTGTCAAAGTTAACCCAAATCACGTTTTTTCTTGTTTTTTATCACTCCAAACGCCACCTATATTACTATGATAAAAATTTCTAACTCTATAATTTAAAAAAAATATTTCCTATTATAAAAATTAAAATTAAGCTTTCAAGAGAAATATAGTCGCGATTTGTTAATAAATCTATCTGTACATTTAAAAGTTAATTTTTCAATTCAATTTAGTTATTAATTATATATTTTTTATTTTTTATAAAAATAAATGAAGAGAAAAAAATTAAAGATTTTATTTTGAATTAAGATTGGTGAGAAAAATTAACAAGTGTAAAGGACAATTACAAATTTAAATTTACAAATGATTTTATTTCATGTGTTATAAGTTTTATGTAAGAAAAAATATTTTAAAAGATTAAAATAAATTTTATTTTCATTTATATTTTTATCCGTTATATAAAACTAAATAATAATTAATTTTATAACCTAGTCAAATGAGAAAATAACTTATTCCATTTCAATTTATTTACAAACTTTTGTCATTTTATTTGTCATCTTGATATTTATTTATATATTTTTATAAATATTTCATAAACAATTTATT
Source organism: Vitellaria paradoxa (assembly GCA_019916065.1). Classification (NCBI taxonomy): domain Eukaryota; kingdom Viridiplantae; phylum Streptophyta; class Magnoliopsida; order Ericales; family Sapotaceae; genus Vitellaria; species Vitellaria paradoxa. The sequence continues at coordinate 291,419 of JAINTL010000052.1, forward strand.
TTAACATTTAATACACCTATGTTTTATTTTTTATATTATTTTTAACATATATTCTTAGATTATGAGAATTGAAAGAATTGTATAAGAACTTGCTAAATGACTTGATAATGATGACAAGAATTTAAATGAAAAAAGTTTATAAATAAAATGAATGAAAGAAATTATTTTTTATTTGATTAAATTATGAAATAAAGTAAAATAAAAATTTATTTTGTATGATTGTTAAAATATAAATATAAATAAAAATATTTTAATCAGGAAAAATAATTTTTTCTACTTTGTAGTAGATTTAAGGGTGTTTGTTCAAATTTGTAAATATTTGTGAAGGATAATTATGTCATTCCAAATTATATATAATAATAGTTAGTCAAAAAAAAGTTAATTTTGTAATTTCATCTAGTGAAAAAAGTAAAATGAGGATTTGTGGAGTTCAAATAGTCTCACCATTTTTTATTTTTTATTTTTTTAAATAATAAAATAATAATAATAATATAATGCACTTAAAGCTATGGTAATCTAAATAATTACTTTTAAAATTTAGAAAATAAATTAATAAAATTTAAATTTTATTAATTTATTTTCTAACCATAAAATTTACTTTAATAATACATTTTACTTATTGATTTAGTAATTAGCGAAGTTTGGATAATTAAATTTAAAATTTAATTTTTTTATATTTATCTTTTAATCTTGAAAATTCGATATAATTAAGGGAAATTGATTTACTAATTAAGGAAACATGAATAGTTTGAATGAATTTTATATATTTATTTTTAGTCATCAAAATTGATTTAATAAAAAAATTTACTAATTAGCGGCAACATTTGTTTGAATAATTAGTCCTAAAATTTGGATAAAACTAATTATCCAAATCATATAAATATATGAAATTCAATTCTTAAAACTAATTATCCAAACATGTAAACCGAATAAAAAAATTTATTACTAAATCAATCTTCATAAAAAATATATTACATTCAATTTTAATAACTAATTATCTACTAATTAATAATTTTTTTATTAAATTAATTTTCATGACTAAAGGATAAATATGTAAAATTTAATTTCAGAAATAATTATCCACACTACTCATGTTTCCTTAATTAATAAATTGGTCTCCATTTCTGTTAATTAATAAATCAATTAGTAAAATTCATCACATTAAAATTTTACGACTAAAAGATATATATAAAAAAAATTTATATTTTAAAATTAATTATTTAAACTTTGTTAATTACTAGATCAATAATTAAAACTTATTATTAAATTAAATTTTATAATTAAAAAGTAAATCTATAAAATTTAAATTTTAGGAGTAGTTATTCAAATTATTCATGTCCTGATAGCATTTGATCACTATTATTACATTAATATATTTTAAACAATAAAATAGAAAAAGTGAGATAGAAAATAAAGAGAGAAAAATAAATTCTAGTATAAAAGTTTAACAGAGGTATCACGTTAGATTCCCATTACCTAAGTAAGAATAAAATTGTCAACCTATAAAAGGTAAGTTTAATAATAATTTTTTATTAATTTAATAATGATAAAATTGTCATATATGAAAAATGTATTAAAAATATTTTGGCATTAAAAAAAAAATGAAAAAGTAGAGCAGGTCATTGCTGCTTGCAGGTTAGTTCGACGGTAGAGCGCACCACCCAATCGAAAAAATCATGTTGCTCAATCTGGACCGTCAAATTTTGACGAGATGACCTGATTGCGATGCTTGATCAAAACTTCGCTTAAAAGTTAAAAACCAAACGTACTGGGACCCCGTGGCATCCCCCTGCTAATCATGTGGGACTCGGGTGGTTGTCGGCAAATCATCAACTATAATTTTTCCATTCAACGGTGATTAAGACATCACCGTCCATCCAATCCGATGGCTGTGAACTAACATCGTTATAAACAATGAATAACTCGGAGGGCGACCCAAGAGATCTCTCTCTCCTTTTAAAAGTCATCTTAAGCCGATTCTCGACCTCCCTCTCTCTCTCTCTCTCTCTCTCTCTCTCGCCCTGGTTCGAATCAGGCGCACCCTCTCTCTCTCTCTCTCTCTCTCTCTAAAATTCTTTCTCTCTCTCTCTCTCCAAAACTATTTGGCCTGAATTCACTGTGATTTGGGAGGAGAGAGAATAAAGAGGAGAGAGCGGCGGAAGTTTGTGAGTTGTGAAGATGATGCAGTCAACGATGAACGGCGCTGATCTGAATCAACGCACGCCGCCGCCGCCGCCGCCTTCACTTCCGCCGCCGCCGCAGCAGCAGCAGCAACAGCAGCTATGGATGCAGCAGTATCAGCAGCAATGGATGGCGATGCAGTACCCTGCGGCTGCAATGTTGATGCAGCAGCAGATGATGTACCAGCAGCCACATTACATGCCCTACCACCACCTTCAACCTTATCAACAACAACAGCAGCAGCAACAACTGATTCAGAGCTCCAGCGACGAGAACCGGACGATCTGGGTTGGGGACCTCCAGCAATGGATGGACGAAAGTTACCTTAACACCTGCTTCGCTCATACTGGCGAGGTTAGTCTTATTTATTTGTTTATTTATTATTATTATTTAAAATTTAATTCCACTCTTTTGGCATAAATAGATGCGAAGATATTTTATATATACATGTATATGTATGTCTTGTGGATTCTGTCTCCCGAATCTGATATATGAATCTTATCAGTGAGGTGATTTCTGTGGTTGTTTTAAACGATCTAGTTTCAATATTCTCTGCCGTGGTAAATGCAACTGGAGCCTCAATCAAAATGGAAGCTTTGGTTGACCTGGAATATATATTAAATTTTAATGATGTGGAATTTGATTTAAGCTGTTTGAAGCAAATTTGGGATGGATTTGTTAAGATGATTGATTAGAATATAGAAAGGTGTTCTAAACTTTTCTGTACAATGTATTCATGATATTAACTTATTGCATCCCTGCCCCATGATCTATGGTTATAGTATATTACCAATCAGTTGGGCATAAAAGATTTCATAACTGATATGTTCAATTTGACTTTCTGAGAATAGTCATCAAATATTGTAATATACTGAACCTATCTTTAGAATCTTAAACCATTCTTCCATGCAAAAAGTTTTAAAAATTGTGCTCAATTATTTGCCTCACCGAGGTTTAATCCAAAATCTTACTTCAAGACCTGATTTTTTTTTGGTAACAATGGGCCTTAGCTTTTCATTAGTTGTAATGTCCATTCTCAATGACTTTTTTGCTATACACTCTGGCCATTAACTATTTAACTAACACAAATTTGAGGGCCAAAGAAGTCTTTAGGGGGGGGGTTGATGCAGGATAATAGAGAATAAAGCAAAGACAGAGAAATAGAGAGAGAAGAAGAAGTTTAGGAGAGAGGGAAGAAAGAAGATGAGGGGGAGGGAGAACAAGTCATGGAGGTTTCAATAACTCAATTTTTTATATTCATCAATGTGTCTAACACTAATCATCTTAAGTCTTTAAATAGGCTAATACATCCTCAAGATTACTAAAAATAAAACAAAATCAAATATTCTAACAAATTCTTGTTAATATAAATCTAAATCTAAATAAAATTATGCCTAAAATAAAATAAATCTTTAATAGAATAAAGTAAAATCCTTGTATAAAATGTAATCTTAATAAAATAAAATTCTAATAATAATTATTTCATATTTTTTTTTGGCTTCTGCATCATTTTCTCCATCCCTTAGAAAAGTTCGCCTCCGTCGAGTTGAAAATTTGCGCACTTCTTTAATCGCTAGACCACGAACAAAGCGGATCTTCAAGCTGTGAACCTAGCGTTCATGGACTCACGTTAGGGGTGGTAGAAATCTAGTGTCTCCACCAAGCCTCACGAGATAGAAGTATCGCAATTCAGAAAACAGAACTTGTGGGTGTTGGAAGAAAACAAAAAATGGACCAACTTGTGGGAGCGGTTTAGGTTTGGGAAAGACAAAATTCAAGGTATACTCTTCAACCCGATAGTACCAACAGGGACCTTAGTAATGTCAGTGGAAATCTGTGCCTCATCAAGAGAAATGACTTCAGTAGTAGTAACAATTTTCGTAGCCACAACAATTTTCATCAACTGGCCTACCCACGATTTAGTCATCATCCTCATCATTTGAAAAATAAAAATTGTCAGGATTAGGCTCATAAATCAACTTTTTAATTTGATCATCATTAGGCTCTCTCTTCACTTTAAAGTGGTTATCATTAGATTTTTTGTTTGGTTCATTAGTAACTTTTGGAATATCAGTAAAGGCACCATATAGAGGACCTGAAATTGTATTTAATTTTGAATTCGATATTTGGTTAGAACAGAGATGAATAGGGTTGCTCGGCCAATAGCATTCCTCTAATGTGTCTAACCTCGTGTTCAATCTTTGAATGGCTTCAGTGAGGGCTACTATTTGGGTTTACATTTGGTTATTGTTTGAATGAGTAGCCGGCAGTGTACTGATAATTTCGAATATGCAAAAATGAACCGCAAGGTATTCTGGAGCCCACTGGAAGTTGCCAAAAAAGTCGCTGGAGCTTAAGCCTGAGCACTGGTTAGGTCGTCGAAAGTTGCTGGTTTCAGTGGTGGGTTTCGTAGAGCTAGGTATCACTTGGATGTGCAAAAGTGTGCTCGAAAGATTTGAGGGCGTGTGGGACACATGCGGTGGCTATGACTGCGGCTGCGGTTAGGGTTTGAGATGAATAGTGAGTTTCGTTGGTTATGGATTGATTTGCTCTGATATCAAAGTTAATGTAAGACAATAGAGAATAAAGTAAAGAGAGAGAAATAGAGAGAGAAGAAGAAGTTTAGGAGAGAGGGAAGAAAAAAGAAGAGGGGGAGGGAGAACAAGCCACGGGGGCTTTAATAATTCAAATTTTCACATTCATCATTGTATCCAACCCTAATCATTTTAATCCTTTAAATAGGTTAATACATCATCAGGGTTACTAAAAATAGAGCAAAATCAAATATTCTAACAAATCCTACTTAATATAAATCTGAATAAAATTTTGCCTAAAATAAAATAAATCTTTAATAGAATAAAGTAAAATCCAAATATGAAATCTAATCTTAATAAAATAAAATTCTAATAATAATTATTTCATTTTTTTTGGGCTTCTGCATTTTTTTGGGGGGGGGGGAGTTAAAGCTTGGGGGTAAAGTGAAATTTACCCTCTTAATTGATATATAATTTCTATCCAAGAATTTATCCATTTACGTTGCAGACCTGCAGTATTGAGGAACCCTACAAAATTACAAATTGGAACTCATGCTCAAATTTTTTGTCAACTTACTTGCCTTCATCAATGCTTCATCAACACTGTGAGGAAGAGAACTCAAATAACACAAAAAGAAAGACGGGGATTTAGAGAAGTGGTGCTCTTAAGATTCATTCGTAAGCTTGGAGTTTAGGATAGTCCGTGAAGAAACTTGCCTTTTCTATGCGCTGATTTCTTTTTAGGAGTTGCTGGAGTAGTCTTTGGAATATCTTCTTCTTTTTAATCTCCTTGTATTTATGTGCACACATGAATATATATGCTTTCTGCATGCCCAATACTTGAAGGACTTAATTATCCTTATTTTGTTTTTTGTTTTTTGTATTTTGTATTTTTTTTAGTGTTTTTATACATTTGAGAACGTGGTAAGTCACATCTTGCAACCTATGATTTTGAAAATTGTTTGCCCAATATTATAATGGAGAAGAAATCCTAATGAAGAATAAAATATGCTGAACTTTCCTCGGACGAGAAATTTCTTAAATTAGTCTCCAATGAGAATTATCTACGCCTTAGGAAAAAATAAATGGTGACAATCCTTCGGCAGTACAACGAGCCTTGTTTGCAAAGCCTTTCTAATTGACCTGATGAGATCTAGTGGAAGGACCTTTTATTTGCAGACAACTCCCATCGCTGAATTTTCTATAGTTGCTGTTTGAATGTCAAAATTTCTTTACTTGATGCTGTGCTGTTTGAATGTCAAAATTTCTTTACTTGATGCTGTCTGAGCAATTGTAAGTGAGTGGTGTACGTTGTAGATTCCAATATAACACACCCACTTAAAAAGAGTATGGACTATAGTAACTCTATGAACTTTCTTAGGGAATAATGCAACATTGTTAGGCTTGGTTAAATTTATCCTGATCACTAGATTTTATTTCTTAAAACTGATTTACTATTATTGAATATTGAATTCACATAAATTCCGAGAACTCATTTTGATTATTTTGTTATATATTTCTTACTTATCATGAACATATAGCTTCTAATATTGTTGTTGGTCAGGTGTTCTTTAACTTTTCCTTTTATTAATACTAGCATGGACCCGTGCGATGCAAGAAACATAAATTATAAGTGAAATATGTAACTTTCACAACTATATTGAATTTATAAGTGAGTCCCTTATAAGAATTCATGAGTTCACTTAACTTCTATTAAAATTATAAGTTACAACTATAGTGGTTTTATATGGGGGGGAAAAAGTGAAGTTGTAGTCATCCAGTGATGTGAGACAAAAAAAGTAAACTTTGTGAATGAAAAGAGAGAAGAGAGGAGGAGGGAATGAAGGAAGAGAGTGCCACCTAGGATTGGAATAAAGGAGAAGAGGAGAGAGAAAAACATTCTTTTTTAGTAGATATGGATCAGACACTTAAATATCTGGATAGTTAAAGAAGCTAAATTGGACACTGTGAAATTTAGTTGAGCTGTCATGCCTCAAAAATCAGAGACGTTTAATCAAGCACTTGGATGCATATCTACATCCATCATCTTTTGTTTGTCCTTGCTCTTAACCATTTTGTCTTCATGTCATTAATTTATAATAGACTCGTACTTTAGTTCTGTTTGAATGATAGTATGATATTTTTATCTGACATCTTTCATTAGGCTTAGAGAATGATAACTTGGCCATTTTATCTCTTACTTTTCATTTTGTTTGGTCTTCCCTTGGTTGCTAACTTATGGTGTCATGGTGTTTACAGGTATCCTCTGTAAAGGTTATTCGCAATAAGCAGACTGGTCAGTCAGAGAAATATGGCTTTGTGGAGTTTGTTTCTCATGCAGCAGCTGACAAAGTTCTGCAGAGCTTCAATGGTACTACAATGCCAAATACAGATCAAACTTTCCGCCTAAATTGGGCATCCTTTAGCACAGGTGATAGGCGTTCAGATGTTGGCTCAGATCTATCTATATTTGTTGGAGATTTGGCTCCAGATGTTACTGATGTAGAACTGCATGAAACATTTGCTACAAGATACCCATCTGTTAAAGGTGCCAAGGTGGTTGTTGATTCAAATACTGGCCGTTCAAAAGGTTATGGCTTTGTTAGGTTTGGTGATGAAAATGAGAGGTCAAGGGCCATTACTGAAATGAATGGTATGTACTGTTCAACTAGGCAAATGCGCGTTGGTGTTGCGACCCCCAAGAAGCAATCAGGGCATCAAGTTCAACAGTATTATTCATCACAAGGTGTAGTGTTGTGTTCCCTGTTTCACATATGCGTGTTACATTTTTTAATTTCCTTTAACATCCACTCATGACATGATCTCTTGGTGTTTGGCTTCCGTTCTCCCCTGCAACAACTTACCAATTGTCGTTCCATTTTGTTTTGTGTTCTGGAAATATTGTTGTTTTGTTGTTTTGCATAATTGTGGTTTTGTGTCAAGAAATTGGCTATTGAAGTTTTCTAAGCATCGTTGCTCAACTCAACTCAACTCAGCCTTACTCCCAAACTAGTTTGAATTGGCTAGTTGATTTCTCTTTCTCCATTCATTTCTGTCATGGATTATGTTTTTCATGATGTAATATGAAATTAGATCTTTTTTCACAATTTCAGTTTGTGCAATCTTAAATCTACCTATGTAAACGGGGAAGGTAGATGACATTGTTTTTTTTTCCCCCGAGGGGGGTGGGTGGCTGGATATGATGGGTGGAGTTAGATGTAGTGGGAGCTTTAGGGGGTATCTTGATAATGTGGGATAGCAGGCAACTAAAGCTAGAAGGCTTTGAAGTGGGTAGGTTGTCTGTTTCCTACCTATTTAACAACATGGATGATAATATTAAGTGGGCTTTGACAGGGGTTTATGGGCCTACAAATTATAACTAGAAAAGGGGTTTTTTTTAGAGTAATTGGGGGATGGCGTATTCAAATGGAATGTTCTGTAGTGCGTAGGTGGTGATTTTAATATGGTTAGAAGCCTGTTAGAGAGATTTTTTTTTTGGGGGGGGGGGGACAACCAACGTGCAGATGGAGTCATAGTTTTAAAAAACGGTAATGGGTATTGTAATGGTAACGGTCGCGGTGACATGGAAACGGGATGTAACGGATGTTACGTAATGGAAATGGAAATCGGAAGCGTGATTTTTTTTTTTAATTCACACTTCACCTAAATTGGATAATTTTTGATAGTTTAACAATTAAAATATATAAATATAGATTATTAGTATTGTTTAATAATTTTATATTATTAAAATGTTTATACACACACACACACACACACACACATAAATATTACTTTTTTTCAGACACCTTTTACATAAAAATAAGTTCATATATTTTATATTAAATTGTTAATACTTACATTAATTAATATAATAATAAATGTATAATTACTAAAATAAAATAATATATATTATAATATAATAGTTACACTTAATTAGTAACTTTTAATATGAAATGCTTAATTATATTTAATATAAGTAATATAAATTATATACTATTTTAATATAAAATTTTATTGTAATATTTAATTATAATTAAAAATAATTTAACATATTTTAATAAAATATAATATATTATATTTATATAATTAATATTATATACCATAATTATATTTATATTATTTAATTATTTATTATCTAATGCCTCCTCTCATCAATGTTGATAGACAACTCTTTGATTCCCAAGAAACCCACCGCCTACCCACTGCCCGAAGTACATCAAAGGTCTCATAAACTCACCCACTTGACTTTGCATCTTCGCTTCTTCAAACTCTTTAGCCTCTGTTACTTTTTGTTTTTTCGAAAACTGAATTTTACAAAAACTGAAGCTGAAAGAACACGAATGCTTTATCGATCTTGATTTGGAACTGCAAGGTTTCAAGGATTCAGTTTTTTGCGGTATGCAAAATCTCGAACTGGAATTGGAAGGCTTTGCGGTTTGATTTTTTTTCTTTTTTATTTTCAGACGTTGGACCAAAAAGTTAGGATTTTTTTTCCGAATCTTGAAAGATCAAAGGTTTTTAGATACTATCTGCTTTTTCTATCTTTTTCTTTTCTAATTTCTCTGCGAAGAACTGCCGTATTGCTGGCGTAACGCCGGTTTAACGCCATTTACGGTGTGAATGCCGTGTCACACCCTGTAGCGCCAGAGTATCAGTCTCGGAGTTTGCCGATTCCGTTGCGTAATGGCGTTTTTTAATACCATGGATGGAGTGGTTTTTCAGATTTCATTGAGGGGTTGGGTTGCATTGATTTGCCTATGAGTAGAGGAAGATTTAATTGGAGCAACACTAGAAGTAAGTCTGGTTTGGATAGGTTTATTATCTCTCCTGAATGGGAGGATCTATTTCCTGATTTGTATAAGAAATTGCTACCCAGATTAATTTCAGATCACTTTTCATTATTGTTGGATGGGGGAGGGCTAAAAGGGTTGAGTCCTTTTAGATTTGAAAACACGTGGCTTCAAGTGGAAGGCTTTTAAAGACACGATAGTTGAGTGGTGGAGAGGTTATAATTTTTCATGCAGTGCTAGTTATATCATGTTTCAAAACTTGAGATGCTTAAAGGTAGACTTAATTAAGTTGGAACTTAGAAAGTTTTGGTAGAATTGAGAATCATAAGTCATTATTGATAAACAATGTGAAGGTGTTGGATCAGAAGGATCACCAAGGGTAGTTGCAGGATTAGGGTAGACAATAAAGGGAGGGTAAGATTTAGGGAGCTGAAAAGTTTAATCAAGATGGAGGAGATTAGTTGAAGGCAAAAATCTAGAATTTTGTGGTCAAAAAAGGGGGGAGTGTAACACATGCTTGTTTTCATAAAATGGCTGATGCCCATAAGCGAAGTAACCGTGTAGAAAAATTGAAGGTGGAAGGCATTCAGCTTGAAGATCAGTATCAAATTAAGTGTAGTATTCTAGAGCTCTATATTAACCTTTTCAAGGAGGAAGAAGTGTGGAGACTTGGAGTTCTTGATCTAGAATTAGAGCAAGACAAGGAGGCTAAGAAGCATGGATACGGATACGGGTACGAATACGGATATAGCCATTTTAAAAAAATGAGGATACGGATACGATAGGTATATATGACCAAAAAATATAAATTTTGTGTATTTTTATTAATTATATATATGAATATAACATTCATAGCAAAATTAATTTAATATATAATTCAATATACAAAATATAAGTCAAGATTTTATAATTTTAGGAGTTTCAACTACTCAAATCTAGATTTGTCTTAATTATATATTTGAAAAAAAATGACAAAATAATAGGATATGTCATGTGAGGTATCCGATACGTATTTTGAATTATCTGAAGAGTATATGCATCCTACGTATCAGATATCTATACGGCACTCGTTTTGGAGTATCATGCTTCCTAGCAAGGAAGGGGTTAGAGATTCCTTTCTGAGGAAGAGATGCTCTTGGCTGTGAATGAGTTGAATGGTGATAAAGCTCTGGTTCCTGATGGATGGACCTTAGCTGCTTTCCTTTTTTTTTTCAAAGAGTTGTTGCGAGATTCTTAAAATTGATCTACTGAAGATTTTTGAAGAATCTCATCTCGTGCAAATGGAAAATTTGTGGGAAGTTTGAATGTGACTTTTCTTGTTCTAATTTCTAAGGGAGCGGTGAATATTAGAGATTTTGGACCCATCAGCTTGGTAGGAGGCCTTGATAAAGTTATTGTGAAGGTTTTGGCAAACAGACTGAAAAAGGTGATGACAATTCTTGTGTTGGACTCTCAAACGCCTTTGTGGAGGGGCAGTAAATATTGGATGCGGTCCTAGTGGCAAATGAGGTTCTTGACTCTAGGGCCCGATTGGATAGTGCTAAAATTTTAAGGGAATAAGTCTTAGAGGAGGTATAAGATAAGAGGGGGTATTATTTTTAGAGGGTTGGCCCACATTGATGTGATGTTTATGGAGGGGGATAACTTTTGACTTGGTTTGGATGTTTTATAAATTATAGGAGGTGAATGACGGAAAAAACAGTCAAATGACTCTTTTGCCCTTGTGGTATCCCAAACTTGGTTACCCATTAAATTAAACTTGGTTACCCAAACTTAATTATATGTTTATGTTAATTATATAATGTGAAAACTAACTAGTACAAATTAATTTTAGACATTAATTATAAATAAATTATGTTATTAATAAATTAAACTTTATAAAATTTATAAATTAGTTTCGTAGACAGTAACATCCTAATTTATCCGAAACTTCCTTAGTCGCTTATTTTTTTCTCCTTATTTAAAAAATATATATGTGTAATTTTGTATAAATTTGCTAAAAAATAATATTATTAACTTAAAATCACATCACCTCCTATTTGGAAAAAATGTATTTTTTCATCACATGATGACCCCCTATTTGGAAAAAAAATTATATTTTTTTATTTTTATTAATATAAATTTTTAATACATTTTTCCATTAGAAAAAAAAGAATTTATTTCTAATATAAAATACATTTTGTAGGTGAGAAGAGAGATGAGAAGGGGCATAATGGTCCAATTTAGTCTATATAAGGGGGGATAATTTTTGTAGAGTTCAAACCCTCTCCAAAAATAATACACATTCTTCCAAGATTAAGAAGAGAGGATAATTTTTAGAGGGGAGAAATTTTGCTTCCCAAATCAAGCAAAAAACATCACATCAAAGCTTATAAGGGTGTATTATTTATGGAGGTCACATTTTGTAGCATCCAATCGGCCCCCTAGGGTAATGGGAGGGGAATTGGGAGTTATATGTAAACTGGATATCAAGAAAACGTATGACCATGTTAATAGGGAGTTTCTGATTTATTTGAATCGATCCCATGGGTTTTGGAGGAAAATGGAGAGAATGGATCTTTTGGTGCATCTATACTGCCAAATTTTTGGTTTTAGTGAATGGACATGGGAAGGTTTTTCTAATTCATCAACGAGACTTAGACAGGGGGATCCATTGTCTCTTGTACTGTTCATTTTAGCGATGAAAGCTTTTAGCAGAATGATGAAAAGGGCTGTGAGGTGAGGCTTAATTGATGGTTTTGCAGTTGGCCAGAGAGACCAAAATTAGTTGGTGATCTTTGACTTGCTTTTTGCCGAAGATTCTATATTGTTTTGCGGGCTGACATTCTTCAATTAGGACTTTTGAGGTGTGCCTTGTTATGTTTTGAAGCCGTCTCAAGATTGAAAATCAACCTTAGGAAATCAAAACTAATCCTGGTGGGTAAAGTAGATGATGTGGATGCTTTGGTAGCGGCAATGGGGTGTAAAATTAACCGTCTTCCCTCTTGCAATTGAGGTTCCTTCTAGGGGCCTTTTTCAATGCAAAACAAGTATGGGATGTGCTTGAAAGGTATAAGAGTTGATTGGCTGGATGGACAAAGAACTATTTATCTAAAAGGGCCAGGGTAATTTTGATTGAAAGTGATGAGAACATCAGTTTTTAAATTTATTATTATTATTATTATTATTTATTATTTAAACCCATTTGTTTTGGGCTTTATTGATTATAAGTTTATATTATTAAAAGTTATTTGGACCCATTTGTTTTGGGGTTATTTTAGTATTAGGTTTATTTTAGGCCTTTGTGTTAAGCCCATAAAGTTTTCTATTTGAACCCTAATTAGGGTTAGCAGAACATTATTGATTGATTGGATGATAATTTGATTGCTTCTTCCCTACAGCCGCTATTCATTTCCCTCTCCTTCTCCTTTTCTCTTCTTCTTCTTTTTTTGATTCTTTCTTCTTCTCTACGATTCTGCACCAACTTTGGTATTAGAGCAAAGGATCCTTCAAACTTTCTGAAACCTCGATCACTGTTCTGGTTAAAAAAAAAAAAAATCACTCACTCATTGTTTGCCTAAATTATTTGATGAGTTTCATTTATTAGATTCGTGATTCCTATTTTTAGCATATTAGAAATTTATATTTTTATTACTCTCTTTTTTAGTTTTATTTAATATCAGCATTTAAAAAAAAAATTTACTTCTGTCCTTTTACCATGAATTTCGAAAACCAATAATATTGGAGTAATAAAGTAGGACTTTGTTCTATTCATCAAACTTACGTCAAAGATCCTCCGTATTTTAGTGGCACAATCGATCTTCATAAGTTTCTTGATTGGGTAGATGATATTGAATACATTATTGATTATCATGACCTGTTTGATGACCAATTTATTCGTTTGGCCAAAACAAGATTGACCAATTTTGCTAGAGAGTATTGGCAAACAATCGAATTATACCAAAGACCTCTTACTCAGTTGGCCTTGATGAAACAGATTTTGAGTGATTGATTTGTTCCTAAAAGTTTTATAGATAAGGCATGGTCTCAGTTAATGCGTCTTAAACAAGAGGATTCTTCTATTGATGACTATTTTGATCAATTTAAAACTCTTAGGAAGTGGTCTAACTTTCAAAATGAGCCTTGTGCTATCAGTAGATTTGTCCTTGGGCTAAGGCTTTGCATCCGTGAGGTAGTTTAACGATACACTCATAAGACATTAAATGTAGCTTATGCCAAAGCTTTAGAAATTGAAAAATATTATGAATTTGAGTCCTATGAGTCTATGTCAGAATCAAAGTGCCCTATACAAACCATTAAGTTACAACATCCATCTCTTAAACCTAGCGCCCCTATTGTTTCTGTTGACACTTGTGATTCTCTTATTGATTCGTCTCTTTTGACATTTGATCATGACGAGTCACCAGATTCTCAAATGTATCTGAAGTGGTTGAATTGGTTTCACCGTCATCTTATCTTGATTTTGTTGGTTTATTTGAGGACATCATGAATAATGATAGTCAAGATTGCATAGACTTTATCATTGGTGATGGTTACTTTTTCAGGGGATATTATTTAAGCATCTCAAGAGTTTTACTTAGTGACTTCATCAGTTGGGAGTTCTTTGAGTCCAAGTTCTCATCACTAAGTAAAACTCTTGCAGTCCAAGTTCTTCTTTCGTGAGATCATTCAGTTGCATAAGTCCTCCTCACTTCTAGTGTGTAACAGAGACATTCTTGCATACATTGAACAGTTTCTCTTACAAGTTGTGTGTGGCATCTCTTACCCCTATTCTATTGATATTATTGAGTTTCCAGCCACTTATTCTTCTTTGAGGGATTCTAATTTGACAAGTTTAGTTGCATCATCACTCGTCAAATTTTCTCAACAATGTATTCCATCCCTTTTTGATGATGCTGATATTAAATGAAAAATTGGGTTGAATAATAATTATTATAAATTTCCTACTTGTGTTATTGATGGGAATAAAGAATTTAATGGATGTAACTTAATGATGACTTATGTATTGCCTACTTACTACCCCATATCGTCTTGCTAAAATTTACATGCCGAAAATGTTGGTATATTCTATATCTATGAAGCACGGATGTTTCAAATTAGGCGCCGAACTCGTATCGGATACTTCGGGGATGCGGATACGGCTAGGATACGGTCGGATACGTATCGGATACGCCACGTGGTGTATCCTAATTTTTTATTTTAAATTTTGTATAGGATATGGCTGGGATACGGGAAGGATACGGGAAGGATACGGCTAGGATATGGCGGGGGTCCAAAATGTAATATTTTAAACCTTTTTGGGGGTACAATTGATATGATAAAATTTTAGTAGGGGCCAAACTATAATTAACTAAAATAGATGGATATGATTGAAGTTTGATCTAACTAAAATTTAGGAAATGAAAAAACTATTTTTATTTTGGGATGTATGAAATTGTATTTGATACTTTTTGTTATATTTGTATTTTGTGTATGAATGATGTTGGTAGTTTTGAATATGAATGATGTTAATTTATGGATTGAATAGTATTTTTCAAACTATATAATTGTTATTTAGAAAATGTTTAGTAGTATATACATGCTATCTTCAAAATTATTTTAAATAAAAAATATATTTTATTTTAATTTTTTGCCGTATCTTTGTCGTACCCGTATCCTCATTTTTTAAAAATTGCCGTATCTCGTATCCGTACCCGTACCCGCACCCGCTCCCGTATCCGTATCCGTGCTTCATAGTTCTATGTCCTTTGTGATCCTAGTTCCAATGCAATTTTTTTCACTTTGCCATGTGATATGAGTTTTGTCGTAATTTGTCATGTGGGGAACTTGTTACTTTGTCGAGGCATCTTTGGGCCTTAGATATTGTTTGCAGGTTGTGGTGATATTTTAATGCCAGTTCCAGTTCCTCCACCTCTTTAGCGGTGTCCATTTGTGTTCAATGTTGAAGACCTCATTTTTCTTCAACTTCAAAGATGTGTAGTCAAGTGGAAAATGCGACCTGATAATAGTGTCAAGTTTTTAATACGACAGAGTCGAGTTCTTCTCAGTCCGGGAGAGTTGATGAGGACATTAGTTTTTAAATTTATTTATTTTTATTATTATTATTATTTATTATTTAAACCCATTTGTTTTTGGGTTTTATTGATTATAAGTTTATATTATTAAAGGTTATTTGGGCCCATTTGTTTTTGGGCTATTTTATTATTAGGTTTATTTTAGGCCTTTGTGTTAGATCCATGAAGTTTTTTATCTAAACCCTAATTAGGGTTAGGAGAATATTATTGATTGATTAGATGATAATTTGATTGCTTCTTCCTTACAGTTGCTATTCTTTTCCCTCTCCTTCTCCTTTTCTCTTCTTCTTCTTCTTTGATTCTTTCTTCTTCTCTATGATTCTACACCAGAAAGTACCTTCTCTAGCCTGTCCACTTCATGTCTCTGTTTACAGCCAATTTCAATGGTAAAGCGCATGGAGAAGCTTCAAACGGACTTTCTTTTGGGTGGCAAAGGGGAGGAATTCTTTGGTGGACTGGAATTCAATTTGTCTTCCTTTCAAGGAAGGTGGAGTGGGGATCAGAACTCTAAGATTGTTTAATGAGGGTTTGTTGGGAAAATAGCTCTGGAGATATTCAAAGGAAGGGTTAGACTTTGGAGAAGGGTGATAGCTTCTAAAATATGGGGAGGAGTGGGGCAGGTGGAGTTCAGCTTGTTGCTCTAACTCCTATGAGATGAGCCTATGGAAGGGCATAAATTTTTATAGCTATTTGCCTTGGAAAGCTGGGAGGGGAGATAGGATTCTTTTTTGGAAGCATAGATGGAAAGAAGGTAGGCTTATGGACCTTTTTCCTGACATCTTTAATTTGTCAGCTAACAAGGATGTTTCGGTTGCAGAAAGTAGGGGTGCTATTGATCGAGGTGGGGGGTCAAATGTGCTGTTGAGAAGAAAAATTCATGAATGGGAATTCGAGTGTTTTGTACACCTCATTGAAGTCCTGTATACCACGACTTTGGAAGATGGTGGATACTGAGTGTCATGGGTGTGCTCTAAAAAAGTGGAGTTTGATGTGAAATCTTACTATTAGGCTTTGGCGAGAGGGAGTGAAGATGATTTCCCTTAGTATAAAGTTTGGAAGGCTGGGGCCACACCAAGAGTGGCATTCTTTGTTTGGTGTGTAGTGAGGGGTAAAATTATGAATTTACCCGCATGTATAGTTTTAGTTTTATTGAAATTATAATGCATATACTTTGATTTAATTCTATTTGCTCTAAAACCTCTTGATTCTGAAGTATGCCTCCAAGGTTGTAACTTATTATTAATTCCAAGCTTAGTTTTGTCTATCAATACAAAATCATCTGTGAACAATCTGCAGCAATTTGTAAGTTTGTCCATTGCCAAGGTGAAAAGATAAAGGTTTAGCGCAGATCTTTGGTGTAGACCAATTTTAATTAGAAAATCAGTTTTATTGCTTCTTATGTATTTTGTCATACAAGCCCTTGATCATTTTAATATATTTCATAGCAACTCCTTTATTCCAACATCCACCGTAAAATTTTCCTTGGAACCCCATCTAATACCTTCTCTAAGTCAATAATATATTGTTTTATATGTGTAATGCAGTGTTTACTACTTAATGAATAAATAAGGATATATGTGTCATTATATACATTAATACATACCTCAGAACCCACTTAAAAATAAACTCCCAAGCATGGGTTTATTATTTTTAAACCCGTGTTCCCGAACACCTCAGAACCCATACTAAGTCATACCGTTTAAACACCTCAAAACCCATATTTTAAAAACACCTTAGAACCCATAGTTTAAAACATCCAAGCACACCCTAAAAACCATGTGAGGATCTTTCTAAGCACCATTCTTTTCATTTGCCTAGTTTGTTATTTTGTTTGTATATGACTAATTTTAACTTCCTTGATAGCTCTGGTATTGACTGGTGGGTATGCATCAAATGGTACTATTCCTCAGAGTGCTCAGTCTGATGGTGATTCAACCAACACAACAGTAAGTCCTGCTTCATTTGCACAATTAATTATTAGCAACTCTTGTTACTTGGTTAATGCATTTTAATTGTAGATATTTGTGGGAGGGCTTGATTCCGATGTCACTGATGAGGATCTCAGGCAGTCATTCTCTCAGTATGGTGAGGTAGTCTCTGTAAAAATACCTGCTGGAAAAGGATGTGGCTTTGTACAATTTGCTAACAGGTGCAATCTCTAGAAACGACACTGGTATCAGGGTTTAATGTTATTATAATAGCTTGTCCATGATAATATTCTGAGTCTCAATGGCGTATGGCTATTGTTTTATCAAAAATGTGGTGAAAACTTGCTCTTAACATTTTATTCTGTAAACTGATATGATCCCCACCTCTGGCTCTGTTACAGAAGCAATGCTGAAGATGCAATGCAGAGACTCAATGGGACAGTTATCGGCAAGCAGACGGTTCGGCTCTCCTGGGGTCGAAGTCCAGGGAATAAGCTGGTAAATTTTCTCAACTAAAAGGACTGAATTGTTTACTGAAATATATGTATACACAGAGTCATCCAGATCATCTAATGTTGAGTTTTCCAGTGTTTTTGAATGAAAACCCCGCAATTGGCAGCAATGCTCCTTCCAAATGTAGCGCAATGTAGAGGAACCTTCCCTTTTTATTATGTATAGAATTAAAATTAATATTGTTCTGTTATGGAACATTATGGGGTATATTACCTATAGACCCCTTGTACTAAAGTTAAAAATCACTATGAATTTCAAATATCTATCTACTTTTATTCTCTTTGTACTTTAAGTGAAAATGCTAAAAAATGGGTCAAAGATAGTAGTTTTGACTCTTAATAACTTTCAAAGATGCATTTACATTTCCTGCCTGAGCTTGCACTCCTTGATTCAATTTAATTTTCAATGAGTGTTTTTCTCTTTTCACTTAAAAAGTTGACACCGTTCACGATTTCACTCTAGTCTCATATACAATGGGTGTAAAGGTTAATTTTTGAAGTTTAGGGGGTATTGGTGATTTTCATCTTTAGTATAAAGGATACAAAGGCAATTAACCCAAGATTATATCATAAATATAAATAGTCTATTATTGCCTTCACATCATCTTTCAAAATTCAACAAAGTAATTCATTACGGGTATCGTTACATGTTTCTTTTAAAAGTTCTAATTGGATTTGTGAGATCATAACTTCTATCTAAGAATTTGAAAAAGGTGTTTTTCCTGACATAACGGTGGGGCATTTGCTGAGATATCGTTCTCGAGTACGAGGGTTTGTTCTTGGATCCAAGAACCGCCTTGAATCCACAAGAACTGTGAAGAACACAATGATCAACAAGCTCTCTAATTAATCTGAAAATAATTGATGATTGAATTAATTACAAAAGGGTCTTTTATAGAGAGAATTAATCTAATCCTAGCCCGTTCCAAAAACTGTTTCCGAACTCTTTAAGAGAGTTTATAAAAAGAAATATAATCTATATCCCATAAGGATTACAAATAGCCTTCGGCTCGAAAATAAAGACATAATATAGTTCCTAATTAAATAGAAAACTCTTAATTAAAATAAGATTTCCTAGGTAAAATAGAAAACTATCTCTAATAAGTTTGTGTAAAGCTCAAACTTAAATTCTAGAAACCTAAAATAAATAAAATGTATCCTAAAAACTAATTAGGATATTTTTTAAAATATAACTCTACCATTGACTACTTTGTTCTATCTCTTGTCCTCCATCACATCCATCAAGCTCCAAGGAAGAAATCCCTTGTTGAAATACGATACCATCTCTAATAAGTTTGAGTTGAGCTCAAACTTAAATTCTAGAAACCTAAAATAAATTATATTCTAATAATAATTAGAATATTTTTACAAATAGAACTCCATCCTTGACCGCTTCATTCTAAGCTCCAAGCAAGAAATCGCTTGATGAAATACAAAAATTCAAATCTAAATTTTGTAAATACTGGGTTTGTATTTGATATTTAGGAATTATTTAGGTGGCATTTGGTTTACTTTTGTGTTTTCTATTTTCTATTTTTGTTTTATGTGTTAAAAATCTCAAAATAAAGAAACAGAAAATGCTTTGTTTTTCTTGTTTTGAGATTTTCCTTGTTTTTTGTTGAAAACTCTCAAAACGATTTTTTATCATTTTGTATTTCATGTGTAAACTCATTTTCAGTTTTCGAAAACAAATTTTGAAAACACAAGTAACCAAATGAATTTTGAGTTGTTTTTCTTATTTTCAAAAGCACAAAATGAAAAATAAGATCAAAACAGAAAATAGAAAATAAAAACAGAAAACAAAAAATTAAAAAAAACCAAATAACCCCATAGTTTTCCAAGTTATATGTTAACCCCTCACTCCACTCACTCCACAAAAGGGGGAAAAATGTATTACCAAATTGAGATCCATCATGTATTTTTTTTTTTTTTGGCATTGTGTATTTCGTTTGTGTGTGAATATGTGCATGTGTTATTCTATTATGTATAATTGAATACTCAAAACCCATGTGGATTTGTATTTGTTAAGAGTCTAAAATAATAATATAAGTAATAAGATTGCCTTTCTTTTAAAAAACTTAAATTTTTAAGTGAGATGGTGACTTATCGTATAACATGGTATTAGAGTAGACAAACCCTGAGTTCAAATCTGACCGTCTAAGAAGCACAAATACAAACACAATATACGGATATGGAACTCTTAGAATTAATTAGAGAAAGAAGCATTGTATATTAGAGAAATAGAACATATAGCTGTTGCATAATTATATTAGAGAGAAACTACATAGAATGTAAAAGACGACCCTTTATATATTAGGGCAACATTTGAATGGTAATGACTATTTTGCTCTTAACCTTAATAAGTTAATATTATTCCAATACCCCTAATCAAACTCATGATGCGACGGGACAAAACAATAGGAGTTTGCCAAGTAAAAAATAGAAGCGTTGAACTGTGTGGGTCGTTGTGAAAAAAAAGACAAGAAGAAGCCAAGTTGTTGATGATGGCGCACATAATGACAATCAATTTCAATATGCTTGATACGCTCATGAAAAATCGAATTGTGTGCTATTTGAATAGCACTTTTGTTGTCATAATACATTGGAGTGGGCGTAGAGAACAAAATATCAAAGTCAACAAGAAACCAATGCAACCAATTAAGTTCAGCATTAATGGTGGCCATAGCACGACACTCAGCTTCAGCAGATAAGCGAGCAACAATTGTTTATTTTTTACTTTTCCAAGAGATAAGAGAATCGCCAAGAAAAACATAAAAGCTAGTAGTAAACTTGTGATCCATAGAGTTCCCAGCCTAATCAGTATCAGAATAAGCACTGAGATCTAGAGAAGACAAATAGGAGAACAATAATGATGTGTCATCTACACACATTTTACTTCATTTATGATGGGTTATCTACATACATTGTACTTCATTTATGTTTGTTTTGCATTTTTTTTTTTTGGTTGATTTGTAGTGTTCTATGGGTCATAATCTCTTGGTTTGTTCAAAATGACCCCTAATCTACCTAGCTTTGCCTATATAAAGGCTTGGATGTTGTTTGTAAGTCTTGGTTGGAATGTTTAGATAAAAATACAGCTCATGAGTTATTGCTCTCCTCCCTCGTTGTATTCTTCTCTATCTTGATACTTCTTTCCCTTAACTATTTTCTTTTCTCCTTGGCTTAATCCTTCCCCCCCCCCCCTTCACATCAATTTGGTATAAGAGCCAAAATTCCTACAAAATTTCAGCTATCAGCTGTAGCTTGAATCAAACAGACCCTCCGTTAATTTCCAGAACACTTTTCGTCAATACCGAATTGTTGTCTTCTTTGGCGACGAGGACCATCGTCATTGGTGTCTTCGAAAACCCTTAGTCGTTGTGGATCAATCAAACAACCACTGCTCACCCCCATTGACATTGCAAAGCCTTTTGCACATCGCAAGCCATCGCAAACCATCTCAATCCTTGCCACCACCACTTGCTTCGCCCAACTTGGACAACTCTCACAGATCCTTCTCAAAGCTCACATGAGCCTTCGCGACCCTCCATTTGCCTCCACTGGCCAAAGAGAGTAAGATCTACTCTTAGAGGTCTTCCATTGTGCTTTTGTGCATTTTGGGCAACACCTAACTTCAGCGATCCCCATGCCTTCCTCCAGCGAACCCTTTGCTGTCTCTAGTGACCTCCGACGACTCCACTGTTTTTTTTTGGTGAAAACTCGAAAAAAAAAAAAAAATAGTTTGAAAACCATGAATCTTTTTCAGCCTGATGTATGATTATGATATACTTGATTGGAATATCCCATTTAATTCCTATAACCGATACTATCGTGGCAAGAGGAATGATTGGATGTATAATAGGAATGAGTATGGGTATGAGATCAATTCGTTGGACAAATGGAATCGCCTAATGCAAGGTAATTGTTTCGTAACTAAATATGTGACTCAGTTTGACGAGTTTTGGAGGAATTGTTATATATTTGAAGATGAGGTTGTCACGTTAAATAGGTTTTATGCAAGGCCTATATGTTGACCTTCAAAGGGCACTTTATCTTAGGGGTATCACAACACTTGACCATGGTTACACTTTTGTCCAAGACTATAAATTGTTCATTTGGAACCCATTAGGACAAGTCAAGGTAGTCATCATCCTTGAAGCTAACTGATATCATTGAATTTGGAGCCAATGTTAATTCATACTCATATAGCTCCACCAATGAGTATTGGCGAAAACAAGCTCATTAAAAACCCTGTGAAAAAGCTTGAAGGGGACAATCTTGATGATTTGGATGAGTTTGGTAATTTGATTGATGAATCTTGCATTGTTGCATCATTTAATGAAGGACATCGTAAAGAGCAAACTTTTGATCCCATCTCTGATAAGCTTACTTCTTTGGATAATATTGAGTATGATGTCACGATACCACCCATGGGTGCTATTAAGATTCTTGATACTGATTGTCAGATTATAACAAATATTGGTGGTAGCATCAATGTCATCCTTACTTGTGTTGTGCTATGTCCTCAGTTGGATCTGTGCTTCATCTATACAGTGTCTTCTAGGATTTTGTCCTCCCTATTCGACAATTTAATCCAGCTTTGTTGGCATTATTTTGGACTTAACAAGATCTCTCGCCAGAATCAAAGTTCTTTCACTGGGAGAGAATTGATGGGAACGTTAGGTTCCTCCCACCCTAACATGAGTGCATGAGCTCCGGAAGCAGCTTGAGCATTCACTCTGTTTGTGGTCTAGAGATTAAAGGCAGAGCTCATAGTTTCAACTTGATCGGATTGAGTTTCCACCTTGGGAGAATTGATAGGTCATTTGCATACACTATACTTCATTTATAATGGGTCATCTGCATACATTGTATTTCATTTATGTTTGTTTTGTATTTTTTTTTTTTTTGGTTGATTTGTAGTTGTTTGTAAGAAGTCATAGTCTCTTGGTTTGTTTAAGATGACTCCTAATCTACCTAGCTTTACCTATATAAAGGCTTGTTTGTTGTTTTGTAAGGCATGGTTGAATGTGTGGATAAAAATATAGCTTGTGAGTTGTTTCTCTTCTCCCTCATTGTGTTCTTCTCTCTCTTTGTGGATATTTCTTCTCTCCCTTGACTATTTTCTTCTCTCATTGGCTTAATTTCTTTCTTGTTTCAAATCATAAACTTTGATTAATGTCTTATGATAACGGAGAATGCGAAGAATAGCGGTGAAAAATGGTACTAAGGTAACAGACTAACCAACAACATGAATTGCGTACGAAATATCTGGGTGAGTCAGTGAGATAAGCCATGCTACCAACAATGGTACGGTCTAAAGTTGGATCAAGTAAGACCGAACCATAAGAGTAAGAATAATGAGCATTGAGCTCCAATTGTGTATTCATTGTGCGAGAATCAGATAACCCAAAATGAGCTAGAATATTAGATAGGTACTTGGGCTGAGAGAGAAGATACCCCTTAGGAGAAGATGTAATTGTGATGCCTAAGAATTAGCAAAGATAACCCAAATCTTTCATCTCAAAATGTTATGTAGTTGAAATTTCAAAACGGAAATACCAAGCCCATCATTACGAGAGATACTCATACCATCAACATAAAGGACAAGAATAATGAAGCTGAAGGAAGTAGAGTGTATAAATGCTGCACTATCATGATTATTGGACCGAAAACCCAAATTATAGATAACAGAGGAAAGCATGGCATACTATAATCATGGCACGTGTTTGAAACCACAAAGAGCTTTGCGAAGCTTACACACTTGACTAGAAGAATGAGGCAACCTAGGTGGAGGTTGCATAAAAACTTCCTCACTCAAATCCTCATTGAGGAATGCATTTTTAGCATTCATTTGAGAGATACCCCACTATCGAGTGGTTGGTACCGCAATTAAAACACGAATGGTCATCTAAGCAACTGGAGCAAATGTCTTCTCATAGTCAATACCATACTCTTGGGCAAAGCATTCTGCAACAAGGCGAGCTTTGTAGCACTCCATAGAACCATCATACTTCGTCTTAATCTTGTATATCCATTTGCATCCAACAACACATTTACCATTAGGTAAGGAAATCAAATTCCAAGTGTTTATTTTATGCAATGCAGATAATTCCTCATCCATTACCTGCTGCCAAAGAGGATCAAGAAGAGCTTCCTTATAGGAAGTAGGCTCATAAAGAGAATGAACAAAAGCAAGTAAAAGTAAACAACAAAAATTAGCTGAGTAACAAGAAGAAGTGAAACCAAAATAGACAGGACACGAACATGTGGAGGATAGCGAGTAATAGGATCCATATGTCCTTCTGATTGAGATACAGGAGTAGTAGGACGGAATATGGTGGAGCGAGCAGTGCAACAGACCTGCGAGAGTAAGTATGCATGATAGGAGGATGAGTAGCGTGTAATGAAGAAATGTCAAAAACATATATATCGTTCATGTACGTATCAGATGGAATATGAGGGGGAAAAGGATTAATGTAAACAAGATTTGACTTATGTATAGTCGATGTGTTGGCTGGTGTGGAAAAACACACAATGATAACCCTACTAACTTCACCACAACCAAGGAAAACACACAATACAGAGAGAGGAGAGTTTGGTACGTTGAGCATGGGGTAACAATACAATGCAAGCATATCCAAATACGCATAGAGAGAAATAATCTAGAGTTCTTCCATTAAGTTTCTCAAAAGGAAAAATCTTAGAAATAAGAGCCATGGGAATATGATTAATCGAGTTACAGCAGTAAGAGCAGCTTCACCCAAAAGGGACTAGGGATATCAGCGGAAAGTAATAGTGAATGTGCAATTTTGATGATAGGCTTATGTTTATGTTCTGCTAGGCCATTCTGTCCAGGAGTACTAGTACAAGAGGGTTGATGCAAAGTGTCATCAAATTTGAGGAGATCAAGAAAAGTATTTAAATTAAATTCACTTGAGAGTCACAACAAAAGCATTTAATAGTCGAGGAATACTACGTGCAAATCATAGCCCGAAAGGTTAAAAGATATAGAAAAAAATTCAGAATGACGTTTCATCAAAAACATCCAACAATATCTAGTATAATCATCACTAAATGAAACATAATACCTTGACTCACCTTTTGTGGCAGTTCGAGCGGGTATCCATACATTAGAATGAATGATATCGAAAGCAATAGCAGTAGCAGTAGCAGTAATATTCTTATTAAAAGGCAAAGAAGTAAATTTTACTAATTCGTATCCATTACAATTGGAAATGTCGTGACACTTAGCTATACAAAAATGGCCAGTAGACACAAATATTTCAAACGAGAAAAGGAAACATGACCCAGTCTAAAATGCTGAAGATAAAAGCTAGAAGAATTAGGATTTAGGCGAAAAGAAGGTATATCAGAGGTGGTGGCAACAACAATAGGAACATGCAGCTTTGCCAGAACATATAAATCTACTTGCCTATGGCCCGTCCCAGATTAGCTTTTGGGATTTGGAATCCTGCACCGGGTGTCCAGAAGAAGAGAGTGATTATCCAAGATCAAACACTTGACTAATTGAAATAATATTCAAAATAAGCTGGGGAACAAAATAAACATTGAGAAGAGTCAAATTAGGAGATATAATAGATCCAATGGTAGCTAGAGACATTTGATTTTCGTTGGGAGCAAAGAACATATATAGGAGAGAAGAGAGAAGCAAATATAGAGGAGTTATTGGTCATATGATAAGTAGCTCCTAAGTCAAAGATCCAAGTCTTAGGAGATATACCTAAAGGACCTGATATAAACGAACCTGCAGAAGATGATAAAGACATGGCATTAGGTTGTTGGAGAGATAGAAGCTTCTGCAACTGATCAAAGATGAATGATAAGGTGGATGAGTGAGAGGGGTCATCCATTGGTGGAGCAACAATTGCACTGTAATGAGGCTTAGGCTTAAATAAATGGTTGAGAGGATGGTCTTCGTTCTAATTTATTCGTTAGCATTGGGCATTGAGCTTTCTAGTGCCCTTTCTCATGATAGAAACTACATTCAGCTATAGTAACTGGACCATGTCTAGACTAGGAACTAGAAGTAGGCTTTCGAAGAGATAGAAGGAACAACAAGAACTACTTATGACGGTACATGTAATAGGCCTTTTCTAGAAGAGGGGCTACGGAAGGGATTGGGGTATGATGAATGACGGAACCATGAAGTCCTTCAAAATCATCCTTAAAGCCATAAGAAACTGTACCAAGTGTTGTTCCTCTCTGTAAGTGCAGTATACCTGAATAGCACCCTATCCTGCTGGCTCAATGAGTGCAAGATGATCCCACCTCTCAGTTATAGCTGAATAGAATGCCTATGTACTCCTATTGTCTTGCCATGTACATTGAATATCATGCTCAAGTTGATAACGCTTAGTAAAGTTTGATTGGACATGCATAGTAGCTAGATAATCCGATATAGCCTTAGCTGTGCTAAACCTTGTCAAATGAACTCCAATATCATGGTCAACAGAGTTATTGATCCAAGTGATTATCTTTGCATTGTTTACCAACGAAGTATTCAAAGTCTGCCTAGTTTTCTGCTTTGGTATCTGTTGGAGCTATTGTAGTCCCGATGATTTAGCTTCACATGTTCTTTCCCATTAAGAAAATTTTCATAACATAGGTCCAATATGTGTAATTGGCACCTATCAACTTGTCAATAATCGCTTGAAGAGAATATGAACTTCTGCTTGCCATTGTAGTAGAGATGAAGAAAGTAATGGATACAAATTCAGAAATAATGCAACAAATTCTCACAATCTGACCAAACAACAGAAACAAATCAACTAGCAATGTTAAACATAGCCCAGGATAACTCCAAAACGGTCAATCAACAGAGATGAATCCATTGGCAATAAATCCCCACAAAAGCAACGCTTAGAAGGATACAAATGGTGCTATGAAGATGTGAAGATCAAACTTAACACTAACCCAATATTTGAGGGCTTAGGTGAATGCGATACGATGGGATTGAAGTGCACAAACTGATCGCGGAGCTTCAATTTCCAGATTGAATGAGAACTTTTTTGCTTGATATTCAAGAAAGAATATTCTAGAAAAATTCATAGAATTAGAGGAACTCTTCCTCTTGGACAAAATGATCAAGTAATACTCGGAGACACATCTACAAAAGCTTTGTATAGGAATCCACGAAGAAATGATCCAATTAATCAGGATATACAATGTGGATCATATCTATACGATTTTACACTTCTCAACAAATATAATCTGTTTCATTATTCTAAATAGTTATTCTATTTTGGGTCATGAGGAACTTGTTATTCTTAATTCTTGGGCTCAAAAATTCCTATGTAACTTAAGCGATACAATAAAAGCTTTTTTTATTCTTGTATTAACACGATTTCCAAATCTAGAGCACAATAGATCAATCAATTGGTTTCAAATCAAAAAACGAGTGGCACCATCAGAGAGCCCATCATCTGGTGAGCTAGAAGATAGTGGCTGTGAATTACTCTGGTGTTTAAAAATTGATATTGTAGCTACAAAAATGATGTCATCGCTGATGAAGTCAGGTTACGATCGACTTGTCTTGGACTTGTCTTGTTTTTTCTCTAAAACAATTCCATTGCTTTTTTTTTTCTTTTTCTTTTTTATAAAAACATATTAGATCTAATCCTGCTTTGATACCATATTAAAATTAATCTGAGAAAGAAGGATTGTATATTAGAGAAAAAGAACATATAGCTGCTGGATAATTACATTATAAAAAAACTAATTACAATGTAAAAGATGACACGTAATATATTAGGGCAACATCTGAGTGCTAATGACCTTTTTACCCTTAACCTCAATAAGCTAATATTACTCTTAATAGACACAACACGGACACATTGACAACATCAATTTTTAAAATTATTAGGATTGACATGGCAGAGACATGTTATGTGTAAATATATATTTTTATATATGCATGTGAAACAATAACTACTTATTTTTGTACTAAAAATACATTTATATTTTTTTTATATATATTCTAAAAGATTTTAATTATAAATAAAATTAAAAGTTTTAGCTCTTAAAATCCCAAAAATAAAAATAAATGATAAGGAATTAATAAATGTAAATTCATATTATTTTCATTTATTATTTGATTCCAAGTTTTCTTTCTTCAAAATAACAAATGTCTTCATTATGAATATGTGCATCTCTCGACTGTCTAAAGAGTGTCATATGAATGTAGGTACTTGACATGAAGTGAAATTGATTGGTCACCTTTCTTAAAGTATCTTTGCTTCTTGGCCCAACGCTAACCTTAAATAAAAAAATTCGTTACTTGTACATGTCTATAAAATTAGTCTCCGGCCACACGTGAAGGGGGGTGTTGAGAGTTTGAAATACTAATCGAACTATATAAATAATAAAGTTGCTCCTTTTTTGGGGATTAATCCCACCGAATGTGGGGATACACTTCCTTGTATAAAAAAATAATAATAATAAAAAATAAATAATGTTCATCCTTTTTTCTAACAACTTGAGCCTTCAGATGAGCTGGTTTAACAATATCATTTTGTGCAATTATTTGTGTTTATACACGTGTGTTTACGGATGTAGTTTTGTGTACATGTAAATGTAATACAGAATGAGAGGGAGGGAAGGAAATTTTTTCCCTCAGGTAACTTTTGGAAGAAGAGACAGGATATATACTAGTGTATACAGACTTCCACAATAATATTGGAGGGGGGTTGAGGTGACCAGTTTAACTAGGGTTGAGGTGACCAGTTTAACTATGTACTTTGTACTGCTACACTGCACAATAATACTTCAGATAATTTGGACCCCTTTCATTTTATTGCCCGCACCCCCCCCCCCCCGGGTGCCCCGGGGGGGTGTGTTGTGTTTGCACACTAAGTTTAGGATGTGTTTATTTTTTATCAATTCAGGTCCAGG
This sequence comes from Vitellaria paradoxa, assembly GCA_019916065.1. Taxonomy (NCBI): domain Eukaryota; kingdom Viridiplantae; phylum Streptophyta; class Magnoliopsida; order Ericales; family Sapotaceae; genus Vitellaria; species Vitellaria paradoxa. The sequence goes on from JAINTL010000052.1 coordinate 320,352, forward strand.
TTTATTACCGTTTCATTTAGATGTTGGGCTGTGATTTTACATGTTTCAATTTTTTAAATATGGCCTATAGTGCAGAGGAAATGGGATGCTGGCAGGGATTAGTTATCTGCAAGAGGGGGAAAACGGAAAATAACAAAGGCCAGAATTATATTATTGTATCTGTTCTTGTCAACCCTATATATAAATTTCTGCCGTTGAATCTATCATGCTTGCTTGTAAATTTATAATATGTTCTGTTAGTTGTAAAGCCAACTCCCAGTAGTAGTAACTATAATAATACTTAGTGCGTTTTTTTCTTTATATCACAACATTGTTTCATTTTTTCTTTTTATCACAAAACTGTTTTTATTTTATTTTATTTTATTTCGACTTCTCTCTCAAATTTCCCTGTGGTCCAGCAGTTGAGAGCTGATTCAAACAATCATTCAAATGGAGCATATTATGGAAGGCAAGGCCATGGATATGTTGTACCACACAGCCAGGATTGGAGCATGCATGCTGCAGCTGGGGGTTATGGGACTTCAAACGGATATGGAAACCACCAGTAGCCAGCTAGTTAGCTTAGCTTACTGGACTGGCAGTTTAGTTTGAATCGATGAATGCATACTTAAAAACTAGATAAATTTACTAGCTCTGAATATTGGATTTTGTAGTTGGATTGATCATTTGTACTGGAGATTTTCTTAGGATTTTATTGGAACTTGTTTTTGGAGTAGATGTCGGCTGAAGAGGCTTCTTGTAATACGCGAGCGAGCTTTATAGATATACATACATGATTGTGGTGCAGACATTGAAAAGCTTCATTTATGAGGTTTTCAGTGCAAAATGGCTGGGAATTACCTTGTAACGTACTGTTAAATCTGTGTGCTCGAGTGCATGCCATGTCTGTTGAAGTCAAGACTCGCCTCTGGGTAGAACTTGGGGGAGATAGACATTGGTTAGGGCCTTGTAGGGAGCTAATTTGTGTGGGCTGTGGTGCCTCTTCTCAAGCAACGATATAGAACCATGGAGTTTTACTAGCACGTATTGATAATTTTTTGTTGGTTTAACCTGAAAGAGAGTAGATCCATCCAAGAAGCTTAGTCTTATCTGAGCCGTCTGGGTTGCTGTTAGGAAAGGAGAAAGGAAGAGAAAAGAAGGAAACAGTAGTGATTTGATTCCAACATTTGTTGGTTCTGCTTTGGCATGGCACTTCTTTTTTGAGTGGAAGAGAACAAAGGTGGTGATGTATTTGTTCTCATAAAGTTCGGAAAAATGCTTGCGAAGCCAATTACTGAGCTTAATATGCATATATATATATATATATATATATATGTCTATTTCTTGTTGGGAGGGATGCTATTGTGCTGACTGTTTAATTTCTGCTGTTAGTGTCCGTGGGATTATACTGAGATCCACAAAATCAATGTTTGCTGACAACTAATGTTTGCTGTCAGTTGTCACGTGGAGTCATGGTGAGAGTGAGACCCACAAAATCAACGGTTGAGAATCAATAGATGTGGAGTCGGCTTTTTTCCTTATTTAAATGTGAACGGTAGAACTTGTTTTCAGCAGTGGATATATGAGGGTCCTGGGGTTGTGCAACCCATGTTGCAACTTGAAATGTCTCGAACCGATCCCATTCTTAATGGGTTAGGTTAGAATGAAATTATTTATTTATTTATTTATTTTGGTAATTAGGATGAAAAATTAATAGGTCGGTTTCAAGCAGGCGAATTAAGAAAAATCACAAAAAAAGATAGGGTGTTTCCAAAATGTGTCAAAACCCCGTTTGACCTGTTAAGGTTAAAAAAGTTTTAAGAATAAAATATAATTTTACAATTAAATTATTTAGAAACAATAATCATAATTAATGTAAATTACTCAAAATCTTTTCTTGGCATTATATGTTAAATACGGGGACTTCCTCTTTAACATTTAATTCACATAAGGACCTTCCTACTTTGACATTTTTGTCGCATAAAATTTTCTGCCAATCAAGCACTTAATAACTCTTGGAAACTTAAGTGAGAAAACAATATTGGTCCTATCTTTACCAAAACAACAGTAGAATAACCTTGTTAACCTTCTCTTCACCTTGATATTACCTCTCCCTCACTTTTCTCTATCTACCTTCCTCCTCTCACCCCACTATTTTGGGGTTTTGGAATTGAAAGGTGATGAAGCTGGTGCTGTGAAACCATAAAATGATGGTGATAAAAATAGTGTGTATAACGATGCAATAAAGAGAGGGAAGCTCAACTGGTAGTGGCCAAGAGAAGAAAGAGAGTGACATTCACGACGGTGCTCGAAGATGGGCACATAAAGCCCAATAATACGCTTTCCGGTTAAGTTTTATTTCGGTTTTGTTTATATGTCAAACAATTTTCGATTCCCATAGCTTCGATTGCCAGAGGTTCACTGTCTTTGGTTAGGTTGAACATCTTTGGTGTCTAATGGAATCTTTAGTATGCAATGCTTGATTTGGGTTTCGTTTTTTTATCGAAGATCTCTGAATTTTGAGAAGTATGTCTGTCAGTAAAATCTTTAAATTGAGTTTGATTGTCATCGTTTCAAGTTCATTACTCCCAAAAGGGAAAAGTAATGGAAATATGGAAATTTGGTGGTTCAAAATAGACAAAGATTGGAATTCTTTTTTAATGTTAAAATAAAAAATAATTGGTCAATATTGTTGAGACAAAAGTATTTGTGGATGTATTGTTAATGAAAATGTGAAATCATGTTGCAATTTCATGTAAAGTAAGAAAACACGGAATGATATCACAATTTCTTGGTTGACCAAAGATAAAACCACAACTTCATGTTGCATTTTCGGGAGAGCCCATCTCTTAACACAATTTCAGCTAAGTAGAACCGCATTATGATATTGTGATTTGATCACATAGCCCTAGTACGACATGCTAAGTGTTTTGATCACATAGCCCCAATGCACTAAGTTGTGTGTTTTGATCCAAAATACTTGTCGATAGAACCTGTCCATCATCAACCTAAACATTAACAACATTAACACTAAGTCGTTAAGAAGCAAAATTAGCCTTCTAAAAAAATGTCACGAAACATCAAACATCTCACAACGCGACACGATAGACTTTAACGTTATAATAATAAGCAAATATACCAAAACATGCAATTTGTGCATAAAAATAAATATTTAGTTTTCAATTTACATTAAAAAATAATTGTCTTGTATGTTTAAAAAAAATTAATGTGTACTATAACTAGGTATCTTTCTAGTACGCTCTAAGTTTGTATATAGTCTCTAACTGTGGATGACTAGGTGGTTTAGTTGCTCGGTCCCTTGTGACTGACTCGGGACCTCCTCTAGGTCTACATGACTTGATGTCTCCATCTAAGTATGATATTCGGCCTTAGCTTTCTTCTTCCTTATATAGTGTATAGGAGATGGTGGGACTATACTGCTTGATATCGTAGTAGACGTGGGTGATGTGTGGTGGGGTGGGGATGACCGCATAATCTGTGATAGAGACAACTTAATGTGCTCTATGATAATAGTGTAGTCATCAATGTTAGGAAGCTCAATAGGCACATGGGTTGACGATGCAGGCTCGACAAAGGTGGACGATACTACTTTGGATGAGGTGGATGCGCATACCCCTGTTGAGCTAAATAGTTTGTCTTCGATTGAGGTGGATGGCCTGGCACCTCAAGGTTGCTGCCATTCGATGAATCTCCTGTACATAAGTGTTGAGAATGTCTATTGCTACTTGAGTAGCTATGCCTATAGTGTCCCATTGGAAACATCAAAATTGGAAATTTGATATAAATGTCTACGAGTTTAATAGCATTGAAAATAGGAATATACTTTATTTATTTGTTAAAAGTAAAAACTTATCAATATAGTCTTTGTAGTAGCCAATGGTTGAGATTTGATCGGAAACACTTCGCGAGCAGGCCCAATGAAGATCTCCTCTGCTATAAGTAGCTTGGTTGCGTTGGGGGGCATCAAGATCGGTTTGGTAGAGCTGCCAAATTATTTGCACCTCATCTTAAAGAAACTATTGTTCTATCATTGTACCTTCAGTTAAAGAAACTACAATCATTTAGCAAGTTTAGGAACTTTAGAAAAATTTTATAAAATCCTAATTTTAATAAGAATCCAATTATGCTAATTAGGAAAATTATGAAACAATTAAAGTTGAGATTTTTTTTTTTTTTAACGTTTTAACCACTTTAATAATAGAGGAATAAATTAGGAACAACTAAATTCAAAATTTAGGAACAGTTCAAAAATTAGAAAATCAATAACAAGTTTCTAGTAACAATTAAGATTAATACTAAGGCTCCGTTTGGAGTGATAAAAAATTTTGATAAACGGTGAAAAACACTGAAAAATTCAAAAAGTTATTCACTTTTTGTAATACCTAGTATTTATTTTTGGTTATTTATGTGTAATTTTGGGTCAATAAAATAATTATTATGAGATTTAGTTGATTTATTTTAATATTCTTAGGCCGAGTGTGGTCCAAATTAGTATTTGATTGGACAACTGCTCCTTTTTTCTTTTCTTCCTTTCCCTTTCTTTTTCTTTTTCTTTTTCTTCTCTTTTGGTTTGCTCGGCTCACAGAGATCGAGAGAGAAAAGAAAGAAAGAGAAAGAGGAGAGAGAGGGTAGAGAGAGAAAGTGCGATCCCGAACGGAAGGTCGACGAATCGAGATAGTATTTGATGCTGTGAATATCATAGTAACGTCTATTTTCGGTGATTTGGCCTGAGGTGGGAGAAATCGGCTCTTGAAAGCTGGGAGTTTAATAGATTTTCCTAGTTTTTCTTTTTTTTTTCCTCTTCAAATTTGAGATAGAGGGATGTATATTCATGTTCTAGATTATTAGGCTGATTTTGAAAAATATATACATATGTGTGTGTGTTTGATTTGGTGAAATATCATGGGATTTATACATATATATATGTATATATGAATGTGGGTGTATATATTCATATAAATATGAATATTTTGCATATATTTAAGTTATTCTTTGATTAAGTGTTGAATAAACATATGATTTAAGTATTTAAGTGTTTATACATGAGTTGTTGCTGAGATTGAAGCTTCAAATGGTAATTTGGGGTGATTTGGAGCTGGGTTTCGTCAGAAACGAATCCAGGAACTAAACACTGGACTTTAGTGTCTGGATCGACCGATTGGGGTGTCTGGACCGCAGCTTAGAGTGTCCGAATTCCAGTATGGTAAGTTTTCAAAACAATGTTAAAATTGATTTTAAATATATTTTTGTGCTCAAACTAAATTATTATGGATTAATGATGGAATGAACCACAAATTAACATCAAGCCTAATGAAAATGTGTTTATATATTGAGATTATATTTAATTATATGATTGAACATATCATGAGAATGGGGCTGGGGTAGTATCATCTAGTTTGTGTTATGACTATTGATTGGCCGAGAGTGCCATATTTATATTGTGATGTGTTGAGACATGGGTTATATATATGGATGGAATCTATAATTTGAAAAAAATGATAAAATGAGATTTCAAAAATATTAGCTGATCCCTAGTCGATATATATGACTAAAGTTTAGTCATTTGGAGTTGGGACGTTAATTATGAGATACAATTATGAGATTTTTTTCGAACAACAGGCAGACCCTACTTGAGTTGAGTAGATATCTGACTAGAGGTGTAACACGATTCTCTAGGCTGTAACACAGTTTCCCTAAGTCTTACATCAGTGAGTGTAACACGATTTTTCACTTGCTATATATATATATATATATAAATGGTATAGTTGGTGACCCGTGTGCTGTGCTAAGCGTCACCTATGTCAGGATAAGGTTGGGAGTAGATGGAGATTACAAATTTGTATTGGCCATTGCATTGCATCACATGTGCATTACCATATTATGTTTTGGTTGATATTATTGTAAGTTATATTATATGCTTGATTACTTTTCATTCTTGCAAACTTACACAGTCTTACCTATGGGCCGTTTGATAAAACTGTCGTTTTTATATTTACGTTTATATGTTTATGTAGTCTGTTTTTTGTTTTCTATTGTCATTTTCTTTTTTCTGAAATGAAAATTGAAACTGTATTTGGAAATATAATTTTGTTTACATTTACTAATTTTTTATTTTCATAAAATATTTAATTTTATTAGTTTTTTAAAAATTAATTGAATTTAATAAACATATTTTATATTAATTTAATTTAACTATATTATTTATTAAAAACAATTGAATAAAATATAAATATTATATCATTTAATCCAGTAAATATAAAATATATTAATTATAATTTAATTATATTATTTACTAAAAATAATTTAATAAAATATATTTCATAACAATTTAAATAATTTGATTACGATATTTATTAAAAATAATTTAATAAAATACAATTCATATTAAATAAATAAATTAAATTAAATTAAATAATTTAATTATAATATTTATTAAAAATAATTTAATAAAATATATTTATATTAATTGAATTATTTATTAAATTAAATTAATATATTTTAATTTATTATTTATTAAAAACAATTTAATAATATATATTTCTTATTAATTAGATTAACTAATTAATTAATTATTTATTAGAAATAAATTACTAATAGATATTACATATTAATTAATTAATTTAATTTAATTATATTATTTATTAAAAATAATTTTAGTTTAATAAAATATTTGAATAAAATAATTTATTTTAATATGATGTAACAAAATGGATAAATTATTAACAAAATGTTTGCAATAGAAAAAAAAAAGTGAAAACACATTTTTCTGTTTACGTTTTTCTGTTTAAATTTTCATTTTTTTGGAAACAAAAAAATGTAAACAGATTTAATAAATATATTTCTATTGCTAGTTTACAAAATTTTGAAAATATAAACAAAAAAACAGAAAACAAAAACGTACGAGGCCATATTGGGCAAGTTTGCTCATCCCATCCATATTTCAGGTGATCTGGCGAGACCAGAGAATAGCCACTCAGAGCTGAGTTGAGATCGATGGATCGACCTATTATGATATTTTATTTACATTTGGATTATTGTATCTTTATTTGTGCGATCCGAGATGTGGGTTTCAAAGTTATTTCTATTATGAGCTTGCTTATTGATGACGTTTATTTGGCTGTATGAGTATTTAATAGTGTCACCAGAGTGTGATATTGGATTTATTGTGGTTGATGTCATTTTTATTTATTCAATATGAGAGTGAGAGACGTGTTTAGTTGCTCTGATGATTATTATTATGTTATGACTTGACATTGAAATAGGTTTTCATTTAATTTAATTAGTTCCCATATTCTCATACTGTCCGTTCTGAACAATTAAGTTAGGGATGTGACATTTTTTATCTCACTGTATGAATTACGAACTTACAACTTATCTCATTTTATCTCACTTTTTGTCACTTCAAACACACTCTAAGTTTAGGAATTGTTAAAATTATGAACAATACTGTGTAATCTTTAGAAATCAATATATAGAAATATAACAGAAATCCAATCAAGGACTTCAACAATTTAACATAAATCGAACCAAGTTTGAAATCAAGTATAAATCAATATACAAATACACGAACATTTTACATAGATACATATATACATATACATACATATATAATCCAAGAATACTATGCTGACAAGAGAAGATAGGAGTAAGAGAGGCTGGGAGTTCTACTCCAAGGCCTAGCAAACCTTAGAGTTTTCCACATAAGGCGTAAGTCTTAGAGTTAACCTATTCGCATGATTTTTGGGATATTGTGCAAGCCTTAGTTTACCCATCACCTAGACGGTTCATTAAGGGTCGTAATAAATTAGTGGGGTTTCAGGTCACCCCTTCCCCCCCCCCCCAAAAAAAAGAAGATTGGAGTAGGGATGTCAACGGGGCGGGTATGACTTTCTCCCGTCCCCGTCCCCGCTTAACAATACCCTTACTCGTTCTCGTCCCCATCCCTGTTTCGGGGAAAAAAAATTTTTCCATACCCGTCCCCATGAGATAATGAATTCCCTGTCCCCATCCCTGTTTACCCGCCAAGTATACTAACTATTACAAATTATGTATTATATGTATAAAATAAATATTTAAAATTATTATAAATATTATATATATTAAATAAAAATATATATTACATATATATATTAAATAAAAATTAAAAAAAATATATAAATCTTTAACTTTGACTTGTGCACTTAACCAAAGAGGAAGAGGCTTTTATTTATAACCTCACAAGGCCTCTATTTCTTTGTGAGAAACCGATGTGGGACTTCTAAAGGAGCCACCACGCCAACAAAATTAACAAATAAATATTTAAACGGGTACGGGACGGGGTAGGGACTATCGTACCTGTCTCCGTACTTGTTCGGGTAATATTTCAAATCTTCATACCCGTCCCCGTCCCCGCTATTAACATCCCCATACCCTCTCCGAACAGGGCAGGTGAAGCGGGTACTAACCAGATATGGGTATATTTGATATCCCTAGATTGGAGTAGCATGAACAAGGTTCCACCAACGCATAAAGCAGGTATGTATCAGTGTTTGGGGAGACATGGATAGTAAGAACGAAAGTGATAAAGAAGAGAAGGTTTCAAAATTTAAAAAAGAAAAGATGAAAACACATTTTCATTTCGTGATTTCACTAATGATAAAATGCATTATCAGATAACGTTCAAAATTTTACCATGTTTGAAATTGTGATATGTTTTCATTAATAATACATTTGTAAGTACTTTTCTCCCAACATAATTTGTTAAATTACTTTTTGTGCAGAGAGTAAAGGCAAAAAAAAAAAAAATAAATAAATAAATAAAAATAAAAAATTCCAAAGATTGGGTCTTGCCCTTTGGTTTTGATCAAAATGTACAGGTACAACTTAGATATTTCTATATATATATATATACACACACACATATAAAATATAACACAATGAATAAATTATAAAAAAATTATATTTGTCTTTATGATTGGAATTATTGGGTGACATCAAAGTAGTGGTGGGTTTGTGACTTTGATTTGGATTTAGAGAGAGAGAGATATGTTCAGGGGTGGACGCAGAATTTTTACTGAGAGGGACACTGAGCACCCAAAGAAAGAATAACGATCGAGTTATTTTTAGATTAAAAATAGGAGAAAAACGAAATTATTTTTAGAGAGAGAATAAATTATTCTTGAATATTAATCAGTGAATATACTTATCACGGTTAATGGTTTAAGCATCTGAAATTTATTATAAGAGATATCCTTTGCTGCAAATATATATATATATATATATAATTATTGTTAAATTTTATTATCCTATAGAATTTATTGTGTTATGTGCTAAATTTACTAATAGTATATACAAAAGTATGTAATAGTGTATTGAAATGATACACTTTATTTTACAAAAAATACTAAATTTAACTCTTATATATATATATATATATAATTATTGTTAAATTTTATTATCTATAGAATTTATTGTGTTATGTGCTAAATTTACTAATAGTATATACAAAAGTATGTAATAGTGTATTGAAAGGATACACTTTATTTTACAAAAAATACTAAATTTAATTCTTGTAATCTCTTATGTTAAAAATTTTTGAGTTAAAAATTTTTAACAAAGCCAAATTATTTTAATTTTTAATTTATTTAATTTTTAAATAAAATTAAAATAGTAAGCTAGGGTATTTTAGTAATTTTGTATTAAAAATTAAGGGTGGTCATTTGCCCCCCTGCCTCCATGTGGCTCTACCATTGGATATGTTATCATCTCAATTTGATGTCACTCTTTTTCTGTTAGATACACAAATATACTATTTTAAAATAAGGGAGGTCAAGTAAGATAAAAATATTAAAGAATGTCCTTAAATTTTGAAAAGATAGGTCATTGTAATTTTACCTATAATAATTATTAAAAAATAAAAATTATTCTTAAATTGAATGATTAAAAAATTAATAAATATGTAAAATAAAATAACAAATTATCCATTACCCTATTAACTTATTTTTAAAACAGATTAATAGACCCAGTTTGATCTAACCCACCAATTTAAAATCAGATCCATTAAACACGCTTACAACTAATAAGTCAATCGGCCGTATAAAATGGACTAGTCGTAAGACCTCAAGTTTTATGTTCTTGTTACGCGAACTAATGAAACATGTTTTGGTGTACCTTGTATTTTGTGGTGCCTTCATTAGATCATTCGATCCTAAATTATACCCAAAAATAAAATGATTATATAAAAAACACATGATAGCATCCAGCTACGTCGATAGAAAAAAAGACAGTTAGGCAGTTAAATCATTTTCAAAATTAATAGCTTTCAGGTTATGTATCAGAGAATGTTTGAATTAATATATAATTATATTTTACCCAATTGTGGTTTGGACAAAAAAACACACTATTCCTAGTTTAAAAGTCCCATAACTTTCTCATGAATTGGAGTAAAATGCGAAATTGATTAAAACTATTAATGAAATTTATTTGGATTTATGCATCAGCAGTCAAATTTGGTTAAGAGAAAAAGATTTTACAGAAAAAAAAAATAGACAGATAGAAATATACTTTTATCCATTTTATGTTGAGATGAAATATTTTTACTTTTTGAAAAACTTAATTTCCCTATATAGTTTTTAAACAATATTTTTGAATGACTTTATATGACACGTATGATATAAATTTAATTAAATTAATATTTTTGATAACTTTGTATTTTAATTTAAATTATAAGGGGTTAGTGTTGACTTTTAAACAAAATGAGATAATGTGTTTTTGACTAAACTCCAAGAGAAAAATTATAATTACCTCTTGAATTAAATAAGGGAAGGAACCCACTCCCATATAGTATGGAGAGAAAAAAGAGAAGAAACCCACTCCCATATAGTATGGAGAGAAAAAAGTGGTGTGACGTAAAGATAACCATCTAAATATGCCTATTAAAGAGGATCAATAGCTTGAGGAAGACAACATATTCAATATCCAAGGCTTAGACTTTTTTTTCCTTTGTAATAATTCTTATATTGGATTGTTCAATTAGCTTATATTTTTGAAGATTAATAAACTTTGTTTGTTTTATTTCAATTTATGTTTGATCTCAGTTTGCTTAATTATTGAAGATTCATAAATTTTGTTCATTTTATTCCTTTGAAAGATTAGCAAGTCTAGCAAACTTGATTTGGTTTACTTCATCTTGTATGGTTTGATATCCAACGATTTTCTAAAATATAGCATCCGAATTGCACACAATTGCATTAATTATATCAAACTATATGAATCGCCGCATTTTGTCTTGAAAAGAGAGTTTTTCTTTCTCATTTTAGAACCAACAATCAAGATAAGGGAATTGCTTAGTGAATAAACTCATTCACCTATAAGGGTGGAAACGACCCAAATCAAATCAAATTTTTATACTGAGCTCGAGATCGATTAGAACTTTTATATGGGATAGAGATCGTCTCGATAAAAAAAATTTAGAATTAAATTTGGCTCACGAATAGTTTAATTAAACTAAAACGACGTCGTTGTAGTTTAAAATATAATAAATAAAATATTATTAAAAATAATAAAAATATTATTAAAAATATAAAAATATTATTAAAAAATATATATTATTTTATCAAACTGGCTCGCGAGTTTTCAAGCTGAGCTTTTCTAAGTTTGAGTTCAAATCTAAACGAGCTGCATATCAAACTCGATTCGAATTCATTTTAGTAACAAAAGAGTTCGAGTTGAGTTTGAATAGCTCACAAATAACTAAATTCGTTTCCACTACTATTATCCCATAGAATTGGCCATTGGTTTGAGTAGGCCTTGGGTCATTATGAAATATGATGTTCAATATTCTAAAAAGGAAAAAAAAAAAAAAATCAACAATCAGTAGTCAATTTCTTTCTAGACCAAGGCTTAAGCCTCATCGAATAGATTTTAAGAACGATGGGAGGATTTAAGGACCAAGACCAAGTTCGACTGACTTTATTTGTCCAGATTAGATGACCCTGACTTTTAAATTTCTACAATTGATTGGCAACAATTTTTCGCCACTAATCTCTCTTCTTTTGTTGTCCCCATAGCAATCATCTTGCCCATTTTCCAACGACTTCTCAATTTCCACGGTTGATTCTCAAACCTTTTCCCCCCCTAGTATACGCATATACTTCTTCTTTTATCGTTCCCCCAGCGAAGCATCGTCCCAACTTCTTCCACGTTAAGCACGGAATCAGTAAAGAGAAAAAGATTACTGTTTCTTGGAACCTGAATTATTTGGTTATATGGAATGAAACCGAGAATCATGTAGGATTTAGGCAGGCATCTTGTAAAGTTGTCAAATTATTAAAATGATTTGATATATAAAAATAATTTATCTTTAAAAAATTAAAAAGTTAATAAGAGGGATTAGCTCAATTAGAAAAAAATACTCCCACTTAGATCACGAGTATGAGTCATGCTAGCACTCAACGTCTTAACTTTATTAATTAACTAAATAAATGGAAGTCCTTCTTCTATGCTATAAAAAAAAAAAAATGAATCTGTACTTATTATTCTTTTATAAAAATTAAAAATTATTGGTTATTATAGATTTGTTATTAATTTAATATTTTAATCATCTTTATTTAATGAAAATGTCTTTTTTTTTAAATCAAAATAAAATTTAGGAATAACTTTTTCGGAACATTGAATTTAGTGTAATAAAATGTTAGTGTGAGACATGCATGGATAACAGTGATTTCTACCGGGGAAAGCAGTGACACAAAGTAACCGATGCAAATCTTTCTATGCCTTAAAATGACCTACCCTCCAGATTTGTTTGAACAACGCGTATATTAGTCAATGGAAAATGCTGGAAAATTTGTCCCTTGGATTGAATGAATGAACGTATGATTGGGGTCGAAGGGGCTATAAAAGGTTAGGGTGCTTGGGACAGATGATATCAACAATGGAGAACAAACAGAAAGTAATGTCTTCAAAGCTCAACAATCAGTTGATTCTCTTCTTCACTGTGATGATCATGCTCCATGGGATTAGCCACGGCTATCCAAATCCAAAGGGCCAAGCAGACCGACTCTGGGCCCTGCAGGATGCTAAAACCCGAGCTGGTCTTTATAATGGTCAGGTTGAATATAATCAATGGGAAGTGCCGTCTTTGAGCAGTGAATTACATGTGTCGACTTCTGATGCTGGAAGTGGAAAGATGGAGGATGATCTTATTGTAGGTGGACTTCCTGGCCAGCCATCAGGGTCGATGTTCAAGCAATATGCAGGGTATGTTAATGTGGATGAAGGAAAAGGTCGAAGCCTTTTCTATTACTTTGTTGAGGCTGCCCAGAATACATCTTCCAAGGCTGCCCAGAATACATCTTCTAAGCCTCTTGTTCTCTGGCTAAATGGAGGTGAAATCTCTCTCCTCTCTCTCTCTCTCTCTCTCTCTCAATATCTAATGTTCTTCTTTTACAAACAGAAGGTTGTAACAGTCTCTCCAGCCAGACTAAGTAGTTTGGTGTTCAAGTTTGGTTTGAAAATCTTATCAGGTTTGACAATGTGTTTGAAGTTTAACTTGTTAAATTTTTCCAGTCGAATTTTAATTATGTCGCGCTTGAGTAATTTGATTATTTTACGCAGATTTAAGTTTATTAAGCCAAGCAGGAATCCAAAGCATTTTTCATTGTTCATAAAAGGGGCACTAATAATATTTTTAATTTTCAGTTAGTAAACTGGACAGTAAAAAATTTTTCAGAACTCAGACTGACAAATTGTATTTAAACTTTGACTTGATTTCACAATAAGCCGATCACGATTGAAATTTTACCAAGCCAAACACGAATTGGGCTCAAACTGTTTGATTTGTTTAATCGTCCAATGAATGACTAATTTGTGACTGAACCAGGGCCGGGTTGTTCATCACTTGGAGTGGGTGCGTTGCAAGAGATTGGACCTTTTGGTGTAAATCCAGACGGCAAAACTCTTTATTCAAGACCCTATGCGTGGAACAAAGGTTGGTAGAGAAATTACTTTTCGGCTCTCGCACTGGCTATTACCTAATTAAGTACTTGACTAATTTGAAGTTTGTGCTTATTCTGGCCACAGTTGTGAATGTGCTGTTTCTGGAGTCCCCAGCTGGTGTTGGATTCTCCTACTCCAACACTTCCTCTGATTATATTGTTGGGGATAAAAGGACCGGTGAGTCATTTACTACCCCCAAAAAACCCAACCTCTCTCGCTCACATACATGCTTATAGGGTCTCTCTCCTTCTTGCGTTCTTGTAATTTTCAGCTCAAGATGCGTACACTTTCCTGATAAACTGGTTCAAACGATACCCACGCTATAAGACCGTGGACTTCTACATCGCAGGAGAAAGTTATGCAGGTACTTAAAAGAAACATAAGTTTTCATTTTTATCTTTTTTGGAAGAAAAAAAATAAATAAATGAAAAATACTGTCAACAAACCACAACAGTTAAAAAAAAAAAAGAAAAAGAAAAAGAAAAGAAAAGAAGGGAAAAAGACAGAGAGAGAGAGAGAGAACTCTTAAGTTTCATGTGAATATATGTTGATGCGGGTAATTAAATTTTATCCTTTAGGGTTTGATCCAAAATTACACTATCCCTTTCAATTCTAAAAGTCAAACAAATAGTTCCATCGTGATTTAAATTAAAAGATAAAATTGATGAAATATATTAAATTGGTGAGAGGCTGGGAAGAATTTACTTGTAGGAGAGTAAAGTTGGAGATAAGTAAAGAAACAATACCTATATTTCATATTATCTAGAAGTGGCATATATGTAATGTTTGATATCTATCTAGTAATGTAGTGGGTAGTGGAAGGAAGTGGCAAATATAATATTCGATATTTATTTAGTATAACGTATTTTAAAACTGTAAGGGTACTTGGTTCAGTGAGAATTTCAAAATTAAGCGTATTTTAGCGAGAGCAGTACTAAGAAAAAAGTGACATCTAATATCTAATATCTACTCAGTACAACGCATTTTTAAGCTGTGAATGTAGTGAAAAGAAGTGACATATATGTAATATTCAATATTTACTTAGTAAAATGCATTTTAAAATTGTGAGGGTATTGGGTTTAGTGGGGTTAAACATGCTCTAATGGGGGCAATATCAGGATGGGTAACCTCCTAAAAAGTAGTTAATTAAAGTCAAAATAGACAATATTATTCTTAATTGATGCGGGTCGTTACAAAATTTAATTGGATATGTGCCTCCCGGATCAAATTTTTTTTTTTTTTTTTGGGTAATTATCCCGGATCAAAATTGGTTGAGGAAAAAATATTTTTACAAAAATAGATAGATAAAATTACATTTTTACCCATTTTTATGTCATATTTTATAAACATATTTTTTGGATTACAGCTTATGAACCCCTATGGCGCACGTATAACACGAATATGGTTAAATTCTATATTTTGTGACAATTTTATACTTAAAGTTCAAATCATATTTTCTCTCCCATAAGATGCCTGCTAATTTAAATGCTAAACCACTCACGTAGTATGTAGGTAACATTCTAGTATATAATAATAATATGCCCATGAGTATTTGTTGTGCCTATCCAGACAAAATGTTGTTCGTTACTAGCTAATTTTGTAATAAGTAATGCTAAATGTATTTTACTTTTGATTTCTCACAGTCTATCCTCACTTACAGCAAATAATATTTTTTCAAAGTGTGAGAAATTAAAAATGGTGTACATTAATTTAACATTTATCCTTTTATAATTGGTTTTGATGACTGTTGAATGTTCTCACAGGGTTTTACGTTCCAGAGCTGGCAGATACCATTATGCAGAGAAACAAAGAGGCAGACCCATCCTCAATAATCCAACTCAAAGGAATAATGGTAAAAGAATAATATGCCATGCTTTGACACTATCATTTTTGAATTTCATCTCCACAATTTGGGCACTAGGGATCATGATTGGTGGATTTTTCAATAATGATTTTCTTTATGTACCATAAAGGTAAATTAGACTTAATAGTCTTATACTTTACTACTAATCTCATTTCACATGTACTTTAAATTATATCTCTTTTTTCTTGTGCATTTAATTCAATTTCACTCCATCTTTTCTATCAGTTACCGTTTAAAAAAATACATCAAAAAAAGTTACGTGTTTATCTATGGTGTGATGAACATGCGACATTTTTCGTTGATAAATTTGGCGATAAGAGACGAAGTGGAACGACTAAAATGCAGAGAGCACAAAATGATATGATTTAAAGTAAAGTTTTGAATTGAGATTGGTGGTAAAATACAAGACCGTTAAGTGTAAATTACCCATTAAATGATACAGGTAGGAAATGGGATAATGAATGATGAAACGGATTTGAGAGGAAGATTGGATTACATTTGGAGCCATGCATTGATTTCGGATGAAACTCATAAAGGAGTTACGGAGCATTGCTTGAATAATTTCGATGGTCCAAAGTGCATCCATTTTGAAATAAAGATGTACGAAGAAATTGGAGACATAAATTATTACGATATCTATGGTCCTGTGTGTTTGGAATCGGATTTCTCAAACTCGTCGAGAAAGATGAAACGCCTTGGAGGTTATGATCCTTGCGAAAGTTATTATGTTCGAACTTATCTCAATCTTCCTCAAGTACAGAAAGCTTTTCATGCCAACAGAACCAAATTGCCCTACAAATGGGACGTTTGCAGGTTTAAAATCTTTGTTATATGTGAACAATGTTTGCTCTGTTCCGTTGAAACTTGGTTTCAAATGCTTCCTTGGCATCAATTGACTCTCTCTCTCTCTCTCACAGTTCTGTGATTCAGTGGAAAGATAGCCCATCAACCATGTTCCCCATTTACAGAAGGCTCATTTCCTCTGGTCTACGCATACTTCTTTACAGGTAATTCAGCACTTCGCGCAGAGCAACATAAACAACCGATATGTAATATATTTTTGAATTAATTTTCTTTATACGCCAGTGTTACAGGTGATAATTACTAATATTCTTGAATTTTAAAAATTAGTCTCTACATCTTTATATTTTATCAAAAAATCAAAACATTAAAAAATCTATCACAAGTAACAATTTAAAAAATGTATTTACATTTCTATTTCATATTTCTGTATTAACACTATTTGATTTTATTTTACTATGAATGGACATTTTCTTTAACTTAAAAATTTAATGCCGTTTACGATTTTATTTTAGTCTAAGGTGTAATAAGTATACTTATCCCCTCCTTTTTTTTTTTTTAAAGTTTACATAATGTTATTAGTTTTCAATTTTAATACATGGTTGTAAACGTAATTAATTCATATATTTTTTGACCTCAAAATAAATTATTTGAAATTTTATTTACAACCAATAATTTCAATTACCCGCAATTTTTTTTATTATTCTTTATTATTTGATTTCTAATCCTTTGAACATAATGTGGACAGTGGTGACGTGGATGCAGTTGTTTCAGTGACCAGCACTCGATATTCCATTAATGCTTTAAATCTTACAGTGCTTAAAGCCTGGCATCCTTGGCCAAACGTTACTGGAGAAGTATATATTTTTCAATACTCTCAATTTCTCTTATAGGTTGATTGAATTGGTAAAATGTAGGGACAGAGTCAGGAATTTTTTTATAGGGGACGAAATGTTAATACAGTGTATAATAATAATAATAAAAAAAAGAATAACATTTTTATTGATATTTAAAATTTAAAGGTATATAAGTATAATAATAATAATAAAAGAGATGATCTATTTTGGAAGGGGTCAAATAATATATTTATATATGTAACTCATGAAAGGGCAATTTTGTAATTTAGGGAAGAAAGTGTGCCCTGTATGTTACTAGTAACTTGTGTCCGCCAATAATTTTACTTGCTTCAATTATCCCTCTATCAAATGAATTGGAGTGGGTGAAAATATTGATAGTGCGGCAATAGTTTCACCTTATTAATTTTTATTACTTCTGCATTATAATATTTATGAGTTTTTTTTTTTTTTCGTATTTGTTTTGCAGGTTGGAGGATACAAAGTGGTTTACAATGGATTAACTTTTGCAACAGTTCGAGGTGCTGGACATCAAGTTCCACAACTTCAGCCAAGCAGAGCTTTTACATTATTTAAGATGTTTATAGCAGGAAATAAATAATTTCAACCTCTAATCAGCTACGAAGATAAAAATTATTAGCGATGAGCTATAATTCTTCGCAATTTATCACTAAAATTATAATTAATGATAAAATAAGATATATATATATATATATATATATATTCCTATCAAATTGTACGTTTTGTATTGAATGTATGTACGAACAATATTACATTGTCGAAAATATCTTCATAAATAAACTTTTACATATAGCGATGAATGTATTTAGATTGAGAATTTGAGGAGGGAAGAGGAAGTGAAAGAAAATGAAGAAAAAAGATGAAAGAAAATATAAAATTTTAAATATACATTTTTATTTGAGTGAATTAGAATATATATATATATATATAATACATTAATTAACAAATTGGCTTTCCTATTTAATTATTTTTTAATTTCTCAAATCACATAATTTTTTCTCTTTTGATTTTTAATACAAACCAAACAAAAAAAAAATGTAAATTTAAATTTCTTACCCTTTTTTTCCTTTCACAAATCTTTTATTTAAAACACCAGAAAACTTTCAGTTCACAAAGTGCATATACCATTAAAGAGTTAAATGAATTTATATTTTATCATTTGTTAACTCCTCTCTCACTCGATGTTTTTAATTTTGAAATTTCTCTCATCTTGTATTATTATAATATATCTATATAATAAAATAGAACTTTTTTTTTAGAATATCTTTCTCACAAACTAACATTTAACAGTTAAGAATGAGTTTTGTTACTCAACAAATAGATGAGATCTTTTACATTCACCAAACTTTTGTTTTTTGTCCTACATTACTAAAACACAATAATTTCAGCTTTTCTTTTGCCTATAAAGAAATTAGCTTATATAATAAAATAGGATAATTTTTTAAAATGTCAATTTCACAAACTAAGATCTAACAGTTAAGATTGAGTTTTATAAATTTTCAATGAATGGAAGATTTTTTACATTGACAAAACTTTTGTTTTCTCATCCCACATCACTAAAACACAATAATTTCAGTTTTTTTTTTCCTATAAAAATATTAGAATTGTGGCACATAATTTTTTTGGTAAGTTTGTGGCACATAATTTTAATAAAATTATAAATTAAAAAACTCATGTGTTCTAAAAAGGGACCCACTTTTTGGAATTTTGAAAAAGACTTCACTTGTTTATGAGTTCTAAAATGGGACCCATTTGCTTAAAAATTTAATATGATTGTTAAATTTATATATTTTAATTACATTAGTAATTAAATTAAAAATACAGATAAAAATGAAGTTGAACTAAAAAACACAAATAAAAAAAACTTAAATAATAATTAGATTATTTTCTTGTAATAACAATTTTTAATATTTTTAAAATTTAAAAGTACAAAAAAATATCAAATATTAATTAGGGTCTAGAGCAGTTATTTTTTAAATTCTAATTTTAAATTTAAATAAGTTGCATTTACTATATTTGTTTTATTTAATAAAGCACATATGATTAATAATATTTTTGAGTTATTTTTATAAAATCAATTAAAAATTTATTATCAAATCTTATCTGATACTCTCTATATTCATTATTTTATTTTTTTATTTTTACAAATATTTGAATAAAATTAATTTTTGGAGAGTAACGTTCTTTTTTTCCCCTAAATTCTAATTTTAAATTTAAATTGGTAAGGTTGACTATATTTATATAATAAAACATGACAGTTTTTTTAAAATATTCTTCTCATAAACTAAGATTTAACGATTAAAATCTTTTACATTCACAAAACATTTATTTTTTTTTTATTCCATATCGCTAAAACACAATAACTTCAATTTTTCTTTTACCTATAAAAGCACTAAAACTGTGGTATATAATTTTAATAAATAATAAATACAAAAATGCATATGAATTCTAAGAAGGGATCCACTTTTTTTTTTATTCTGAAAAAGAAATCACTTGCTCATGAATTTCAAAAGGGGAACCCATTTACTTAAAATTTTAATATGATTATTAAATTTATATATTTCAATTACATTAGTTATTAAATTAAAATTTAGATAAACAATGGAATTAAATTAAAAACACAAATAAAAAAAGCTTAAATAATAATTAGGTTATTTTTTTTATAACAACAACTCCTAGTATTTTTAAAATTTAAGAGTATAAAAAATATCAAATATTAATTATGCTCGAGACTAGTTATTTTTTCAAATTCAAATTTTAGATTTAAATTAGTCACATTTACTATATTTGTTTTATTTTATAATTACATAGATTAATAACAATATTTTTTATTTGAGTTATTTTTATTGACTCAATTAAAAATTTATTATCAAATTCTATGTGGCACTCTCTATATTGATCATTCTATATTTTTTTTATTTTTACAAATATTTGAATAAAATTAGTCTTGGCGGCATTTTTTCTAAATTCTAATTTTAAATTTAAATTGATAAGGTTGACTATATTTTTTTTATAAAACACAATATATGATTAATAATAATATTTTTAATTTAAGTTATTTTTATAAAATTAATCAACATATGATGATTGTTTGATTTTTTGGCCAAATTATAAATGTTATGGTGATATTGGATTTCGAGTTTGTATTGAGTGTTTAGTTGAAAACTTTCCCATTGTACTTTAGCTTTTTTGAAAAAAAAAATACAATGAAAAGAGAAAATGAGTTAACATATTTTAATTTTAAATATGTATATATTTAATTTTAGTTGAGTAGTGTCGTAAGTACAGATTCTTCCCTAGCATTCTATATTATCTTATATCTATTCTTTTCTCACGTCTCCATCTATCACCCTCCATGTATTTCACTCTCTCTCATCATCATTATTATTATTATTATTATTATTATTATTATTATAATAGTGCAAGGAGGATCATCCTATATGGATGCAGGGGAGAGACTCTTAAGCTCAACCCATGTTACGAGGGGCACTGTGAGTTCCTACCAATTGAGCTCACTCCCTTTCTTACCTTGAATAAAAATTCTCTATTTCATATTTGATATTAGAAGTGGTGAATGCACACATACCGTGTGAGGAGAAGAAACATTTGTTAAATTATTAATTTTTATTTTTTTAAATTGTCCAAAATTTAATCAGTAATTAAAAAGAATGAAACATTTATGTTAAATAATAAGTAGAGGCATTTAAATAAATGATGAGGATTTTAAGAAACCAACTAAAAATAGTGGAAAATTAAGGGGCATATAAGGAAAATAAAAAAAAGTAAAAAATAAAATTACTTAGATAACTTATAGAATTTAAAAAATTATTGATACACATTTTTTAAATAGTGGGTATTTATTGGTAGTTAAAAAGTATTGATATAAAAATTAAAAAGTTTCACCAAGTAGTTTAGTTTCACTAAATTTATGACTTTACCAATTACATTTATTTTTCTCTTATTAATTATAATACTAGTAGTCGGTGGACACGTGATACGTATAAAAAAATTTATGGTCCAAAAACACAAAATTTAAATTGTAGACTAAAAAGTACGAAATATATAAAATAGTATATGTGTAATCAAATAACTTTGTGTATGAAAAAGAAAAGAAATTGAATAAGGTTTCCATTGTTTTCTTTATATGCTTTTAGCAGGTGAAAAGTTTCTTTTCATTATATTAAATTTTTTTTTAACAATTTTTGCCGCAAATCTAAAAGAATAGAAAAAATTAAATAATGTGAAATTTTAATTAATGGAATACTATGCAAATGCATTTATAATCTACATGTGACGTCCTTGAATCAAACGAATGCTTTTGAGTTAAAAAATATTTATTGGATAGTTTAAAAAAAAAAAGAAGAAAAAATGATTCAATTCCAATAAAGAACAACCACAAATTCTATGTAAATATTAGCACTTATTAATTGAATACTTCTTAATTATCTCAAATTCTATCTAAATATTTTCACAAATTGTTATAATTAATTTTTCTTTTCTGTTGTTCTGTTGTTGTCTACTTTGTAAATTATTATTATGATAACTAACTTTCCACGTACATTAAACTTGATGTATTGAGTTGTAATTAAAAATAAATAAATAAATTTCAGCACTCAAATTAATAATTAATTACCAAAAGATAAATCGATTATTTTAAATTTACATTTCAAGTGCTATTATTTTCACCATACCCTAATATAAATTAAACTCCTTCCAGTTGTTTTCTTTATTTCTTTACTCTACACATTATTTGATTGTTGATTGATTTTATCAATTTTTTGGAACCAAATCTGATTTTTTCAATTAATGGCAATCACGAGCAGCATAAAAAATATAGACACGAATACAAATTTATATTATTAATAAATACAAAATACGAATTAATACTACTAATTAATTCAATAACATATTGTATATTCCAGTATATACATACTTTTAAATATTGTTTAGTATTTATTGCAGTGGACAATGTTGACACTAAAACAAAATTATAAGAGTAAAAATATGAGTAATATGCTAACTTTTCATTTTATTACGCAATGCTGTGTTGGTTTGAAAGGAGAATATGGAAAAAAATAAATAAATTTTGAAAAAATAAAAATTTCAAGTATTTATTTGTTTAGAAATATTTTTTTATAATTTTAAGAAAATCTTATAAGAAGTTTTTCCAAGTTAGAAGGTATGTATATTTTTAAATCTTATAAAAAATCATCAACTAATTTTCATTAAAAACCAGTCTCCCAAAATTTATAATTGCAACAATTTCCATTAAAACCAGTCTCCCAAAAATCTATGTGAGAATTATCAATAATTTTTTAAGTGCAGCTCACAAAATTTGATTCCATTTATAACACATATACTTACCGAAACTCTCGCCATTCAAAATTTCTAATCCATATTCTTCTCTTTTTCTTCTTTTGTTTCTCCTGCATAGACACCCATGCTTATCTTCTTTTGCTTGCTCTCTTTAAATTAATCTTTATCTTTATTTATTTATTTTTGTTTCTCTTCTATAGACTCCCATCCTTATTCCTTCTCTCTCTGTCTCTCTTTAAACGAAACTTTTAATCTTCTATTTCTACTTTAAAATTTTACTAAGTGTATCTATGAAATTTCCGAATCAAATCAATCAAGCAATCAATAGAAAATTAATGAAAAAACTTATCACAGGGAAAAACTTCAAAAAAGTAATTCCACTTTATAGTCAAGTTACAAGACTCTACTCCAACTCATTATGAATTACTCGCACAAATCTTTTCATTATTCTTGCTCGAGTCACTTGATAAAACCCGACCAATTAGACTGAATCACACATAAAGTAAATAAGCAAAGAATAAAAAAAATAATAATAATAAGAGAAAAATCATTAAACTCTCAAAGTAAAAATCTTTATCTCTAAGGTTATAATATGTCCCTTTAATTATTTTTGCACATTAAGCATGAGTGCATGTATAGACTTACAAAATTCTATTTTAACTAGAACTCAAATATATAAACATATTGAAACAAAATCTTCATAAATCTTCGTCAGAGCGATCTCTCAAGCTTTCAGTGCCTTGCCTATGAAAATATCTTGATCCCTTGGGTTACCTGCACCTAGCCTACGGGATTTACTGAAATACTGCGAAACAGCTTGAATAAAGCGAAATTGTTTGAATAAATCACAATCTGTTTAGAATTTAACTTATTTTCAGCTTTGACTTCGATTACAATTTATTGCTCTTTGCAACTTTGTAGATTTTCTGAACTTTGAATTATTTTTTCATTTTCAAATTAGAAAACAAAATATATTTGTAATAATTAATTCAAGACTTGTTTGGATTTACCAACATAAAACTTCACAATCTCTATTAAAATTTCTGATGGGAGTGGATTTTTTAATAATGCAATAATATAGAAAGCAAAGGAGGAAATTAAGGTTTTCTTTCGTGTGGCCTTCGTTGCAAGTTGTTCAACTTTCCATGGTTTCTATGGTCTTGCAGACAACCTTACTTGCTGTTGAGTTGACAGCAAAGTCTAAGAATGAAGCTTGCGAACAGCAGGGAAATTATGAGATTGCGATTGAGGTTTCATAGCTTGAGGCAACAATTAGTGGGCTGAAGGAAAAGGCTCATGAGAAACTTTTGTTATTGAGAATTTGGCAGAGAATAAGAATTTATTTTTGTAAATATAGAGTTTAGTTAAAACATGAGATGTTACAAAGTACTTATAATAAAAATAGGAGCTGCAACCAAAAAAAAAAAAAAAAAAAGAAAAAGAAAATTTCATAAATTTCGAAGTTTTACCATAATTTTTAGTGTTTGATTTGTAATAGTATATTACAGATATCGAATATAAATTGAAGGGACAATTTTTCTTTTCTTTTTTGTTTCCTTGGGTGGCTTAGTGTTATTTTATTTATCATTTTATTTATTATTTATTCTGTCAATAAGAGACAAAGCACTAACCCTCTTTTTGGACCGAAAGCCCGCCTCAGTGGGCCGATCTGGTATACTTTTTCTTTTTTATGTTTTCATGAAACTAATCTGTTTCTCATCCCATCCTCCCTCTCTCTTTCTCCCCTCACTTCTTTCTCTAAAAAAAAAATTCTCTCTCATTTTAAGCGTAAATCCCTCTCTTTCTTTCACATTTAATGTATATAATTACTTATGTACTAATAAAATTCAAAAATGCAGTTGACAATACATTCTATTACATTTTTTTTTAATTTGTGTCAATTAATTATATATCATATGCAATTAAATGACAGTTGTGACCCAAAAAATTTAACCCAAGTCACTATTAAAATAGCGACTCATTTGTAAAAATAAAAAGTTCATGGGTTTGTGTTGAAATACTATTCCTACATAAGGGTTATTATTATCTCAAGTGATAATCAACGATTAACTAATTTTTTTTTTTTTTAAAAAGCGTAACCTATAATTTTTTCTTAGCCCTTTACCATGTACTAATTTTCCTCTCATCTCTTCCCATACCTCCATCTCTCTTTTATCTCTCTCTCATTTCTCTTTTAAAAAAAATCACTCTCCTCTTCCCTCTATTTCTTAATTAAATATAAAAGTCTCTTATTTGGGATATTAATTATTATTCTTTGAAATTGAATTATGACCATTGATGATTTTAAATTTATTTAAGGATGTTAGGATTTCTTGGATGATACGATAGCTATACAAATTTAGATATTGTCTAAATGTGGAACTCCACATGTATAAAGCCGTGTCGTCACGTAACGGACACTTCCAACTAACCAATGGAAAGGGGGATGGGTTTGTTAAAAGAAGGTTATGGAGCCTGTAGATTTGGTGTGCCATGAAAGCAGGATATCCATCTTTGGAAAAGGTGTGATACCCACAACAGTTAAGTCAGTTCAACAAATTAAACAAAACTCTCTTTTTTAAATTGCAAAGTCATTCAAGGCGTGATCAAAATTAGGAAAGGATATCATATCGTTGCCCTTTTCAACTATAGCTGGATTTCTGTTTTTGGATCCAATCTTATGTATTGGAGACTTCACTAGAATATTTTTGAAGTCGGGAACCCATGACTTACAGCCACATGCGGGCTTCACCAAAATAACAAAAGGGGTGAGATTGACATAACAATATTATTTCAGTCCTGTGACATTGATGCAAGAACCGTTGGATTGAAATTCAATGGTTCAGATGTATTTACATTATTTTAATTAAAAAAACATGAATGAATCTAAACCGTTAATTTTAATCCAACAGTTTAATTACAAATCTCCAGCCATCCCTCCAAATATCAAAATTATTAGTTGCTTTACCTCTTTTGAGACACTACTAAAAAATTGGGTATTCGCGAAACAAAATATAGAAGATTGCCCCCAAAAGATTGCTAACGGTATGATTGTCAATTACTAATAATATTTAATCCTATTATCTATGGGGTTGTAAACCGATCAATAGGCCATAGTAATAAAATTTGGCGAGATTTTAAATTTCTCCCGATATATTAGCGAGATTTTGATGAAAATTTAAAAATTCGATTAAATCACAAGAAAATAAAAATATTGCGATAATTTTCTGATAACCATGAATTTTGTGATAAATGGTGCGTTTGGTGTTCTAAAAAACATAAAAAATCTCTAAAAATTTTTAAAAATCTGTAAAAATCTTGAACACATTTTGTTCACATTGTATTTCATAAAATTTCTATAAATTTATCTATCTCTACATATCCCAATAAATTTTTACGAACCCTAATAATATTTCCACAAACTCCAATAACTTTTTTATAAATCTTAAAAATTTTTCAACAACTGACAGAAAAGTCAAAAGTTTCTGTCAAAATTCATTCGAACGAACGAAAATCTGTTCGAATGGATTTAAAGTCAAAAATTTTGATGCAAAAGTCGAAAAGTTTCTACCGAAATCTGTTCGAACAAAACTATTCATCTCTGAAAAACGTAATTTGGTGACTGAGCTCCAAATGAAAAAATGTTAAGCAAACAACATTTATTGTTATTTTTTGGAGCTCCAAACGCTACCAATTCGCGAATTATGAAAATTTTCATACCATCGAATAATTTCCAAATGTTGAATTTGTTACTAGGGTAGAGTACTTGCCCAATTAATGATTACCATTATCAAATTTGTTTATTTTTTTACTTATTGTTATCATCCTAAACCTATTAATTTTTTTTAATTAGAATCTCAAACTCGTCCAGTCATAAACCTGTCAAACCCATTCTGAACCCAATTAAGCACAATCGGTCAGATTACATTGAACATGTTCTGACGAACTCGTGAAATACCCGATTTGAAATAAAAAATAAAAATTTAATAATACTAAATTGCAAAATTAATATAAATGCTCAAAAAAACTTTATCTATAACAATAATTTGCAAACAATACTACACTTAGAAACTCATCACATAAGTATAATTTTCGCAATTTTAAAATTTCGTAAATTAATAAAGTTAGTTAATATAATTACCTCAAACGTCATGAAATTATCTCAAATAAGTTGAACAAATATATGAATAAAAAACAAATTATTTGTACCAGGTTTCAAATTTGCTTGAAATTTAAACAAGTTAAACAAGTTTTGTAGCAACCTAATATTTTGTATCACATTAATTGATAATTTTAATTGGAGCTGATGATGAGATAATCTAGTATTAAAATGAGTGATATGAGAAATTGATGGATAAAGGATGGGGGATTCACAACTAGGTTCAATACTTAGAGGTTTTTGATGTGAGAAGAGGACATTGGGCGCAAACCCCTTTGTGTTCAGGTGCTCCAAGAACGGTGACGTGAGATGTCTGAGCCGCTCCTGGATATGCTCCGCTACGCTTCGTACTACATTTCTTTGTGTTTAGGTCTGTAAATGTGAGAGCGGGAGGATGGTAGCCCTATTCTCCCTTGCCTCTCTTCATTTCCATGTTTGCGTTTATATATATATATATGTTTGTATTTGTAGTTAGGTGTTTAGTCAAAGAGAGAATCAGTAGTGAAGATCGAACCCGAACTTGGTAAGTCTTTAAATCTCCAACCAAAATCAAATTAGTTTCACAATTCGTCAATTAGAAATGTATTGAACATGGCCCCTAGGGTTAGCTCGAGTGGCTCGTGGGTATGCTCTCTACAGAGACCACACGAGTTCGACTTCTAGCTTAAGCGAGATGTGCGTGAGGGGCAATTCGGTTTATCCATTGGTTATGTGATTTGTTAAGAAATGCAATAAATTTATGTGGGTTCCAATTACCAAAAAAAAAAAAAAAATGTATTAAACATGCTAATATGATTATTTCGGTGTTAGGATCAATTGTTTAAGTATGCGAAGTTTTACGGTTTTGTGCAGTGTTTTCGGCAGTGAAACATTTTCATTTCTTTCTTCATAGAGAGCTTAAGGTAGGGATTGTTGTGATGTTAGTTATGTGTTCATTTCCTACTCTAAATGCATATAGCGTGGTTTGATTCAAGTTATATACATAAATTTGTGTATGTATCTATTATGAGAAAGATAATGAATCATAATCAAAGATTTTGATTCATGATTGTTAAAATCACAAATTGATCACTTCATTGAGCTCAAACAAGCTTTGTGGTATCATCTAAATCAAATGACTTTAAGTAAATAGCCTTAAATTGAATGGATTTGGAGATTTAAAGAATGAAACTTGTGAATATTGAAAACAGAGCAACCTAGATCAAGCCATTACTCATTAGGCCGGGACACGGGCTTTGGCCCCCATACGCACACCCTCTCTCCAGAGCGGTTTCTGCTCACTTTTGGTTAATAAACTATGTTCACCTAAATTTTTGAACACAAATGAATTACAAAGGAATTTTATGAAAAAAAGATGTTATAATTGATAAGTATATTATTTGGAACAGGACTTGGTATATAGTGGATCATTTGATTAAAGAAAAGTGTTATTGATGTGGTTAAATATGAGATGTGAATTGATAATGGTTATGATGATGTGCCATTGTTGATAAATTGTCATGATAATGTGAATTGCTAGTTATGAATAAGAATTCTTAAAGATAATAGAGAAAGATAAAAATGTGATTGATATTGATTGCAAGGATGGAGGATACTGAAAAATAGGAAAGATACAGAGAATACCCATGGGTTGAAAGTTCCTAACTCTGTGCAGGGTTTGGTTATCGTGCAGTAAATCAATAGCCTATAATACGACGTTGGTATTTGGTGTATTGTGACCCTGGATAGTGTTTCATAAATCATAATCATGATATGTTGTATCGTGGCCCTTGAGGCCATGCTCATAAACAATGACGATGACTTGGTTAATTCATTCTATTGGGTGTTGACCAATAAAAATGACATTGGTTGGGCTGTACTTGCTAATCATGGGACAACCTTGTAGAATATCCACCCAAGGGTTGTGATATGAGGATATGAGATGATAAAGAGATAAATGAAAGATAACAAAATAGATAATAGATGATATCGATTACTTGAATATTGATCTTGATATATGACTGATGGTTATTAATTTTGGGATATTATGATGGCATGTGATCAATTATTCAGATGCTAATATAATGATTTGTGTCTATTATTGTTGATATACATATTATATATGTTTTTATTATGTATCGTGGGCATAAGTGGATTAGTACTCGCGCCCAACAGATTGTATTGCAGGTGCAAAGCTTGAAAGTTAGATGGACCTGCTATTGGACTTAAGTGTCATTTCATTAGAGTTGCTTTTATTAATTAATCATTTGGAAATGTATTAATATTATTTGGACTCATTTGATTTAGTTGTAAAGTCATAAGGCCAAGCTATTATATTAAGACTTATGTTGTAGCACTGATGCCTAGTTTAACCAAGGCTTATTATTATTATTATTATTATTATAGATGTATGCTCCAGGGTGGTTATGGCTTTGATTAGAGTTATAGTTGATGTATGCATGTGGTGTATGACTCATTTAGTTTACCCCTTAGGTTATGAAATCCAGGGGCATGACATGTTTTAGAACTTATTAGGCTTTCAAATAAATATCACATTTTATATAAAATATATATTATATTAAATTACTAGTGAATAACTTGTGCCTATGGTATTCCATGACTAAATCTAAATATGCATGCATTTGAAATTGAAATATATTAGCACATTTTCCCTTTTTAAAAACCCAAAATAAATTCCGTTTACATTGTATTATTCTCGAGAAGCAAAATTTTTGTCTTTCTCAATGTAACTCTTCAAATATTATCATTAAGTTCAACTCAATAGTTTATTAGAATGTGAAGTGACCCAGAGACTGAGCGGGACTTTAAGGGGAAGCCTTAGTTTGTAAAAAATCTCAGCCATTCATTAAAGAATAGAACTCAATTTTAGCATTTGGATTTTATTTTGTAATAGGGATATTTTTGAAATGTGTTGTGTTGCACGCATTTGAAATTGAAATATGTTAGCATATTTTCCTTTTTCAAAAATCCAAAATAAATTTCTTTTTCATTATATTATTCCCCAAAACAAAATTTTTGTCTTTTTTAATATAACTCTTCAGATATCATCATTAAATTCAACTTAGTGGACTATTAGAATGTGAAGTGACCCAAAAACTGGTAGGAGTTTAAGAAAAAGTTTTGGTTTGTAAAAGATCTCAACCGTTCGTTGAAAAATAAAAGTCAATCTTAACCTTTGAATTTTAGTTTGTGAGAAAGACATTTTTGAAATATGTTGTGTTTTATTATATAGATATTATATGATATTATGTTATTATATTAAACAGGTAGTTTAGGGTATTAGATTTGAGTACCTTATAAGTATAAACAGATATCAAATACCAGACACTAGGTACCCTATAGGAAAATTCTAAATCCATCCCAATTCTTTTAGGGTATTTCTCAAACGATTTTTAACGGGCTTTGTTAAGTCGAGGTATCCTCTTGTACATGTCCGATTGACATCCCTAATTATCTAAACCTTTAAATTTATAGGAGCATTCGCATAAGCATTTTTTAATATTTTTTTTCCTTTGTTAGAGAATCTCCACTCAATTGTAATTGTATTAGAGTCTTTATTCTAATTTCTACCGTGTTAAACTATTAATTTCATATTATTATCAATTATAGATTATTTAAAAATAAAAAAATAATTTAATTTATTAAGAATTGAAATATAAATGAAAAATCAATATTTCCTCTTGATAAACTTATAAAATGTATTAATTAATAATAAATCGATATTTAAGATAAATGTTTAGTTAAGAAAAAAAAAAGAAAATAAAAGTAATGAATTATTTTATTATTTTTATGGGTAAAGAATCTGATTTAAGTCTCCATATTTAGAGACTCTTTTTTATGAGTTTGTATTTTAGATGCCCTCAAGAGACTTTGATGAAGTGCGTTTTTTTTGCCAAAAGCTCTATTTTGGATCTCTAGTTTACATACAATTTCAAGTTTACAGAACATTGGGTACAAGGTGAAAATTTTAGAGGTAAAAGATTATATGAGTAATTATCTTCCCAGTAATGATTAATGGGATAACAATTTTATGATACTTATATTTGGACTGAGAAAATAAATATTATCTGGTAATGATTATATTATTTTTGAAATGCTAAAAATTTTAAAAAGATAAAGGTTAATTGTATTTGGAATAGGGATAAATTGATCAACGGTTAAAAGTTAATATTTAATATTAGTAAAATATTATAATAAAATAAATCATCACAATGATTGATAATTTAATTATAATTAATTTTAATAAAATATATATTATTAAAGTACATAATTTTAAATAAAAATCAATATAAAAATAATTTTATCATAGATTTTTAGTAGTAATTAATTTTAATAATGATTTTTTATTTGATAATATTTATTTTTATTTTGATAAAATAATTTAATAAAACAACTAGTTTTAGTTTATTTAAATAATTTTTTTAATTTAATCAATTATATTAATGCAATACATAATCTAGTAAATTATTATTTATGAGAAATAATTTTGATTTAATAAAATATTTCAATAAAATAAATCATTTTGATAAGTAATTATTATTTATTAAAAATAATTTTAATTTGACAAAATAAATCATTTTAATTATAAATTAATATTTCAATAGTACTAATTTTTATTATTTATTAAATATAATTTTGATAAAATAGTTTAATGATTAATTAATTTAAGTTTGGTTAAATAAATTATTGTCTTATAATATTTGTTACAATTATTTATAGGAGAACGTTGCCTAAGGTTTTACAGTTCTAAAGGAATGTTTTACAAGGTAATGGAAAAAAAGTATAATTTTTTCATTACTTCCCATTACTCACCATCCCTTTGGTAATAATTTATCTTCATATGGGGGTAATCCTTACTCCCAATATAATTGTTACCTCTTTTTCTAAACTAATCTACTAGAGGGTAAAAATTGCACCAGTAAAATTTATCCTCCATTAGCCCCAAAACAAACATCTCCTTAGAAATTCTAGTGCAAGTGGTCTTATAAAATGTTATGGCGTCACAATTTTATAATTAAAGTGCATATTGATAGTTTATTTTTTATTTTTTTCTTTTTTTTTTAATGATAAATTGATGGGTTTACAAATAATTCATTACGTGCTACTCCTCCATTGTAGGGTCAGGTTAAGTCAAATATACATAATTTTACCCATAATTCAGATAGATTGTTTGAAGTGTTTGAATATGTGTCCTCCATGTTACAGTACAACAATACTACCGTGACTCCAAGGTCTATGAATAATGCAATAAAATACCTTTTTATTACATATAAGTGTTACTTTCAGAATAAATTTGTGTCCAAATTATGTAAAAAGAAATATTGTTAAAGTTGTAACTCATTTACATGGTACTAAATATTTTCTTATTTAGGCGTAGTTTGCATAGACGCAGAGAAAGTGGAGGTGCCTCCCCTGATATAATACAATATTTCTAGAAAATTTTGAAAGATGCTACAAGATCGTTGGAAAGCTTGCTGGGATCAGTTGAGAAATCCAGAGTAGGTATATAGGCAGTTTGAATTTTACTAGAAAGGTTAATAGGCATTGTTGGGAAGCCAATAAGAAAAGCAGGGGCTAAACTCGAAACTTGTTGCGAAGCTCACCTGTACAAGGGACCGTTGTATATATTTATAAAGATCAGATTAAGATTTTTTAATGTTTATGAGAAGAGATTAAAAAAAAAAAAAAAGAGTAAAGTGAGTAGGGTTTCTTTAACGATATTTTCAAGGTTCTTTTTTAATTCATGTAATTGTTGTGGGTTGCTAATAGAAAATTAAATATATTGTAAGCTGAATGTATGCAATTTATTTTTCAATTTCGTTTCTTTGCATATATTCATCATTGTTACTATAGTTGATTTGGATTTTGCATAACAATTATAGTAACAATGCCATATTTCTATATTTTCTATTAAAATTGAAAGGACAATACCCATTGGGAAAAAAAATGATAGGACAAAGCTACCAAAATAAAAAAAAAAAAAAGAAAAGAAAAAAGAAAAAACATAGAAGAAAAATAATGATTTGGTATCATTTTTGACATTAACAATGTAACATTGAATTGTGATTCTTTCGATTAAAATTAAATAGTTCCTAATAAAAGTAAGTTCAAAATTTTAGACGAAAATTTTTAAATTTATTTTTATTATAAATCATATTCAATTTTAATTGAATAACTTACAATCTCGATATCACATAATTAATATCAAAAATGATATTAATCACTTTTTATTTACAAAACTACTGGTAGGTATGGAGGCACTTTTCCTTGGCAAGGCCATGTTATGGAGTCTGCAGATGCATTATCTTTTGTTGCTTGAATATCTTGTTAATTTCTCCCTAGCCCGGAAAATTATTTGGTATTTTTAAATCATGTTCTTTAAATTTGTTGAGATCATGTTATAAGCACAGTTTGCACTGAAATCCGCTAACATAGACCGCACAACACAATTATAACCAACGTTGAACATTGTTCAATGTGCAACACCCTCAGGATAGCTTTCGGAAGACAAAAAAGTCAAAAGAATTAGAAAAATTTACAGTTATTTTTGGACATTTAGAATGCAAATTTAAGTTTTCTAGCACAATACATTTGAGCGTGAACTCACCTACTCATTCCAATAGTTTGATCAAAAAAATTATCAAAGAATTGAGAAAGATTGATAAAAATAGCAAAAATTTGTAAAAGTTTATAAGAATTTATAAGATTTAGTGACTTTTTAAGAAAAAAACTAGTAGCTCAACTTCTAACTACTAGTATTTTGACTTTTTCTAAAATATCAAATTTACCTTTTTATATTTTAAATTTATTTTAAATATTGAAGGGTAAAAATGTTAAATTAACGAAAAGTTGAAAAGTTAGTTATTAAAAAGTTAATTTTTTTTTCTTTCCACACAAAAAAGATAATTTTTTAGTAATACAAAAAAACTAACTTTTTTTCCTCAAAATCAGTGTTAAAATTTTATAATAAATGTACAAAAAAAGAAAGATTGATTCAAAATCAATAAAAATTGATAAAAATTTTATAAAATTTAAAAAAATCTGAAAAAAATCAGTCATTCAAAAGAGGCTCAAACACTATAAAAAAAAAAAAAAAGACTGCGGAAATGCAAATTCAATTCCCAGTAACTACTGCATTACCCCATGTTAACATTTTACTGTTTATAGAAAAAAAAATTCATATTGAATAATGATTCACTTGCCAGCAGTGGCCACTTTCTGTACTCGACTTTCAGCGACTTTCCAAAAATTCCTGTAATCATGTCTATTAGAGATAGAGAAGCATCGTTACCACGGCTTCTGAGTGAGGTTTGGTAAATCCAAGGCATTTCAATCAGTCTAGGAATTTGAGTTGTATATATATATATGTAAGTGAAATTTTAGGAGAGGATTGGAATTTAGGTACCCAAAGCATCTCTTTTGCCAGGTTAGACTCTGTCCCCTTGAGACTTTTTTTTTTGTTTTGCAGATGTTTTAGGAACTATATCTACATTTGCCGTTGAGGAGAAACTATTTCGAAATATACAATTAATGAGAAATCGCGTTTTCAAATTCTAAGTATGAATGTCGCCGTACGCAAGAATTGTAATATGAGAGAGCGGGATTTCCGGCCATGAAACCATGTCAAACTGAACAACCACCCTATGAGAACGCGGCTTTTCCCAGAAAGAAAAGCTTTTTGAAAGAGCAGTTTTTGCCAAATGAATAACCCTGCTACGAGAACGCGAGTATGTGCCCTATAAGGCCCGTCGCTCACAGTCTCACTCGGTCTCTCTCTATCACTCTCACTCTCACAATTTGTCTTGCTTTCTCTCTACGTCTCAACTGTCGACGGCAACGGCAACTCATTGGCAATCTCTCCGGCACTGACGCATAGCAGCACACTCTAACTAGTTAGTCACTCTATCAGCTCTCTCGCTCAGTTCTCGTGCCCTCATTGCCTCACTCTCAGCTCAACCCTCACTTATGTAAGTTGTCAATTACGTTATATGTATGTAATATTTGTTCACATCATTGGTGGCATTACGCAATTGAATTATTGAGTTGGGTTTTCAAAGTGAAAATAAAGGTTGATTTGGTGAATCCGTGAATCAATCATCTTGGATCATTAGTTTATGTATATTTAATTGTTGCAAAGCAATTTAATTTTTATTACTGCTTTTCTGAGGTGTTCATCAATTCAAAGAAGAATCATCTAGTAACTAGATTTGACAGTGAAATTCCCATCCTTGGTGCAATGCCAAATTTGCTTGTCAGTTGTGCTTTTACTCCATGAGATTGGGATAGCTATAATAGCATCAAATTCTTCTGCCGTGAATGTATTTTTTATGGTAGTTAGGTCCTAATTGTGAGTATAGGTTGTGATAAGGTCTTTGACTATGTTAAGGGTGCAATAAGCAGGAAGCTCTTAGAGAGGACTTTAAAGGAATTGAGGGTGGGAGCCCATTTGTCTTCCCAAATGTGGATATTGTCACTAATGAATACATTCCTGTCAATTTCTACCGAGTCAATTGTTCTTTCCTTTAATTGATT
This sequence comes from Vitellaria paradoxa, assembly GCA_019916065.1. Taxonomy (NCBI): domain Eukaryota; kingdom Viridiplantae; phylum Streptophyta; class Magnoliopsida; order Ericales; family Sapotaceae; genus Vitellaria; species Vitellaria paradoxa. The sequence goes on from JAINTL010000052.1 coordinate 355,873, forward strand.
TAATATAATTATATTATTTATTAAAAATAACGTGATGGAATATTTTTATGTGATTTCAATTATTTATTAAGTCAAAATAAAATAATATATTTTATTTTATTATTTAGTAAAAATAATTTAATGATATTCTTATGAATTAAATTAACTAATCTAATTTAATTATTTATTGGAAATAAAATTGTAAAGATCCAAAATTTTTGATAAATAAAATTGTATTTATTCTATTATTTATTTATTTATCCAAATTTTTATTTGCTCTTATTTATTTTTATTTATGTTATATTTAATTTGCAATTAGTGGGATGTATATCTTAAATGCTAAATTAGACTTATACTAATGTGCTAGTGTGCATGTATATATTTAATGCTAGTTTTATATATACATGTATGTGCGATGGGTGAATTTTGATTAGTCAAGGGAAGAGAGAGGTGGTTTCCATTGGTTGAGAGGGAAAGTAAACTTCCATTGGCTAAGGTGGGTGGCAAGGAATTAATGAAATGTGGGGAAGGCCAAAGGTTGGCTAAAGGGGATTCAAAGCATGGCTTCCATGGGAAGCTTGGGAGTGAGTTTTAATGAGAAATTTATGAGTGATACATGTACCTATATGGGTGAGTGTGGATAAACATTTTGTATATTTAAACACTCCACAAATAGTTCTTAGATTTTTTTCCCTTAACACTTGATCTGAAGAGAGAAAGAAAGAGAGTAGAGCTGTTGTACCGTACTTGCAAGATCATGTAAGGAAGAAGAAAAAGAAAAAAAAGGGGGGGGTCGTCCTAAAATCCTTCAAGGTGCATTCGGGTTAGATTCGTGAGTAGTTCAGAGTAAGTTTCTTACTGGAGATTTTCGTAGAGAGAAAAATGACCAACTTGAGTTGGTAGTAACGCAGTATACACTGATCATCTACATGTGTAGTGAGGTAGGTGGGGTTTAGCATATAGATTTAGGTATCTTTCATGTTTTGCAAAATAAATTTGTGTATGATTTTATGTATATGTGCAAGAGATAAAAATTTGTTCTATGAATTGATTCTTGATTAGGTGAAATTCTGGAACTTTCACATTGAAATTGGTACATTATTTTTTTTATAAAAATCATACTTAGAGATTGAATTAAATCTTGATATTTTTATCCGTACAACTAGGTATATAGAGGAGTGTCCAGTAAAAATTTCAAAATTTTTTGAATTAAAATGAATTTATTAAAAATAGTTAAACTTGACTGTATGGTTGGGATCTCTATGCTAGGATCAGCATACTGCTTTTATATGAAACTCATACCTAGGCATCGAACTAATTTTCAATATTCTTATATGTGGGAGTACATAACCAAAATAATATCCAATAAAAATTTCATATTTTTTTGAGTTAAAATGAATTTATTAAAAATTATGAAATTTGACTGTTTGTTTTAAATTTCTATGCAGATACCAGTTTTATTTTTGCTATAAAAATGATACCTAGAGATTAAATTAATTTCTAAAAATTTTATATATGAAATTTGAAATGTTAAAGTTTCTACAGTAAAATGCTTATAAATTTTTGACCAATAATTTATTTTATCAAAATATTGAAAATTGACTATTTGATTTACATTGTTACACTGACCACAGTCTAATTTTTTGGTATGAAAAGTATAAATAAAGTTGATTTAATTTTTAAAATTTTTATATGTTAAACTAGACATGTAATTGAGTTTTGTGTAAAAATTTCATAATTTTTGGACTGAAAATAGATTTTATAAAAATTGTGAAAGTGAGCTGTTCTGTGTAGTTCTAAATAGATATACCCCATTTTGTTTTTCTTAAAATCTGTATTAATTAGTTTATTGAATAAATTCATAATTTTATTTTTATGAAGCTGTGGTTAGTTCTAAGCATTTAAGGCTTTTGAATTAGCGGAAAATATTTTATTTTCTATTTTTCATAAATTATCAAAATTTATGTTTTAAATCATTTCTTGTCATGACATGCTTGATATAAAATTTTGTTTACCAAGCTAGATGTATGCATATGTTCTTGAATATGGTTGCTTGAGATTTGTTTGATAAATGTTGTAATGAGAATGATATTTATAGAGGGGCAACATGAAACTTAGGCCCGGAATATATTTACACTTCATAAAACTTATAAAGTAAAGGAAAGAACATAAGGAATCTAATTTAGGGGTTTAACATGTGTGTGATGTGATGTTAACTAAAGGATTTGATTTTTGATATTGGGGTCGTTAAGGGTACTATAAAGAGTGGGTTCTAGAGCCCCAAGGGTCGAAAGCCCCAAAACCTGCGCAAGATGGCATGGCATAGCCAGTAGATTAGAAATCTACAAAGTGTATATACGGCTTACACTAGCGTATATTAGTATCGGGATTGCGGGACCAATTTGCCTACTAAGGCAAGATGAGTACATTTGGGATTGCGAGACCAATTGTACCCCACGACTGAGATCTGGGGATTTGATGAGTACATTTGGGACTGCGGGACCAATTGTACCCCACGACTGAGGTCTGGGGATTTGATGAGTACATTTGGGACTGCGGGACCAATTGTACTCCACGACTGAGGTTTGGGGATTTGATGAGTACATCCGGGACTGTGGGACCAGTTGTACCCCACGGTTTAGGCTTTAGGATTTGATGAGTACATCTAGGACTGCGGAACTAGTTGTACCCCACAGCTTAGACCTGGGGATTTATTTTGGGTTTAGTTCTGTAATTACAGACTAACCTTGCTGAGTACTTGACCCATAGTATGATATTGTGATGTGCATTGTGATTAAGTTGATGGGTATTATTTAGCATGAAACTGCGGGTTCATGGCTAAGTTATTTTTAATTTAAAATGGCATGATGATTATAGATATGGTTATAATATTGTGAAATTGGTGAGAAGTTTAATAAGTTTCAAAGTTAATTAAGTGTTGTTTGCCTTGCATGATTAAGAAACTTATTCTTGTATGCTTTATACAGAGCACACGTGGTTTAGTGCTCATCCCCCTACAGCTGATCTTGCAGGGGCAGACTGCTCGTGATGGACTTATGAGATAGAGTGGCTAATTTTGAATTATTTTATTTATGTTTCGTGTACTTTGGATTTTAAAATTTGGACCCTGTGTGAGGCGTATTGTTTTGTAGCCCCTTTATGGCACTTATTAGACATTTGGGAGTATTCTAATAGTAAATACAGCATTATTATTTCACTTCTGCTCTGATAGTATTTAATGCATGTTTATTTGTGATGGTCTTAGGGTTTAGTCCTCATGTCATGCCCCTGAAATTTAGTGATCCCGAGGAGCGAGTTTAAATTAAAAAATTTAAGGCACTCGATCCATTTTAAAATTTAACTCTCTGCTATTGCTATTACTATTTTAAAATCATCGCACAATTATACATCACTCAACAATAAAAATGCAATCTCAGTAAATCCTTGAGTCACTATCTTAGACTTTTCAAGTCTTTTGAACTTCAAATTTAAAACCTTTTTACTTCATTTACATCCATATCTAACCATCATTCTTAATGTTAGAACTACCACCAAAACATCATTTACATCTTATGCCTAGGCCAAACAAACCACCGTCGGTTACACCACGTGCTCATGCACCAGCTTACTTATCATCAATTAAGGATATTTTATAAGTTTTTCATATCCTTTACCAATAAGGTCACTATTCTAGCAGCTTTTCCAATTTTATCCACTCACACTACCAGCTATACCATAAAATAACTAAATCTCAGTTATAACACATAAACATATAACATATAATGCCAGACTCCCACTGTCCCTTAGGTATTCTAACCTAGGCTCTGATACCAACTTGTAACACCCCGATTTTCACAACTCGTAGAGTGAAGGAAAGAATCATACACAACATGTGCTAAAATATCCGTTACTCTAATCAGAGTTGCACCACCACCTTGGAACAAACATCCATACTATATAATAATAATGATTTTGTTAATAACTAAAAGTAATTAATAACAACGAAACCTCAGTGTAACCAAGCAACAGTGCTCCAGCCACCACCTCAATTAATAGTAGAGATCTAGGCCTCAAATCCTTTACAATCGTATCAAACAAATCCCTAAATTATATTATTGTTCTGAATAATGTTACAGCGACGAAAGTAACTCCATTAATGGGCCACCTAGGTCTCAGGTTCATGACGTGCAAAAGAATCTGTAGGGACGTGAGCACTAATCCACGTGTGCCCACGATGCATAATAAATAACATATATGATATGCACACAACAATCGGATTACTAATAATTTCATATCAATAACTTATAAACTCCAAGTCATTGCGTATCTCAACATCAAAACATATATCAACATACATCTCAAAAATGATCCAATTATTATCTTTCATTTATCTCTTTTGCCATCACATCACAATCATCACAGTCATGGGAAAGATATTATACAATATCGTCATTTACGGGTCCAGACCTGATGGCCACGAGTAGCCCCATAATTATCATCGTTATAGGTTACTGTGATTCAAACTTATTGTTGAACATCGAGGTAGACGAGTCGGCGCACCTCCGCATGAGGAACTAGATGTCGTGCAGCCTAATGATCCAGATGTCGCACAAGCAACCTATCCACCACTAGTGGCACCTTCATTAGCAGGGCCAGTCCCTTTAGTGCGGCCAGCCGACCCATATGGTTGCAGGTATGACAACGTTAAATTAGCTATTGTAGTTATATTTGTTATTGGATGTTTCTTGGTTTCAAAACGAACTACTAAATATATTTAAATTGGGACAACAAGTGGCATGGGGGGAAGGCCTTGACATCTTCACGTACTCTCATTGAGTACGGGGACCAGTTAGACTTAATAGTAGAGGCATAAATGACATAGTAGCCATATCCAGTGGATCTAGATGTCCCAGCTCATGATCAAAAGATCTGGCAGATGAGATCGCCATTAATATGGTTTGACATCATCGAGATGCATTTGCCTGATTGCGTCATATGATAGTTCGGGATGATTCAACACGAGCCCCTGAGTTGTGATACATCTCTCGGATTACATGCTATTGATCAGCGAGGTAGGGCTGGCAGTGATTGGAGTGTCACGCATGCTGATCACATCGCTGCCTGGAATGATTGTCATGCTCGGGTGGTCACTGGCGGCACATTTACAGGTCGGATGGATCACAGTGATCCTTATATGCAATGGTTTGATCTGATTAACAGGCACCCTATTGGGCCTCCTTGCAATGTGTCTCTCATCGAGTCCTAGCCGGTTGCTGCCACGTGGGAGATATTAGTAAAAATCTATTCTCAGTCCATATACAATGTATATTTCTGTTTAGTTATAATTATTTGATAGGTTTTATTCTAACGCTTCGATTTTTTTTACAGGTGCAGACTGCAGTCATGGTCACACAGATTGTAACAAAGCTTTTCACTTGCACAAATATGGCAGAGGTACATCAGTTAGTGACTAGATTAAGGACGGTTGGTCTGAGAATTGTTGTAGTGCTGAATGAGGAACACCGAATCGGAGGAGACTTTATGCGACCTAAGCCAGACACAGCTAGACCGTCCAACTTAGCTGGCGATGGATCGTTGGGCTCAGCAGGACTTAAACCTAGAGATGTTGCTGGACCGTCGACCTTAGTCCCCTCATCAGTCTATTCGAGAAATGGACCTTCTGCTTTCACTAGGGGTAGCCCATTGATGTCACATAGTACACCTACTGACCTACTGAGCATCGATGACTGTACAGTGGTCATTGAAGATGCAAAGGCATTACCATCACATGACTTGCAGTTTGTTACGCCAACTTTGCCACCAAGCATATTAGTTCAACCATCCCCGATGATGTATGTGCAGAGGAGGAGGACGAGGCCTCAGTTTCAGACTAACATGGAGTTGAGTCGTGTACAGTTAGAGGACCCCCTCAGCTAGGCATAGGTTCCTGAGCCACTCTCTAACCTGATAGAGCCTCCGACTGAGCCAGAGCTAGTGCAGAGGCATAGGAATCCAGTGCGGAATCGAAAGGCTCCTAGCTATGGTACACATTAGTATGTTGTTATGAAGATGGTCACCCAGTTGTTGGCAAGGATGTTGGAAGAGAAGTTATTGATAGGGTTCATGAGACTAATGACACAGAGCTTGCAGGATAGGACATTGATTCTGAGGTAGCATGCAGCAAGACAGTAAGTAATGTGGACTCTTTCATATTGATATTCTTAATGTAATTATCTTCTAGATATGATTTAGTAGTGGTCAACTAATTGCTTTCTCAAAGAAATATGAATTTACCATGTTTTATTTGAAAAGTGATTCAAGACCTATTCCTCTTCGATTGTTCCTTTTAGTTACATAATTTGAATTAATCTCTTAGGATATTTTGGACAATTAAAATTTTGTACTATAATTTTTCCATTTACATAAGTTTATGTAAGATCATTTTAGTCTATAATATTTTTTCTTTTATCTTATTCGCACATTATTTGAATAAATTTTGTTAAAATTAAAGAACAGGGTTTTTCTCAGAAAACACAATAGTCTTAGCAAAAAGTGAGATGCTTTTGGATGGTATCTTTCAGGTTAGTTTATATTCTTTTGCTTTTCACTTTTCTTCTAAATACTTTTCTTCTACATACTTATATTTGATTTTGAAATATGAAATAGCATTTTTTTAATTTTACATTTATGAATATATGTGCTTGTAGTTTTCCTTTTATTTAGTTTTTATATACTTAATGCACATCCAATTTGGATACTTCTTCAAAATGTGCATGTAGGACTGGAAAACTTCCTGTATTATTTGGGTTGCTTCTATGACTATCTTGTTGCTAATATCTCTTTTGTTAATTTTACTTCAATTACAGTATGGTGTATATGTCACACCCACTTAGAGGTGCAACCAGCCATGGACTACAGTGCCTTGCCCTCTGCCTGCAATAACATGACAATTTTGTAATTATAAATTATTAGAACCTTGAATAACATTCACACAAAATTAGTCAATAATAAAAATAATTATCTAGTGAAATAAATCCCAAGTTAAGCAATCTAATAATGTTAAATCAAATTCAAACTCAAAATAAAAATGACCGAAAATAAAAAGAGAAAAATGATCAAAATATTACTGAATTTTTGTGTTAGTAAACTTAGTATTAAATTTTATGATTTGTAAGGGGAGCAGGAAAGGGGTGAGGTGTGTGTTAGCAAGATAAGAAGACATGGGTTATTAACAAGTTTATTTTCTTTGTTTGTTTTTTGGTTTTACTCTCTTTTTCACAGAATATATCCTAAACTCCCATTCCTAGCGATCTGGCATCAGGGCCTTGGGTTGAATTTATTTATATCTTTTGACACATTTCACAATTGAATTCCTGAAACATACTAATGTTCATTTTCTGTACATGTTATGTAGGTGACGACATGTGGAATCCTCCCTTAGAAGACAGAGACAAGTCACTTTGCAGCTTTCCCTGGACTTGACTTCTTTGGTGGTGGAACACTAACAAAAGAAGAAATTGTATCCTTTTTATTGCTTTTACTTGTAAATCTTTATTTAGGGACCATTTCTAGTTTAATTTTTATTGGCAAATAGTTATTATAGAAGTTTTTCTAAACCTTTCTGATAGGTGAGACTTGCAGAGATGGAAAAGAAAGTAGTAAATGACATGTTTGTCATAATATCTGATATTTGGCTAGACAATGAAGAGTTAATTTATGTCCTTGTTCAATTATTTATTCATGTGTTTTTGGTCTAGTTTTCTATCTCTTTTGGGTGTGTGTGTTTAGAGCATTGCGTAATCCCAATATTGTCTTGTGTGTAGAGAAGACTAAGAGAAAGCTAGAGACAGTCTTAGATGGCTATGAAAACGTAGAGGTGGTTCTTTCTCTATTTGTTTTTATGGGAAATTTTTGTATACACACCCATAAAACCTTTTCTTCAGTTCATTCTCAAGCTTGAGGTGAGGGCTTATGATGCCATATTGTTTTATTTGCTTAAATGAAACTTTGTTAGTGGAAAACTTATGAAAAAGAAAAAAAAAAAAAAACACTACCTTTGCATACAAATTGCAGTTTGGAAAGCTCGGGCAGATGATCGACGCCCATCCACGATTAAGGGAGTACAATAGAATTCTGTTAATTCCTACTCCCGATGATATAGGTGTGTTAATTGATCTTCTTGGTTCTTCAAACATTCGAGGACAAAAACTTATATTCTTAGCCGTATTCTACTGCCATTTAGTTTAATTTGTGACAACTATTACTCTCCTAGTTAAGTTGCTTTTCAAAATAGAAAATAATTTCTTTTTTTTACAAAGCGTGTTGTTGTTAGTTTCTTTGTGGAAAGTGGATATAAGATTCTTGGTGGGTATAAGATTCTTACTTAGTAAAAAAAAAAAAATTAGAATAAGACGAAGGGTAGAAGAATGGAAGGTGAAACTCTTGCTTCGGTTGTTAATGATTTGAGTGGAGAAATTGTATGTTGCTATATATTCCAGAGGAGCACAAGCAAAGTATAGTTTTGAGGAACAACCAAACTGCATAAGAACCATATTAAGTTCTAGCATTTTATCTTGTTATATTCTTATTCTGTTTGGCTGACTGAATTTTGATGGGGATGGTGATCATGTTTGTGACAGAGTACTTTATGAAAGGGACACTAAAAGTGAAGGCATGACCTGGATGCGATTTTTCATTGTTTTCCTGGTTGCCCTTTCAATTGGGTCAGGATTCACAAGATTTATGGCAATGCTTATGAGTGGCCCTGTTTCCATGAAGGTATGCTGCTTATGCATTTACAATTATGAAGAGAAGAAAACTTGGAGAATAACATAGGTATAGGAGAGATCATGAAAATTGCTGAAAGCCTAATTGATTTGCTGAAACATTAAGACTATAGCTAATTATTTTTTCTACGTTTGTAACTGGATATGTGTTGGAACGTTGAATTATCTTTAGTCTCAGTTTTACATGCATCTGATTTTTTATCTTTTCTGAACTTTTGCAGCAGCTACTCCTAAGCAGATTAAAGGGCTCATGCAGGTTGATGGACTCACTAATAATGAAGTGAAAAGTCATTTGCAAGTTCGTAATTGAATATTTATCTCCTTATTTCTTTTTTCTTTTTTTTTTAATTTCATCTATCCCATCCCCCTTTCTTATCTTGGTCTCAATTAAATTTTCATGTGAGTTCAAAAATACCGACTGCATTATCGAAGAGTTCTAACCGCCACAGCCACTGCATCAAATCAATCCATGGTCACCTTAGGGAATTTGTGGATGCAAAAAGATCAGTATGCTGAATCGTTGAAGCAAACTAGTTCATAATCGGGTTCACCCCAGGGTCCTTTTCAGTTAGCTGGAACTAGTTGAGCGACTTCCACTACGGGTGGGGACAACATTGAGGAGGAGGAGGAGGAGGAGGAGGAAGAAGAATAAGAGAAATCAAAGAGCTGCAGCTGGAAAAGTCACATTCACGTATCTAGAAAAGATGTATAGAATATATCCACCATGATTTTTGTAGACAAAACTATGCATGGGAGGAGTTTCGTGACAACAAAAATAATACATTATACATAAAGGAGCTATAGAAATTACCCAAAAAAAAAGAAGCTATAGAGGGGTTGTGAAATTTTGCAGGATTAGTGTTTCTATCTGTCTGTATTAAATTGAGTTGTTTGTTATCAATTGGTTTTCGGCATAAAGAAACATGAAAAAGTAAGGTTCTCGATTGCATGAAATGAACAGGACCCATTTCCCCAACTATGGCACCATAATGTTGACATAAATTTCTTTGAAATTTTGTCAGTTACACATCTTAAATCTAGCTTTGAAATTTGCTAGTTGCCAGAAAACATCAACAGAGTTTCTTGGGAAGTATATGTAGAGTTAACCCATTCTTCTTCTAAAATCCCTTTTCACATATGTTTACTATTTTTCTTTATTATCTTTTTTAAGCTTGTTATCATTTTTATTTCACCCTTCATATGTTTGGTTATGTTTCATCTTGGTTGGCTGCCACTGTAGTTTTTTAGGCTGTCTATTTTTTTTCCCGAAACATTTGTTGTTTATTGATCTGCCAAGTTTTATCATCAATGAAGATTTCTTTTTCCTTTTTTTTCTGGTCAAAAAAAAAAGAAAAAAAGGAAGAAAAAGAAGAAAAGAAAAAGGCAGATATAAATATTGTTTACCTGTTTACTATGCAGCAACCTAGATATGATATCATTGCACAGTTCATTTTTGGGTATGTCTCCCCTGGGAAACCCATCAAGAACTTGCTTTTCAAGATTTATGGGCAAATCAGCACCATTCACGCTCTTTTTTATTTTTTTATTTGTTTAATTTATTTGCATTATTGTAAATTTTTAAAATTTATTTTCTTATTTTTTATTTGTTATTGTATAATTTTATATTATATGGAGTTTAAGATAGTTGTTTTAAATAAAAAGTGTAGCAAAAATAAAAAAAAAATCTATTGAAAACAAGAGACAGAGCTCAAAAAGTTATTGTGAATTAAAAAATTTATTTCAAACAAATTTATTATTTACTTTAAAAATGATATTTATTAAATTAAATTGATTTTACTATAAATTAGATTTAATTAATTAGATGATACGATATATCCGAAACTTTCAAAGTCGTAAACTCAAATTTTATAGTTTAGATAAGTTTAAATATGCAATTAAATTGATTAAATTTACTTAATTCTAAATTAGAGTTAGATAAATTAATATTTGAAAATATTAAAAATAAAAACAAAAACAAGAGAGAGAGCTTAAAGAGTTATTGTAAATTAAAAAAATTATCTCAAACAAAAATATTATTCAATTTAAAAATAATATATATTAAATTAAATTATTTTGCTATAAATTAGATTTAATTAATTAGGTGATATAGTATATCTGAAACTCGTGAAGTCACAAATTCAAATTTTATAATTTAGATAACTTTACAAAAATTAGGTAAATTAATATTTAAAAATAAACAATTTCATAATTTAGATAACTTTAAAAAAGTTAGGTAAATTAATATTTAAAAATAAATACGTAGAAAATTTGTTTGGTTTGTTATGGTATTTGCATAATTTGTTTGATTTTTAACAGCAAAGCAAAAAAAAAAAAAAATTCTATTGACGGGGGTCTTGAATTGCAGGATGATTTCTTTTCTCTTCCCAGTGCAAGGCCTTAAGGCCTCAAGTTCCTTGGGGCAGTGAACAACCGCCCTTTGAAATGGTGGGTCTTCCTATTCCGCGATTTGAAATCGTGTTTTATGCTAACAGTCGTGATTTTAAATGGCGGTTTTTACTGCAGTATCCATCAACACTCGCACTTTGAAATCGCGATTGTTCAATGTGTAGAACCCATAACTACGATATGGTATAGCATTTTCTCATTAACAGCAGATTTCTAAATAGTTTTGGATTGACAGCAATCTCTCAAATTGTGTACACAACATCAGCAGAACAAAAAAAAAAAAAAAAACTCTCCCCCTACCCTAAATCTGTGGCGCTGTTGGGCAACAATAACCAATTACAGGGTCTGCAAAAACTTTCACTGAAGGGATCAGGTTTCTCATTTCAATGATATTCTAAATTATCGTCAACAACCGATGCGAGTTTCTCACCATGCAATGTCTCCAGAAAATGTCTGAACTGCCCTCAGCCCAATGTTCTACAAAGCGTCAATGCAACAAAATAAGTGTTCTGCAGAGGGATGGAGGTAGGGGTGAAAATCAATCAAACTTCTTTTAAACTATTTCACCTCGACTTCCAAAAAAGAAAAAACCTCTACTGGAGCTCATTTCATGATTAAAATAAATTCAATCAAACTTAATTTTTTGTTTGTTTAGAATCGACTTTGAACTTGAACTTAGAAAAACTTAGTTCTATAGCTCGGGACAGACTTAATAAAATAATATATATTTTATAATATTTTATTTATTATATTTATGTCATTTTAGTCTAATTAAGCTGATCTCGAAACAAAATTCTTCTTTATCGATTCGAACTTGAATCTATATGAAAGTTCAAACCGAGCTTAAGCCCAATATAGATAGTGCCAACTTGAATTTGGAAACTAAATTGTGATGTTGAGCGAATGGATGAGACTTTGTGACAATTACCAGCAAGCTGATCTGCAGAAGATACATGCTGTAAGTGAAGAGTGCCCTGTTTTAAATGATGTCGAATGAAATGACAATCAATTTCAATGTGTTTAGTACGCTCATGAAAAACATCATTGTGGACTATTTGAACAGCACTAGTATTATCACAATATGGAGAAGTGCCATCGGTGAAAGAAAGACTCATATCAAGAAGAAGCAAGCGCAACCAAAGAAGTTCAGAAGTGGTGTCAGCCAGTGCCTTATATTTGACTTTAGTGCTAGAGCGAGCAATAACAGACTGTTTCTTACTATGCGCATGAAATGAGTAATGAGCCAAGTAAGAAATAATAACCAGTAGTAGAGCACCGGTCTGTAGGGTCACTAGCCCAATCAGCATCTGAGAACGCTCTCAAGTGCAAGGTGAAGCTAGATGAGAAGAAAAGACCATGAAACAAAGTCCCTTTAATATACCAAAGTATGTGAAGAATGGTAGCATAATGAGTGGAACAAAGGGCATGCATAAATTGATTGACGAGAGTAATTGCTCATGAAATGTCTGGGTGAGTCACTACAAGGTAAATGAGACTGCCAACCAATTAACGATAGAGAGTATGGTCCGATAAAGTCTCACTATCAGTAGCAAATAGTTTCACATTAGGCTCTAAGGGACTATCAACAGTTTTGCTGTCAAGTGATGCCAAAAAGATCATCGCCAGTAATAGCCATATCATCAACATAAAGCAGTAGTAGAGTGATGCTGATAGAGGAGCGGTGAATAAAGAGTGCAGAGTTATAAGCACTAGGGTGAAACCTTGCTGTGCAGGAACAGAGCTAAACTTAGCAAACCACACTTGAAGAGATTGCTTAAGACCTCATAGGGCCTTTCAAAGCCGATAGACTTTCTGAGGAGGATGAGCAGACCTAGGAGGAGGCTTCATATAAACTTCCTCTATAAGATCGCCCTTAAGGAAAGCATTCTTATAACATCTATCTAAAATAACTTCCATTTGTGAATAGTAGCAATGGCCAATAAAGAACGAAAGGAGGTAATGCGAGCAACAAGAGCAAACGTCTCCTCATAATCATTGCTATAGTCCTTAGTAATGCCCTGGGCAACTAGGCGAGCTTTGTAACACTCAATGGATCCATTGGACCGAGTTTTGATCTTATACACCCATATGCACCAGACTATAATTTTATGTGGAGGTAAGTCAGCTAGGTCTCACGTATAAGTAAAGGTAAGTGGTTGAAGTTCATTATTTATTGTTTGTTGCCAAATCGGGTCAGAACTAACCTCATGATATGTGCGAGGCTCATAAAGAGAGGCAATAGTAGAATAATAATGAAAATCACGAAGATAGAAAAGAGGTGCTTTTATCCGATCGAATCAATGTAAATTGATTTCTTGGGAAAGTGTAGAAAAGGATGCTAAAGGATCCATCGGTGTGTTAGATGAATTGGAAAGAGGTGTTGTGTGGTCACCTGTAGAGGGAGACAAACCTACATCAAGAGAGTCATTCATAGGGAACAAGGCAATAAAGGGATCAATAAAAATAGGAGAATGATTGGAAGGACTTGCTTGAATAGGAGACATAGTGGTGAACAATCGGTGCTCCCAAAAGGCAACATGCCGAGAAATATGAAGATGTTTAACAATAGGATCATAACATTAGTAATCTTTCTATTCAATACCATAGCTAAGAAAACAGCGCAAATGAGAACGAGGTTCAAGTTTGTTATACTCATGAGTAGGTAGAAGAACAAAACAAGTACACCCAAAAACTTTAAGGGCAATATAATCTAGTATTTTCCCATACAAATGCTTATAAGGAGAACAATTATAAATGATAGGACAAGGGACTCGATTAATGGTGTAAACTATCATAAGATCAAGTTCTCCCCAAAAGGATTTAGAGAGAGACACAGAGATAAGAAGTGATCGAATGGTTTCTAAAACATGGCGATGTTTTCTTTTTGCACGTCCATTTTGTTGTAAGTATAGGGACATGATAAATGAGAGAGAGAGAGTCCCATTATATTAAAGGTTTTCAAGAGTAGCACCATCCTTATACTCCATGGCATTATCTAAATGAAAGGTTTTACTTTACTAGAGAATTGAGTTTGAATCATTCTTTGAAAATTATCAAACAGTGTAGGTAGTTCAGATCGATTATGCAAAGATAAATCCATATATATCTTAAAAGATCATCAACAAATATCATAAAATAACGAGAATCCCCTTAGTAGCAATGGGTGCAAGTCCCCAAATATTAGAGTAAACAGGATCAAAAGGTGCAGAAGAAATCGAATTACTTTTATTAAATGGTAAAGTAGTTTGTTTTCCCGGTTGACATGGCAAACAATCAAATGAAGAAAAATCAACTGATCCTAAATTACCTCGAGATGCTAGTAATCGAACCCGAGACATAGAAGGATGAACAAGGCGAGAGTGCCATAAACTAGAGGCGGTGGTGGTAACAGCGGCAGATTAAGAAACTTGTGGTGAAACTCTAGGAAGATGTAAGGATGAAAGTTCAAATAGGCGACCAACTTTACGCTTTATCCCAATCAATTGACCAGTCTGTGGATCCTGCACATAACACCCTTCATTAGAAAATTTAATAATATAAACAAGCTCAACAATGTGGCCAACAGAAAGCAGGTTCAAACATAATTTTGGAATAAGATAAGTATTTGGAAAACAGAGGCTAGGGGTTGAAATAGAACCAATGTGATCCAAGTGATTATCTTTGCATTGTTTACCACCCAAGTATTCAAAGTCTACCTAGTTTTCTGCTTTGGTATCTATTGGAGCTACTGTAGTCCTGGTGATCTAGCTCTACATGTTCTTCCCTGTTAAGAAATTTTTCATAACATGGGTTCAATATGTGTAATTGGCACTTATCAACTTGATAATAATCACTTGAAGAGAATATGAACTTTGATTACACTTGAAAAGTGTAATTACAAACTCCATATTTTGATATTTATTAATGCATTTGAATAGTTAAATTTGATGTTTTGTCATCTTTTTGTCATTTATAGTTTTTATTTTCTTAATTGCAGGGAAAAAGGCGAGATAATGGAAGTTTATAGCGATGAAAATGGCATAGAAGACAAAGGAAAAGCTATGGTTCAAACCTCAATTTGGATGGTCTGGGCCAACCTAAAGACCCAGCATAGAGGAGGGAGAAAAATGGAGTGACTACCATTCTGTGGTCCGGACCCCCTCCCAGACGGTTCGGACCACAGTAGCTGAGCATGCGCGGGATTAATTCTCACTTTTTAGGGTTTCTGTGTAACCCTTTTATAAAACCCTGTACACGGCTAAACTAGAGAAGAACTTTTGATATTTTTCAGATACTTTTGAGAGTTTTGAGATAGTTTTTAGAGAGCTTTTTCAATATTTTTGTGGAGTTTATGGATTTTCTCGAAGTTAGTTTGTTCATCGCTGTAGTAATGTTCTATTACTTTCTTTCAGAACTATTTACCATGTAAGTTTGATTTCGTTTCGCTTTTCAATAATATGATTTATTCGTTTCATTCAGTAGATCAGTTGATTATGTGCATGTTTGTTGCTTTTGTTTTCTTTAAAGTGATGATAGCGTAAAAACCTTAGTTCTTGATTCAACGAATCAATGAAAGGTAGCTCATGACACACTATGGGATGTGCGTAGACCCTTCGCATGGTTGCGAAAACTCATGCGTAGGGATCTACTATTTTTAAACCTATTTTAACTTGTTTCGAAAACATTCAAAAATGAAAACGTTTAACCATATTCCTTGAAATCACTAGTATGGGTTTTCGATTACAATTGGTTAATATTTTTGGACAAATTAAAAATAGGATTCGAGTTCAATTCTGATTTCGTTTGTTTGAAAAACTTTCGAAAATAAAAGTCTTTAACCATATTCGTTGAAATCACTAGTACTGATTTTTTATTATTTCTCAATATTTTTTGAACAAACTCCTAATTCAGATTTGAACCCAAACATCCCATAGTGAAGTAGTGAACTACCTGGATTTGAAAGTTGAATCAAAAACCTCTTTAATATTGAGTTCGTTATTTAATTTAATTTTTACAATAGTTAATTTGCTTTGAAATTTAGAGTAGCATTCTAAAAACTAGATTGAATTCCTTTAATTAATATTTAATTCATTTAGAACCTAAAATAAAATTTTGAATTGCTGAATCCCTTAAGTAGTGTTAATTTAAATTTTAGTTTGAATTTTAATTTGGCAAAACCCTAGGATTTAGTTTCAACTAAACATCATACCTTGCTTATAATTAAAATATGAATTTCCCTTATAATCTAGAAACTGAATAACATAGGCTCCTTGTGAATTCGAATTTGGACTCACCGAGTTAAAACTACGACTGTCCTTTTGCACTTGAGAGGCAGAACCCAAACATATTTTAGGGTCGATCAAGTTTTTGGCACCATTGCCGGGGAGCCAAAAATTTAGTTTTTTGGTTTTTTCTAATTTTATTCATTTCTTTTTAAGTGAGTTTATTTTTCCTTAAAAAAAAAACTCGAAAGGACTCTCATTCTTTTTGAAGTGTATACAACTAAGATCGGGTAAGGTAATTGTAGTAGAACCTAAACTAGAAGACCCTTCCTATCTTCCTGAATCATTTTCCACAAACTTATTTTCCACAGTTTCACTTACCACCTCATCTTTTCACTCGATGGTCGACTTAAGAGGGGAAGGTAGTGAACATGGGGATAATGATCCCCAAGAGGTTTTCAGTTTTATTCCATTGAGAGAATGCCTTAACCCTGCGAGGCAATCTACACCATCATGCATAGTCTTACCTTTAAATAGGGGAAACTTCACACTTAGACCAAGAATCATTCAACTTTTGCCTACCTTCCATGGTTTATACTCTAAAAAACCCTATAACCATCTTAGGGAGTTTGAGGATGTTAGTAACACTTGTGTTGATCATAATGCCAATGAGGATGTAGTACGCTTTCAACTTTTTCCATTTTCCCTTAAGGACAAGGCCAAATCCTGGCTTTATTCCCTCCGTCCACGTTCTATTGGATCGTGGTGTGAAAAAAATATTTCCTAACCCAAAAAACTCAGCATTATAGGTGACAAATTACCACCTGTTCATGCAAACCTAATGAGAACTTCTGTCGAGCATGGGAAAGGTTCAAGGACCTTTTAATGGCTTGCCCTCACCATTGTTTTGAGCCTTGGAGAATAGTGAGCATATTCCATGAATCTTTGACTCATAGTCTTAAGCAATTAGTGTCTACCATGTGCAATGGAACTTTATTTGTTAAGACTGCAGAGGATGCCATGGACTTCTTTGACATGGTAGCCGAAGATTCCAATATTGGGAAATATGACCTTCTTTATCTTCTAAGCATAGGAATTTGATACCTAGTGGTCATTTGACGTTAAGTGAGAGTGATGATTTGAGAGCTAGGATAGCTGCATTGCAACATAAGTTAGATTCTTTTGAGCTTAAGAATAAGAAGAAATTAGTTGAAGCACAAATGATATGTAAGGCATGTGACCAAGTGGGACGTGATGCTAATTCGCGTCCTGAGGTTCCTTTATACTTAAACAGATTGCTTATGGTCAGGCTTACATTAACAATTCTCAGAACCGGCCATTCCAAAATAGGGGTCAGGGTAACACCTCCTACCCACAAGGTGGGAATGTCAAGTATCAAGGGGGAAATCAACTTTCCCATACTTATCCCCCGGGGTGGAAGAATCTTCTTGGTTTTGGGTGAAAAAATGACAACCAGGGTCAACCATTCCAACCTCCTCCCTTACCACCACCCCAATACCAATAGCCCAATTTTGTTGCATTCCAACCTACACAGAAGAGACCTCTTGAGGACACTGCTTATCAATTCATACACCATCAATTGAGCATCAACGAAAATATGAATCGGACCTTAGATGACATTAAAAGGCAAGTTTCTAAGCTGACACAAGCTCTGAGTACCACTCAAAGTGGCACACTCACTTCATAAACTTTTCCAAACCCGAAAGGTCAGGTAAACATTGCTGAGTCGTCTACTTCGGGTACTACCTCGCATGAATAGGTGCAATCCAGTACCACTTTGAGAAGTGGGAAGGTTGTTCATAAACCTGTTGATCCTAGAGTTAATGCAGCAAAGGTTAACATAGGAGTGAGAGATAATAGAGAGGTTAAAGAATCGAGTAAAGTAGAAAATAAAGAAAAGAATGAGGGAGAAACCAAAGATAAAGAGAGGCCAATTGTTGAGAGGAAGAAAGGTGAAAAAGAGGTGAAAGAAAGAGAGGGGGAAATCATTGTGGGAACATCAGGTAGGCATGAAGAACAAATAGATGGATATACACCTAGGCTACTCTTTCCTCAAAGGTTAGCAAAAGGTAAGAATAAGATATTGAATTCTGAAATTTATAAGGTCTTTAAACAAATAAAAATCAACATTCCATTACTTGAGACTATTAAGCAGAATCTATCCTATACTAAGTTCCTTAGAGATATGTGCACTGTTAAGAGAAAGCTTAATGTCAAGGAAAAAACCTTCTTGACTGAACAAGTTAGTGCCATCATCCAGTGTGACACACCTCCTAAGTATAAAGATCTTGGATGTCCAACAATTTCATGCATAATTGGGGATCACATCATTGATAAGGCTCTACTTGACCTAGGTGCTAGTGTCAATTTATTGCCTTACACGGTTTATCAACAATTAGGATTAGGTGAGTTGAAACCCACTAGGATAACTTTGCAATTGGCGGATTGCTCAGTAAAAATGCCCAGGGGTATAGTGGAAGATGTGTTAGTCCAAGTAGATAAATTCTACTTTCCTACTAATTTCATAGTGTTGGACACCCAACTTGTTCAAAATCCCTCCCATTCCATTTCGGTCATTTTAGGTAGACCATTCCTTGCTACCTTTAATGCTATGATTAATTGTAGAAGCGGGGTTATGAAGTTATCTTTTGGGAATATAAGCGTTGAAATGAACATTTTTAGGGTGGAGAAACAAATGGGAGAGTTTGAGGATGTCAGAGAGGTGGATCTGATACATGCTTTAAGTGAGGAGTATTTTGAGAATATCTAAATTGAGGATCCCCTAGAACAAGCCCTAGTGAGAAGTGAAAGGTGTGAAACTTTGGATGGATAGAATTTTATGGAGAGTGAAAAATTGATAAGTGATAGAGAGGAAGTTATGGCAATTAATGGCTGGGTGCTAGTGTTTGAATCTTTGGAGCCATCCTTGATCAAACCCAAGCCGTCAGAGGAGTGTCCTCCTTGACCTTCTAGGAAACCTTTGCCCAGTGAACTGAAATATGCATTTCTAGAAGAGGGTGAGACATTCATAGTAGTCATTTCTTCAAAGTTGGAAGAAGTTCAGGAAGAGAGGTTATTAGTAGTCCTAAGTGCTCATTGAAAGGCCTTGGGGTGGACAGTGGCTAATCTTCGAGGTATTAGTCCCTTAGTGTGTACTCATCATATATACCTTGAGGATGAGGCCAAACCGGTAAGGCAAATGCAACGAAGATTAAACCCCAACATGAAAGAAGTAGTAAAATGGGAAGTACTTAAGTTGCTCGATGCAGGTATTATTTACCTCATATCTTATTCAAAGCGAGTGAGTCCCACTCAAGTGGTTCCAAAAAGATCTGGTGTCACGGTAGTTGAGAATAAGAAAGGAGAGTTAGTGCCTTTACGTACCCAAACTGGGTGGCAAATGTGTATTGATTATAAGTGATTAAATGCAGTAACCCGGAAGGATCATTTCCCCCTTCCATTTCTAGATCAAGTGCTTAAGAAAGTAGCGGGGAAATCTTTCTACTGCTTTCTTGATGGTTATTCGGGGTATAATCAGGTCAAGATAGCACTTGAGGACCAAGAGCAAACCACGTTCACATGCCCTTTTGGCACTTTTACATACAGATGAATGCCATTTGGGTTATGCAACGCACTTGTAGCCTTTCAAAGGTGTGTGATGAGCATCTTTAGTGATATAGTTGAATGATTCTTAGAGGTTTTCATGGATGATTTGTCCGTCTATAGAGATACATTTGATGAGTGCTTGACAAACCTTGAAAAGGTGTTTTTGCGATGTGAGGAAAGTAATTTGGTGTTAAACTCGGAAAAGTGCCATTTCATGGTACAACAGGGAATTGTTTTGGGGCATATAGTATCATGTCGAGGAATTGAGGTAGACAAAGCAAAGTGGAACTAATCCAAAACTTACATACTCCTCGATGTGTGAAGGACGTAAGATCAGTTTCTTGGACATGCCGGGTTTTACTGGCGATTCATTAAGTCCTTTAGTTCTATTGCTCCACCCCTATGCTCTCTACTGTCTAATGATGTTCCGTTTGACTAGACAACATCATGCCAAGAGGCATTTGATCAACTTAAACAATTGCTCACCACCGCTCCTATTATGCAAAGCCCAGATTAGTCTCTACCATTCGAGCTTATGTGTGATGCTAGTGATTTTGCAGTGGGTGCAGTTTTAGGGCAACAAAAAGAAGGAAAACCTTATGCCATTTACTACGCTAATAAGGCCCTGAATGAAGCTTAAATTAACTATACCACCACTGAAAAATAGCTTCTAGTGGTAGTCTTTGCCCTAGACAAGTTTAGGTCCTATTTGGTAGATCTTATGTTACAGTGTTTACGGACCATACAGCTTTGAAATATCTTCTTTCCAAGCAAGAGGCCAAACCCCATCTAATTAGATGGATGCTACTCCTCTAAGAGTTTGATTTGGAAATTAAGGACAAAAAAGGAGTAGAAAATGTGGTAGCTGACGATTTGTCTAGATTACCTCATCATGTGTCCGACTCTAGCGACCTACCAATTAATGAGTATTTTCCCGATGAGCATATCATGTATATTAGCACCAATCCTACATTCCATCCTCCTTGGCATGCAGATATTGCCAATTTCTTAGTGACAGGCCAAATGCCTTCACATTGGACAAAGATTGATAAAGGTAAGCTCTTACGTAATGTACGCAATTTCTTTTGGGATGAGCCTTACCTCTACAAGTATTGTCCAAATCAAATTGTGAGGAGATACATTCCCGACCATGAGATTCATAGTGATATTAAGTTTTGTCACACCTTAGCTTCTGGAGGCCACTTCTCTTCAAAGAAAACCATCGCCAAAATTCTTCAAAGCGGATTTTTTTGGCCTTCCATGTTTAAAGATGTGCATAACTATTGCTTGAGATGTGATCATTGCCAATGCCTAAGAGCCCTATCTAAGCGTAATGAGATGCCTCAAAACCCTGTGATCATTTTAGAAATTTTTTATTATTGGGGGATAGATTTTATGGGTCCGTTCCCTAAGTCGTTTGGTTTTGAATATATCTTAGTGGCTATAGACTATGTGTCAAAATGGGTAGAGGCCATTGCCACTCGCACCAATGATCACCGAGAAGTGGTCAAGTTCTTAAAAGAACATATCTTCTCTCGTTTTGGGATGCCACGAGCAATCATTAACAAAGAAGGTAAACATTTTTGCAATAAACCTGTTGGTATCCTAATGCGTAAATATAATGTGACGCATAAAGTGGGAACTACTTACCACCCACAAAACAGTGGCCAGGTTGAATTAGCAAATAGAAAGATAAAGGGTATTCTCTAAAAGACTGTCAATCCTACTCGAAAAGATTGGTCTTTGAGACTAGTTGATACATTGTGGGCATATTGGACGGCTTATAAAACCATTTTGGGTATGTCTCCCTACCGTCTTATTTTTGGCAAGGCTTACCACCTACTAGTTTAGATAGAACATGGAGCCTATTGGGCAATCCGGAAATTTAATGAGAGTTTAGATGATGCTAGCATTCTTCAAAACCTTCAACTCAATGAACTTGAAGAATTAAGAAATGATGCTTTTGAAAATGCGAACTTTGCCAAGGCTAAGATGAAGGAATTACATAATAAGCACATCCGTAGGAAATCCTTTCATGTGGGCCAAAAAGTTTTGATATATGACTCAAGGTTACATCTTTTCCCAGGAAAGCTTCGATCTAGGTGGTGTGGTCCTTTTGTTATCCTTTCCGTCTCAGGACATGGTGTATGTGAGATTCACAACCCATACAATAACACCACTTTCAAGGTGAATGGCCATCGTCTCAAGCCATATTTGGAGAACTTCGTGGTGGAGGTTGAAATGTGGGATCTTTTAGATCCTCCACCTTAACTGTAATACGAGATTAAAATGTAGTTGTAATTGTACTATAGTTAGGATTAGGATAGGTTTTTATCTTTGCCTTGCTTTAGGATTTTAATTTTTAGTTTAGGCATTCTTTGGTTATTCAAAGCAAAACAAAAACACGTTGAAAGTATCCAATTCTGTGGTCCGGGCCACAGTGAGCATATTTAGCTGAAATTGTGGAGGAGACTATTCTATGGTCCGGACCCCCAAACCAAATGGTCCGGACCATATTAAGCAAGTTTGGCCGAGGTTTTAGAGAGGACCATTCTGTGGTATGGACCATCCACAGGTGGTCCGAACCCTACAACTGATTTAATAACTCCTTCAGCCACTTTAAACCTAATCTTCTCTCCTCCAACTTCAAATCCTCTCAAGTTCTCTCTACATACTTGAAGATTTCTTCAAGAATAGGCCTTCCTGAGGGTTGTTTAGTGACATTCAACTCCCATCTTTGCATCTAAGCTACCTAAAGTATGTTTCCTCTATGCTTTGAGCCCTAGGTATTTCTTATGTCAATTCCTCTTTGAACTTGAGCTTCAAAGTATCAAGGGTTCTGAATTTCTTGTATAATGGAGCCCTATTTTGAGTTCCCAACAATGGGCAGAAAGAACTACTCATTTTGAGTAAATTTCTTCACACCCTATCATCTTCCTCACCGTGGGTCACAATTTGGGTCCAAGGGTTCAAAGAACCCCAAGCCTTTTGCTTGTTTTTTATTTTCAAAAGTCTTCATTTGCAATTAGTATTGAGAATTTCTTGATCAATTCGATGTTTTGTGCTAAAGGACCCATCTATGGTGGATGTTGTATGGCCACCAAAATTATTGAATGGACCCATCCATGGTGGATGTTGTATGGCCACCTGGACTGTCTATATTACATAAAATTCATTTTAGTTTCAATGTACACTTTTTTTTTCTCAATAAAATGGGCCACTGAACTTGTGTGGACATAGGGGTTGCACAACGGTAAATTGAATATTCCTTTTGTATGTTTGTAGCTCCCATGGCCCCAAGAGTTAAGAAAACTGCAAATTGACAGCTAGGGACCAACTCATTCGATAGAAGTAGATTTTGGAAGGAGGATGCTAAGCAAAGATATGATGAGACTTGGGGACATAAATCAGTGGTGATTGAGCGCTTTTGGCATATCGACCATTTTAGGCGCGAGAATTCATGCTGGAACAAAACTTTGAGGGGCGACAGTGGCTCCACATGGCAAGATTTCATGCTTGCTGTATAGTCGATTTAGTCAAAGAGTTCTTTGCCAGTTTTAAAGAAAGGTCTATCATCAAGCGAAAGGGTAGAGAACGACTCATTAGTTGGGTCAGAGGGGTTAAGATTACACTTACACCTAACGATTTTGCTCAAGTATTCCAAGTACCCAGAGTTCAAAATCCCGAATTTACTTATCCTGCTAAGGGCACTCCACCATTCCCCACTGTAGTTTCAGAGATTTTATTAGACGGCCAGGAATGGGTTGGAGAATATAGGAAACCAGAGTCTGTGCTTAAGGATAAATATTGGGCATTGCATATGTTTTCATGCTCAAACCTGTTACCACAAAACAGGAATTCTAATTGCACTCCCCTTCGAGCTCGATTGATTTATGCTATTGGAACGGTTAATTGCACTAAGTCGCTTATGCCTGTGAGCACCCTGGAGCTTTAGCTGTCTTACCCTTTGGTAGAGTGCTCACAGAAATATTTAGAAGAAAAGGAGCCCGCATCACAGATGACTTACTTATAGCCTCAGGATAACAACCTTTCAATATCACATCTTATGTCAAATCCCAAGACTTAATCTCAAAGAAGAAGAGGAAGACAGAGGAGTTTGAAGAAGAAGGTGGACCATCCCAAGCACTAGAAGAGCCAGAGGAGAATGAAGAGGAGATTACTAATACAGATTTAGCTAATCAGATTGAAGCCCTGGCTGAGCGTCTTAGCGCCATAGAACAAAGTCAGGAAGCTGACCACCAGCTCCTTCTATGCATTCACCAGAGCCAGCAGACTCAAGGTCACCTCTTGGAGAGCATTTTAGACTATATCAGAAAGTCTCATCCACCTCCACCTCCTCAGTGATTAACTATTTAGTTCTATTCTTTTTTGAGAGTTTAGGAGAGAGATTTCTTGTTCCATTTGTTGATCCTAAAACTCTGTACTTAACTTTAACTAGTTGGGATTGCTGTATAATTGTTTTTGACTATTTTAATTTGGTATTTTGTTTAATTGTGGTTACTTTTCATTTTATCTGTGTTATTCTTTTTAATTCCTGAGCATATTGTTATTACCTTGTGTTGGATGCTTGGTTACTTGTGTTCTTAAACTCTATTTTTATATTATTTGTAAAGAACAAGTACATCATATTTGGTCCTAACCACAATAATTCTAATCAGAAGGATAACATTAACACTTTAATTGGACGAAAACGTAAGTGGAAAGACACCCTACATGTCTAGTGAGGAGAGTGACTCTGAGACTTTTGAGGTTGACTGGGAAAGGTGGCCTGAGGAGTATTTTTTAGAAAGTAATTCATTACCCTTGCCGCTTATTTATCCTCCATTAATACACATAACACCTGACTAGTTACTTGATGGGCAATGGTGGAATGAAGTTGACCTTGAACTCCTTTTAGAAATGGACTGGGCTGAGATAACTATAGCTACTGAATGGTCTGAAGCACCTTCTTACACCACGGACACTGACACAATAATAGAATCTGAAATGAGTTACACTTCTGATTCTTATGATATACCACATCTGGAGGATATTCCTGGCACTGAGAGTGCTGACATTGAGTTTAAGGAGGGTGTTGACATTTCCAATGAGTGGTACCAAGATGATGCTTTTGGTATTTCATTGCAATTTCTTTTTGAGTCTCATCATGCATTAGATCCAATTGAAGGCAACACGAGGTAATCCTTATCCTTTCTTTTACTCTTTGTGCTTATTTTTCTTATTATGTTCTTCTTTATGTTATTACATGTAAGTCATTAATCTCCTCAATCTAAGTTGGGGGGGATGTATTAGGTAACACTCTAAGTAGCGTAAATAATGGGTACATGCTTGGTTTAATTTGTGCTATGTTCTTATTTGTTCTTTTTTTGTGGCTATTGTTTTATACTCATCATTATGTTCACTTTACACACTACAGACCCACTTATGTATCTTGGTTCTCATATTGAGGATAATTTTTAGTTTAGGTTGGGGGTAGAGTTCACATGATGACTTATGTGCTAAAAATTGTAAAATTTTAAATTTTTTGAGATTTTTGAGCTTGAATACATGAATTTAGCACATTTATACCTACATGTCAGCCCTTTTGGTTTGGTTGATTGCGGAATTGAGTGAGAGAGTGATAAGTGAATCTTGTTCAAGCATTACTAGGAAACTTAATTCAAGTTGAGTGTGTTATGACCTTGTGAATTTTTGTGACTATCATGGAGAAGAGCTTATGTGCTTAGGAATATATTTTGTTTGACAATGGTTAATTGAGCATTCTTCGACTAGGTGGAGACTTATACCCCTATGGTGAGCTTTTGAGCCTATTATTATTTTCTTGAGGGGTTGCACATAATCACAGCTCTTTTGCTCTTCACTTTGGTTTTCAATGCACTAATTGCATCACACACACTTGCATGAGTTTCACTTGGCACATTATGAGTTGTTGCAAGCTTTAAACATGATGCTAGGCCATCTTTGCTATTGTTAGGCCTCTTTATCCTTCCTGGATATGATATTGCCCTAGGAACCAACTTGAAGCCTTTTAATAAAGTGTGTGATATTTATATATATTTTTTCTTGGCTCCCACCTCATATATTATCCCTTAACCGTACTCACACACTTTTAAGTCTTACCCTCACATGTCGTGGGTTATGAAAAGTGCCTCAATGTTAGTGATGTGAATGGGGGTTGGGAATAGAAACTTTTGAGAGCATTTTGAGAGGAATATTGGGTGGAGAATTTAGCTTATGTTTATTTCATTATTTCAAAGAAAAAAAGAAAAAAAAAAGAAAACGAAAAAAAAATGTTTGTCATTCCTTTTTACATGTGTAATTTTGGGACTTATGCATTGTATTATAATTATTGAGAATGTCCCATGAGTAGTTTATAAGTTTGTGAATAAGGTTCTTGTTGTAGTTCTTCTTGGGGTTGGAAAGGAAATGGGTAGTTTGGGACTTGTGTGCACTTGAACATCTTTATCCTAAAACATGTGCTTTGATTTCCATATTTTCCATGTTAACCATTACCCCTGGCCAAGTTACAACCAAAACAAGGACCTAGTGGATTCTAAGCAAGCAACTCTTGTATTGTGCATGTAGTGGTCTTGTGTAGGTTGTGTGGTGTGATTGCTTACACATACATTGGAACATGGTTATGAGTTGTCCACTTCAAATTTCATTTTAGTTCACTATCTTCTTTGTGGGGTTATGTGCAACTAGGATAGCGTTATATGCTAATAGGTGTGTGTGAACCCTCTATGAGTGAATTCCTTTCTATGAGTGGTACTTTGTGAGCTTTTGATCAAAACTTAGTTCCATTTATGCTCTTGCGACCTCGTTGAATGAATGAAACAATTTTGCACACATTTTTTTTCTACTTTGATAGCCCATGCATTTATGCTTAATACTTGGAAATTACACATGATATTTGGGTTTTGTGACTTGTTAGGCTTGAGCTTAATTCATTTTTTATCTTGATCACTTTTTGACACTTTGAGATCATGTTATAGAATTTTGTGGGTAAATTCACTGCAAACCCTCACGAGACCTCACTCATCCACCAGGGGGAACCTAGGGGTTTAAAGGGCTTGCTGCACGTAGCTAAGTGTAGCCGTGTTTCCAACGAAAAGAGAAATAGGGCTAGTAATAGCATTTCATTTTAATAAAGGGCATTGCTAGGGACTAGCAACGTTCAAGTTGGGGGGTGTGATTATACTTGAAAAGTGTAATTACAAACTCCATATT
Organism: Vitellaria paradoxa; assembly: GCA_019916065.1. Lineage (NCBI taxonomy): Eukaryota > Viridiplantae > Streptophyta > Magnoliopsida > Ericales > Sapotaceae > Vitellaria > Vitellaria paradoxa. The sequence goes on from JAINTL010000052.1 coordinate 383,123, forward strand.
TTGATACTTATTAATGCATTTGAATAGTTAAACTTGATGTTTTGTCATTTTTATTCATTTATAGTTTTTATTTTCTTAATTGTAGGGAAAAGGGCGAGATAATGAAAGTTTATAGCGATAAAAATCGCCTAGAAGATAAAGGAAAAGCTGTGGTTCAGACCTCAGCTTGGGTGGTCCGGACCAGCCCAAAGACCCAGCATGGAGGAGGGAGAAAAATGGAGTAACCACCATTCTGTGGTCCGGACCTCCTCCCAGACGGTCCAAACCATCGTAGTTGAGCATGCGTGGGATTAATTCTCACATTTTAGGGTTTCTGTGTAACCTTTTTATAAAACCCTATACACGGCCAAACTAGAGAAGAACTTTTGATATTTTTCAGATACTTTTGAGAGTTTTGAGATAAGTTTTAGAGAGCTTTTTCAATATTTTTGTGGAGTTTATGGATTTTCTCGAAGTTAGTTTGTTCATCGCTGTCGTAATGTTCCATTGCTTTCTTTCAATAATATGATTTATTCATTTCATTCAGTAATTAGTTGATTATGTGCATGTTTGTTGCTTTCGTTTTCTTTAAAGTGATGATAGCGTAAAAACCCTAGTTCTTGATTCAACGAAATAAGGAAGGGTGACTCATGACACACTATGGGATGTGCGTAAACCCTCCGCATGGTTGCGAAAACTCATGCGTAGGGATCTACTATTTTTAAACCTATTTTAACTTGTTTCGAAAACATTCAAAAATGAAAACCTTTAACCATATTCGTTGAAATCACTGATATGGGTTTTCGATTACAATTGGTTAATATTTTTGGATAAATTAAAAATAGGATTCGAGTTCAATTCTGATTTCGTTTGTTTGAAAAACTTTCGAAAACAAAAGTCTTTAACCATATTTGTTGAAATCACTGGTACTGATTTTTGATTAAAATGTTCTCAACATTGTTGAGCAAACCACTAATTCTGATTTGAACCTAAACATCCCATAATGAAGTAGTGAACTACCTGGACTTGAAAATTGAATCAATGACCTTTTTAATATTGAGTTCGTTATTTAATTTAATTTTTGTGATAGTTAATTTTCTTTGAAATTTAGAGTAGCATTCTAAAAACTAGATTGAATTCCTTTAATAACCTAAAATAAAAATTTGAATTGCTGAATCCCTTAAGTAGTGTGAATTTAATTTTTAGTTTGAATTTTAACCTAGCAAAACCCTAGGATTTAGTTTCAACTCAACATCGACCTTGCTTGCAATTGAAATATGAATTTCCCTTATAATCTAGAAACTAAATAACATAGGCTCCTTGTGAATCGACCTCGGACTCACCGAGTTAAAACTACGATTGCCCTCTTGCATTTGAGAGGTAGAACCCAACATATTTTAGGGTCAATCAAACTTTTGCTTGCCATTGTAGTAGAGATGAAGAAAGTAATGGATACAAATCTAGAAATAATGCAACAATTCTGACAATCTGACCCAAACAACAGAAACAAATCAACCAACAATGTTAAACATAGCCCAGAATAACTCAAGAGCGGTCAATCAACAGAGACGAATCAATTGGCAATAAATCCCTACAAAAGCGACGCTAAGAGAATACAAATGGTGCTATGAATATGCAAAGATGAAACTTAACACTAACCCAATATTTGAGGGCCTAGGTGAATGTGACACGATGGGATTGAAGTGCACAAACTGATCATGGAGCTTGAATTTCCAGATTTAATGAGAACTTTTTTGCATGATATTCAAGAAAAGAATATTCTAGAAAAATTCTAGAATTAGAGAATGAT